>CM045738.1:22192296-22194796 GCA_024760905.1 Plotosus lineatus
AATGCCTAAATGCAAATCGGGGTGTTTAACGACTCCCCTCGACTGCGTTTCACTACTGCAATGCGTGGGTTTTAATTTGTGTTATGATGACAGTGGTATGATTGCACTCAAGTTTGAGCCTCATTTATTACTTACATCGCATATTAAATATTAAATGACAATTTGGTTGACCACAGCCTTTCATTTGATCTGACTGTGCGTGGGAGGAAAGAAGTGGGGTGTGTGTGTGTGTTAAAGTTTTCTGAAATAATATGCAACATTTTTTCTTTTAATTACAACAAATTAATTGTACTCATCTCATGCCACTAGCCAATATCACTCTATTTCTATATTGCTCTCTCTCTCTCTCTCTCTCTCTCTCTCTCTCTCTCTCTCTCTCCCTCCCCCCCCCTCTCTCTCTGTCGCTCTCTGTCTCTCTCTGTCTCTCTCTCTCTCTCTCTCTCCTCATGCACTGTACAATGTTCCTGATGCAGCCATCATACTTATTCTATATTTAATTAATAAATTTGACAGCTGATGTGTCATACTGAAGATAGATTATCCCAGCATTGACATCTGAAGCAGCAGTGTGTTCTTATTAACTGTAAGTACATGAAATGATGCCAATAAGGACTTACACTCATATTTGACAGAGCCTGAGAACTTTTTCAATTTTTCAGTTATACAAAATCATCTTCGCTCATTTCTTTTCAGCTCAAATCTTTCTTCCGTGCACATAAGCTTACTTGTCATTCTTAGTTATTTTCTTCATTCTTGCTCTCAAGCTGTCTGTCTGTTTGTCGCTCTCTTTCACTCTCTGTTCCTTTTAGTCCATCCTCACTGGCAGGACTTCACTGTCAGCATGACTGTGTGTGTGTGTGTGTGTGTGTGTGTGTGTATGTGTGTGTGTGTGTGTGTGTGTGTGTGTGTGTGTGTGTGCGTGTGTGTGTGTGTATGTATATGTTTGTGTGTGTGTGTGTGTGTGTGTGTGTGTGTGTGTGTGTGTGCATGCATATGTGTGTATGTATATGTTTGTGTGTGTCTTGTGCAGTGTGTGTGTGTGTGTGTGTGCGTGTTTGTTTGTGTGTGTGTGTGTTTGTGTGTGTGTATATGTGTGTGTTTGTATATGTTTGTGTGTGCATGTGTGCCTGTGTGTGTGTGTGTGTGTGTGCATGTGTGTGTGTCTGTGTGCGTGTGTGTGTGTGTGTGTGTGTGTGTGTGTGTGTGCGCATGTGTGTGTGCATGTGTGAGTGTATGTGTGTGTATGTATATGTTTGTGCGTGCATGTGTATGTGTGTCTGTGCGTGTGCGTGCGTGTGTGTGTGTGTATGTACATGTTTGTTTCTGTGTGTTTGTGTGTGTGTGTGTGCGTGTGTGTGTGCATGTGTGTGTGTACGCTTGTGTGTATATGTGTGTGTATGTATATGTTTGTGCGTGTGTGCGTGTGTGTGTGTGTGTGTGCATGTGTGTCTGTCTGTGTATGTGTGTGCGTGCAGTGTGTATGTGTGCGCATGTGTGTGTGCTTGTGTGAGTGTATGTGTTTGTGTATGTATATGTTGTGTAATGCATGTGTGTGTATATGTGTGTGTATGTATATGTTTGTGTGTGTGTGCATGTGTGTGTGTGTGTGTGTGTGCATGTGTGTGTGTCTGTGTGTGTGTGTGTGTGTATGTACATGTTTGTTTCTGTGCGTTTGTGTGTGTGTGTGTGTGTGTGTGTGTGTGTGTGTGTGTGTGTGTGTCTGTACGTGCGTACGTGCGTGCGTGTGTGTGTCTGTGTGTAAGATCCTCCTGCTGTGTATAATAGCAGGGTCTCTTCCTTGCCCTTGTGTGTATGGAGTAGCTATAGGGGTTTGTCTCTGCCTAAGGGCTGGGCCCCTCTACTGTGTCTTTGAGTGAGATTGATGAGGGTCGAGACCCCCCTCCCCATCATGGCCTGCCACATACCCCTGAGGGCAAACACTGCTTTATACCCCCCCTCAAAAAAACCCCACTCTCTACAACCTTTACAGGACAGTCCATCTGCAACCTTTTTCTCATCATCTCTTCTTCTCTATAAATCTCCATCCCTCTAACTATCTTGTGGCTTTGTGTTCAGTTCTCACTTTCGCCTGCTACTGAAGTTCCCAAAGTTGTGTTTTAGAATTTCGTGAAAGTGCACAGAGATATTCTCTGTTTTGAACGAACAAACAAAGAAAGAAAGGAGAATTCTAAAAGATGGATTCAAAAATAAAACTTGCCCTAGTTTTGTTGATAATAATTTATTACCTAGAATGTGCACCTGATGCAATAAACAGCTGAATGAAGAAATATGTTGAATCATGTAAGAGCTTCACAACTCTTACATTCCCTGTTTTGTCAACGCTTCAGTTTAAAACTTTCTTCATGCTATACATTACAGATATATAATTAGCTATATAATCAATTATTTATTTTGGATGTATCCACTATACACGATGAACAACACATTTCCTTCCCTCTTTTTTTTTTTTTTTTTTTTTTTTTACAAACAGGTGAATCAA
>CM045738.1:22199796-22427296 GCA_024760905.1 Plotosus lineatus
CAGAAACACCCAGGCTTGGAATCAAACCCAGGCCTTCTTGCCGTGAAGTGGATGTGCTAACCCCATGCCACTGTGCCACCACTGTAAATATGTTTCGTTTACAAAACTGTGAAATAATGGTCTTTTCTGCACTCTGCGGAAGATCGGGGGATAAAACGCTAGAATGCTGCGGTCACATAGAGACTTTCATGCTACCTAATGCTAACCAAGTTTCTATACCCTCAATGTACGCTAACCTTTATTCCACCAAAGATGGTGGTGTGAAATGCCGAGTAGTAGTTGCATTATTAGAGTACTCGCTGTCACCCACAGCATTGTCACAGTGTACTGGAAGCGCTGTCCCATTGTTGTCTATTTATAATTAAACGTCATGCGTCCATCACAGAGTCAGCTGGTAAACACAACGACCTTTGAACTGTTCCTCATATTTCAATTTCTTGTCTAGCAATGCATTTCAGACAAAGGAATTTTCATATTCCTATCTAGTTTTTATTTTTACACACATGGGCACACAGAAATGGTGTATGAAAGTCTGCTTGTGTGTGTCATTCGGCGGGAGTGTAGTCGATATTTTATGGCGATGGGGTCAGGCCCTTTGGAGCAGCGAAGAGAAAGAGAATGATTTTCAAACACAGATCATTCACACGCAGATACAGAGGGAGCTCACAAAGACTGAATTGAGCTGGCCAGCGATGTGTAGCCATCAGGCCAACGGCGACTCAGAAAGGCCATAATTCAGGATGTATGATTGACGGCGGAGATGAAGAGCTGAAAGGAATGCTGAAGATGTCTATGGAAATTGCTTGTTGGAATGTAAGAGTGTCTGAGTATTGTCTGAGCTCGAAGGGCTGATCTGTGGGACTAAAGAAGAAGGGAATTTGTGTGTGTGCGTGTGTGTGTGTGTGTGTGTGTGTGTGTGTGTGTGTGTGTGTGTGTGTGTGTGTGTGTGTGTGTGTGTGTGTGTGTGTGTGTGTGTGTGTGTGTGTGTAAAAAGGAATTTTAGCTGTCTGATAACACAAGGGCAGCACTGCTGTTTGTATGACACTAAGGCTATGGCAATTACAGCTTGCTCAGACACACACACACACACACACACACACACACCACACACACACACACACACACACACGCACACACACAGATGCACATCCATACCCAGACCTGTCATTTACATCACTGTCAACAGCCCTTCTGAATTTACAACAGTATCATCAAACAGCCCAGATATCCCTGTCTGCTCCCCTCACCCTACCTGACACCTGATACAATGCACAAACACACACACACACACACACACACACACACACACACACACACACACACACACACACACACACACACACACACACATGCAATCATCACAGATACCTTTGTGCCAGTTGAACACAGTACAAAAAGACTCACTTAAAAATCTATCACCACTCAAAATCCCAACAATCCTCAGTTTATTTTCACACAAAGATCAAACTTCAGTATTCATCAAGTACAAAACGATCAGTCGAGTGTGGTTTGTGCATCACTGCAGTGAAAGCTGAAAGATAAATTAATGCCGCTTTGGAAAAAAATCTACCACAGAATGCTTTTTTAATGTGAATTGCAGAAGTACCAAACCTACTGCACTCTGTATATTTTAATCCTTCTGTGAAATTATATTTTATTAATAATTTACAATCATACTGCATATAATGAATAAGGTGAAATGATTAAAATTATTCATAGCGGCGCTTAATGGAGCTCCATACTTATGCAAATGTTGGAAAGCCATGAGCTTGGTTTTATTGTCGTGTCCGTGCTCATGTGCACACACTCGCAACTTAACGAGCATGCGGCCTGCTGCCATCGGCACTGAGTGCACTTGCACGTCGTAGAAAATTTTCTCGTTCAGTCAATGGTTTTCTTCTTGAGGAGAAATAAGTTTTTGAATACCACTGAAAAGCCAATAAATTATAGTACAGCTGTTTCTTTCCTGAAAATAAATGCAAACATTTTTGGAGCTCAGCTTTTAGACTGTGCCTAAATATTTAGAATTCATTAATTGTCTTAACCACTTTAATCCTAATCAGGGTCATGGGGAGGCTGGTGCCCATCTCAGCCGACTTCGAGCGAGGGCGCGGTCACCCTGTACAGCTCGCTAGGCCTTCGAGGGTCATAAATATTAATATTATTCATTAAAACCTAACATGGCACAGTCCTTATCATTTAAACGTCTGTCACAAACACCTTGTATGTTTTTTGGATTTTGTTTGAGTGGACCGTTTGTTTTATGGATTCAGAAGGACTACAACAGAACTGACGTAGGTTTGGGTGACGTGGTTATGAAAGTCATGTGTTCACATATAAACGAATGAACACCTGTACATTTATTAAACTCCATGTCAGAACACGCCCACAGCTGTCCGAGGAATTTGCCCAATTTTATGTTGTGGATCTGTGGAATACGTGCTGTGCAGCATATGTAACAAAAGCTTTAAGCCCTCTATACCAATTAAATTTATATCAGACTCATGCTGTTAAATACATTCTCAGAAAATAAAGTTCGGCTTAGTGTTACCTTTATAGGTACAACAGCTTGTCACTGGAGCAATACATTCATCATTCAGTTCATTTTCTGTAACCGCTTAATCCGAATTAGGGTCACAGAGAGGCTGGTGCCCATCCCAGCTGACTCTAGGTGAGGGCAGAGTACATCGTGGACAGCTCGCCAAGCCATCGCAGGGCGGAAACCCACTGACGGCTTTGCAGCTACTCTTGTCCAAAGTCAGCGATGGTTCTTTTACATGAACCTCTCACCATAGACAGTGAGAGACATGGCCGGCCTTTGATAACCCAGTTACCTGCACTGGGGCTGGGGGTAGTGACAACCTTGTGGATAGTGGGACTCGAACCCCCAACCTTTGGATCAGCGATCCAGCACCCTATAACACTAGGCCACCACTGCCCCTTCATGGTGTTTACTATAAAAAAAATTCTCTTGCAATCTTACCAAATTAAGAATTATCAAGAGAAAATACAATAACTGTACAAATAACATAAGCCTATACAGTATGTACTTCTATAAATGCAACTGAAGTGAGAATTTTTACATAAACGGATCGATGCATGCTTCAGAACTGAAAAGATTCCCAATTTAGCACTTATTTAATGATATTTCACCAGCTATTGCGAAACTCTGTTTGAGTAAATAAATAAATATTAAAATGGAAAATTGCTGATAAGATAAGATAAGATAAGATACAGCTTTATTAATCTCACAATGGAGAAATTCACTGTTACAGGCTCTTGAGGTACTATCAGTAGGGGGTGCAAAAATAGATACAAGTACGAACATACACACATACATATATATTATATAAGTAAATAAATAAATAAATAGATACATAAATAGTATAAATTACTAAACAATAAAAGAAAAGAAAAGAATGGAGCAACTTTATAGACTGGCCTATATTAAAGTGTAATGTATCTGAGTGCAGAGTAGATGGGTTGATATGGTTCACAGTCAGTGGGGTAGATGTGGTTGATTAAAGTGCACGGGGTTTTTATTGCACATAACCGGTATTTTCACAGACAGTTACAAAGTGGCGTTGTACAGTCTGACAGCGGTGGGAATGAACGACCTGCGGTAGCGCTCCTTCCTGCACTGAGGATGCCTCAGTCGTCCACTGAAGGAGCTGCTTAGCTCCTCTACAGTCTGGTGCAGTGGGTGAGAGCTGTTGGACAGGATGGATGTGAGCTTTGCTACCATCCTCCTCTCACTCACCTCCTCCACAGAGTCCAGTGGGCAGCCGAGGACAGAGCTGGCCCTCCTGACCAGCTTGTTCAGTCTCTTTCTGTCCCGCTCTGTGCTGCCCGGGGCCCAGCAGATGGCAGCGTAGAGGATTGCAGAGGCTACCACAGAGTCATAAAATGTCCTGAGCAGAGGTTCAGCATATGCCGAAGGACCTGAGTCTCCTCAGAAGGTGGAGGCGACTCTGGCCCTTCTTGTACAGGGCGTTGGTGTTGTGGGACCAGTCCAGTTTATTGTTAAGGTGAACACCCAGGTACTTGAAACTGTCCACTGTCTCAATGTCCTGTCCCTGGATGTTCACTAGTAAATGTGTGTGTGTGTGTGTTTGAGTGCTTCTCCTGAAGTCGACCACCATCTCCTTCGTCTTCCTAGTGTTCAAGCACAGGGGGTTGCGCGCACACCAGTCCACGAAGTCGACGATGACCGACCGGTACTCCAGCTCGTTCCCCTCTGACACACGGCCCACGATGGCGGAGTCGTCCGAGAACTTCTGGAGGTGGCAGCTGTTTGTGTTATATATGAAGTCCGAGGTATAGATGTTAAAAAGGAAGGGTGAGAGGACGGTGCCCTGCGGTGCCCCCGTGCTACAGACTACCACCTTTGACTTACAGCCGCGCAGCCGCACGTACTGTGGACGGTTAGTAAGGTAGTCAATAATCCAGGCAGCAAGATGCCCGTCCACTCCCACGTCCTCCAGCTTCCCCCGCAGGCGCGCTGGCCTGATGGTGTTGAAGGCGCTGGAGAAGTCAAAGAACATGACCCTCACAGCGCTGCCGGCGATCTCCAGGTGGGTGAGTGCCTCTAGTAAGTATACATACTAAAGTCTTTTTTTTTAATCAAGGCAACATTCACCATATGTTCTGTTTTTCACTGTGTCAATTTCAAGCATTGAAGACATCTTTACAAACGTTTTTTCTTCAGGCCCAGCTGACCATATCAACTCACGCCCCCTCTATTCAAATCCCAGTGCATGCTGCGTCTGTGAATGAATGCATTTCATCATACAAATATAGCATGTAATTACATTAGCCTGCTAATGCTAATGAATGTGATAGATTGTGATCGTGTTTTAAGCAGTAGACAGTAATGTTCTTTGAGTGAAAGGCCACCCAGCAAGCTGTTCCAGCTCTGTGCCCCAAACTCTTGGCAGCTCTGACCTTTGACCATGCCGTAAAGTCCCCTTCCAGGCATGATGAAATGGACACTGCTCAGAAAAAAAGCATAAGAGTGCTCTGTTCCACACGCCTGAGTTTCGGAGAGCATGACGGTGTTCCGCTTGATTGTTGAAGGAAGTGTGGCAGACGTTGGTTTACTCTGTACTCTTCCGCTGTCGGGGCCCAGAGGAATGAAACATGGGGAGTAATGTATAGGTGTGATGTGTGCGTGTAAAATAAAACCCAATGCCAGGAATGACACAGACACATACACACACATACATACAAAAAAAAAAAAGAAAGAAAAAAAAAAAATATATATATATATATTTATATATATATATATATATATATATAGAGGCAGTGGTGGCCTAGTGGTACAGGGCGCTGGATTGCTGATCCTAAGGTTGGGGGTTCGAGTCCCACTCTTCACAGGGTTGTCACTGTCCTCGCAGTGCAGCTAACTGGGTTATCAAAGGCCGGCCATGTCTCTCATCATCCATGGTGAGAGGTTCATGTAAAAGAACCATTGCTGACTTTCATAAAGAGTAGCTGCAACGCCGTCAGCGTGTTTCTGTCCCTTGCTAAAGGGTTGTGTCAGGAAGGGCATCCGACGTAAAAACCTATGCCAAATCAAATGTGCGAATCAGATGATTCGCTGTGGCAACCTGTGAAAAAGGGAAAAAGCCGAAAGGAAAAGAGGAAGATATATATATATATATATATATATATATATATATATATATAGTATAGATAGATAGATATTTATGTTTATATTTGTGGACTTTATATGCTGTAATATCTGCCCAAACTAACCTAAAATGTCCTAAGACCTTAAAGTTGATAAACAGAACCCAACAAAACATAATACAAATATATCCATCCATTTGCCAAACCCCTTAATCTTACTAAAGTCATGAGGAAGTTGAGGTCACACCTAGTGGCAATTTGAAACAGCCAATTAGCCAAATGTGCATGTTTTTGGACGTTGGGAAGAAACCAGAATACCCAAAGAAAAGCAAGCACAGGGAGACCATGGCAAGGTGAAAATCAGGCAAAACTTTAAAAACAATACAACATTGCTGGCTGTCTTGAGTTTTCAAATGATCATATGGAAAAGCCAGAAGAGTACTGGGGAGAAAATTGTGGATGAATTAAACAAAACAAAATGAAATTTACTTTAATTAAATGAGAATTTTAAATTCTTAAAGAAGAGAAACATTGCATGTCAGAATAAAAGCCTTATTCCATCTGTGAAACTTGGTAATAGCTTGGATTTGGGCCTGTTTTACTGCACCTGTGCCAGGAGAGTTCACCATCATTGTTGGAATAATGAATTTTGAGTGATCAGGAAATTCTGAACTAAACTGTCTGAACACCTGTCTATTAATTGAATGTCAATATAAAATGGGTGAAGCAGCAAAACAATGACCCTAAAGACATAAGATGTTCTACTGAAGACTGGTTAAAGAGGAATAGATGTAATGTTTTTTAATGGGCAAGTTAAAATCCTGACCATAATTTACTTTTTAATTTTTTTAAAAGTATGATTGATGCAGATGAATTCCACACTGAGCTCTACAAACAGGAGCATGAGCACTGTGTCTCAGTAATTTTAAGTGATAAGAAGACATAAAGAAAAACAAACTAAAATAATAAAAAAAAAAATGAACATTTCAATTTCACATTTTTTTAAGTGTGACCCTGCAGGTGAGTTTTGCATGCATTGTTACAGCAGAGCGCTGTATAAAGGTTAGTTGTAACTCACTCAAAGTTTTAGTATACACTATGTGGAAACACAAGAAAAGCACACTAAAATGAGATTTATAGGATTTATTTTCTCATTTTGATGACAGTGATGATGCCACCTGTACCAAACCATGATGACTGTCACAAACAGTGCATCAGCCACTTTGATTTAGGATTTTTTCCCTTGGGGGAAATCAACAGTTATTCTACAACCTCGATTTGGTATATGCTGAGATAGCTGTCGAGCCACACACCCTCACACACACACACACACACACACACACACACACACACACACACACACACACACATATATATATATATATATATATATATATATATATATATATATATATATATATATATATATATATATATATATATATATATATATATATATATATATATATATATATATATATATATATATATATATATATATGTATATATATATATATATATATATATATATATATATATATGTGTGTATGTGTACTAGTGTGTGTGTATATATATATATATATATAAATTCTGACAAGACCAATTGCATTAATTATTTAATTCTATTCAAGTCCACTGGATGTGAGATTTATAGCAGTTTTATTATTTTGCTCAGACTATTGAAGAAAAATCAAATACTTTCAGTATAGCTTTGTAGCTTTCAATAAATATAGAATGAAGAAAAGCCCTGCAATGGTGTGGCAAGCTATTTAGGTTATACCTTGCCTTTGTGCACTGTTGGCTGAGATAGGACCCAACCTCCCATGACCATTTTAGCATTAAGCAGCTAGCCAAATGAGTGCGTGAATGAATGAGTGGAATGAAGCAAGAAGCTGGCTGGTTTGTGTTCGCAAGAGTTGCCATCGTTTTCCATTTCCTCCCCTCTGTAGTAACATGCCAAGTCATGGTATATGAGGTGATATCCTAGTAGTAGACGTGTCATATGGAACTTGCAATCTCTCATATCCATGGGGTATTGACTGAGTAATAGCTAATATCGCCGAGATAGTGATCCATTTATTGAATAAGATTCATGAATCAGATTGTATGTGTATTTCACTTACGTTTCACATAATTTATGGTTTCTTTTAAAATATTGCGTTCAGTGAGTAATTTGAATAAGATGAAATATGTTCTTACATATAATACGTACTTAAAAATTATGTGTAAAAAAAACCCTAACAAATTAGTCTGTATGTGTGTTGTGTGTGTATATGCGTGTGGGTTCTAAAAATGGTGGACAGATTGAAAGGGCAAGAAAATTCTACCCTAGCTGCCACTCTCCAGATGCTGTCTCCATGGTTACCCTATGCTGGGAACCTGACCTCTGACCTTTCGGAGGGCTGCTGAGTGACCCCTGCTGTTTGTACAGAAAGTCCTGCTGGCAACAAGAGATTGGAAAAGACATCTGGCAGTTGCTCCACATGTCTTTGTGTGTCTGCTTGTGTGGGTGTTCGTATTGCATGGAGATTGTTACCATCATTAAAAAGCAACATGAGTTAAATGAGTAAAAAAAAAATTACAAACCATGGTCTGTATTATTCAGTGGCATTTTCATCTTGCTTGCATTTTATAATATAACATTGTGTTTCATCTCTGTATCTCAGAAGGAAATTTTTAAAGTGGTATAAAAATTAAAATAATAATAATAATAATAATAATAATAATAATAATAATAATAACAATGTACTAAAACTTTGAATGAGTTTAAAAAGATGCTGCACTTACATTACCATCTATTGTAGCGCCTACTAAAAGTGCAAATTGGTTAAAAAAAAAGTTTCTGTTAGTTACACGGTGCTTCGCATTGTTTGGATAGCATGACGCTCACCTGACCTGCCTGACCTGTAATGATTGAAATATGTGAAAATACATTTTACAAATTTTTATTTTAGTTGGATTTTATGCTAACATGTAGGATATACTCAAACAATTATTAATCTCAATATTCCATCTTAGGAACCATTAAGCAACATCCACCTTACATATGGTGCATAAGTGTTATTGTAGTTTATAAGGAAGATACTTTATCATAAATGAACACACTTTGTAAAACAACAACAACAACAAAAAACATTGATCTTATTTAATTAGACCCATAAACTCTATTATTGGTCCTGTTTTTCACTCCTTGTTCACATGAAATATGTTTTTTTTGGTCTGTAAAATCTTTTATGACTTGGATTTAACCATACTAGTTTGAAAGGATTCGGCTTTGGTAAAAAACCTAGCATCACTATTATGATTATGAAATGTTGGTGTATTACATGTTTTTATTTTGTGTTAAGAAGGAATAAAAAGGGCATAGTGGTATAGGGCGCTGGATTGCTGATCCTAAGGTTGGGGGTTCGAGTCCCACTCTCCACAAGGTTGTCACTGTCCCCCCAGTGCAGATAACTGGGTTATCAAAGGCCGGCCATGTCTCTCACTGTCTATGGTGTGAGGTTCATGCAAAAGGACCATTGCTGACTTTCATCAAGAGGAGCTGCAAAGCCGTCAGCATGTTTCTGCCCTGCGATAGCCTGGCGAGCTGTCCAGGGTGTACTCTGCCCTCGTCTAGAGTCAGCTGGGATGGGTGCCAGCCTCCCAGCCACCCTAATTAGGATTAAGCGGTTGCAGAAAATGAACTGAACTGAAGTTTACAAGTAAAAACAAATTAATTTCATTCGCAGACATGATTTATTCTTTTTTAAGTGCCAATTATTTCCCCAGGCCCTGTGATGGACTGGCGAGCACTCTAGGGTGCACCATGCCCTCGTCTGGAGTTGGCTGAGATAGGCACATGCCTCCCCAGGGCCCTCATTAGCATTAAGCAGTTCAGAAAAATGAATGAATGGATGAATTTTTCCTCCATGGTTTTTGGTTGTAGCTAGGCCTGGCTAGCATGTTACTAGCATGCTGTACTTTTTTGGTTAGTTCAGTGAATAACTAGCCTGTTCAGTGATGTATACTTTTTTTACAGGAAAGCAGTTGAACACAAGTGAGTCCTTTAAGTCTTTCCCCCCTTGTAATTAAATCCTTCTAGAAGAGTACCCATGATGAAGGATGCCAGTGTGAACCTTCTCCTCGGGCTTAAAGCTATTATCTGCTAAAGACTCAGAATAAATGTTAAGTCATGCCTGGGGTTTTTATTTCTGCCTTGTTTTAAATGTCGTTTGAAAAATCTATTGTATTCATTTCTTGTAGCTGTAACTTTATAGAACATCATTATTTCTGTGCCCTGGAAAAGAGGAACGGAAAGCAGAGAGTAAAAAACTAGTTTGCTTTCATTTCTATATTTCGTTACACTGCAGTAAATTCAGTGATTAAGTTCATCCATGATAATTAATAGAATAAATGACACTAGTCCAGAAACATCAACGTTACTTTTATTCATTACACTTTTTTGGTAACTTTGTGGCTGACGAATCACAATTACTGTATTGATAACTTGCGTCCAAACAGCAACTAATCAAATCAAGTTGAGCATCTGAAAGATGGACACTTCATGCCTTTACATCTGACCTTTTCGAAACATTTGGTGACAGCTTAGTTCATTAGGATGTTTTAATAACACACGATACATAAAGAGAAAAAGGCAGTGGTGGCCTGGTGGTAAGGTGCTGGATTAGCAATCCTAAGATTGGGGATTCAATCCCTACTGTCAACGATTGTCACTGCTGTCCCCTCACTGCAGCGAACTGGGTAATCAAATATCGCGCACTGTCTATGGTTTGAGAAATGTAAAGGAACCATTGCTGAATTTGAACAAGATTAGGCTGTCAAGCCATCAGTGCGGCCTGTCCAGGGTGTACTAGTCCCTCGCCCAGTCAGCTGAGATGGCAACCAGCCTCCCCGTGACCCTAATTAGGATTAAGCGGTTTGTAAAATGAATGAATGAACATAAAGAGAAAGATGTCATAACTTGATGTAGGAAATAATTCCCAAAACAAATGTGTGCTTTAACTAGCTAGCTAGCATGTTTGTTGCCAAATCGTTGTTCAGTGTTCAGAAATTCAGTAGCTTGTTCAAATGAAAACATGATGACTGAAGTAACGGAAAAATGGAGAAAAGATCGGCTATTGATTACAGGGATCCCTCACTACTTCGAGCTTCAATTGATGCGGGGAGGCGGGCTGGAGGCTAAACCCCTCCCCGACTGACATATAGGTAAAAGTATACTGTATGTGAATACAATATCAATAAATACATATTTAATTCTATAAATGCTTATAATAACAATTAATCATTATAAAAAATGCATAAAATGTAAATAAATTAGAAATACACACACATACAGACACGCGGAAGGTTGATCCTACTTTGTGGAATTCGGTGGTTGCCTGGGGATCTCGGTCCCAATTAGCCGCGGAAAGTGAGGCATCCCTGTATATGCGAGTTGAATTTTGAAAAGTGTAATCATTTAACAAGAGCAGTAACTCATAACATGTAATCCTTATAATAATGAACACCATCACAGGGCAGTGATGGTCTAGTGGTATAGGGCGCTGGATCGCTGATCCGAAGGTTTGGGGTTCAAGTGCCACTGTCCACAGGGTTGTCACTGTCCCCCCCGTGCAGCTAACTGGGTTATCAAAGGCGGGCCGTGTCTCTCACTGTCTATTGTGAGAGGTATGTAAAAGAACCATTGCTGACTTTCGTAAAGAGTAGCTGCAAAGCCGTCAGCGTGTTTCTGTCCCTTGCTAAAGGGTTGTGTCTAGAAGGGCATCTGATGTAAAAAAAACTGTGCCAAATCAAAACGTGCGAATCATTCGCTGTGGCGACCCCTGATGAAGGGAAAAAGCTGAAAGGAAATCTCTCACCATAACTCAAATTTCTCAAAACATGTTGCTTAATTCTGTACAAAAACATCTGCTCTTTTACTAAATCCTATGGACTACATTTTAAAAAATGTTATTGAGCCTAATTTCCTCATTCGAAAACATGGTCATATCTGTAGTAGCAACTCATGAACAGAGATTTGTATGGCAAACTCCTTAAGGCAGTGCTAACACTAAACAGAAAACTCCTTTATTTTATTAATTTCATTTCTTTTTCAGAATCCTTTTTTAAAGGTAGCAGGGAGAATGGAGCTCATTCCACCTGACCTCAAGTGAAGGCAGGGGATACCCTGAACAGCTTGTCAGATCAGCACAGGGCAGCATGGACAGACAACACTTACATTCACACCTTGAGCAATTAAGGGTAGCCAATTAGCTTAATGTGCATGTCTCTGGACTGTGCGAGGAAACCGATAACCCAGGAGGAAACCCACGAAAGGATGTGCAGAGTGCATCTACACACATTCCACATATAAACAGGCTTGTCGGGCGCAGGACTCAAACGCGGGGCCTTTTTGCTGTGGCAGATCTGCAAATCACTACGCCACTGTACAATCTAAGAAAAATATTAAACACAGAAAAATGTATACTTTATTACTAATACTAATTTTTAAAACGAGGTCAGTTGGAATTGTAGGAGGTATTCTGGAGTGGATTAAGAACTGGTTACAGGACAGAACACAGAGAGTTGTGGTTGGAGGGATTTCATCTGAGCAAGGAATTGTGGGAAGTGGAGTCCCTCAGGGATCTGTGTTGGGACCCTTGCTCTTCCTCATCTACATTAATGACCTTGATAGGGACATTGAGAGCACATTGGTGAAATTTGCTGACGATACTAAATTGGGCGGTTTGGCAAATAGTCTGGAGTCTACTAAGGTTATTCAGGACGATTTGGATAGACTTCGAATTTGGGCAGATACATGGCAAATGAAATTCAATGTCGCTAAATGTAAAGTTCTACATGTAGGGAATAAAACATTAGACAGGAGTATTTCATGGGAGGTTTAAAACTAGAATGTTCCTCTCAGGAAAAGGATCTGGGTGTGATGGTTGACCAGTCCCTCACTGGTACTAGCCACTGTGCGTTAGCAGTAAAAAGGCAAATAGGATGGTGGGTTACATAGCCAGGAGTATTGAGTATAGATCTAAAGATGTTGTCCTTCTCTTGTATAACACATTGGTTAGACCACATTTAGAGTATTGTGTACAGTTCTGGGGACCATACTTGAAAAAAGACATCGAGACTCTCGAAAAAGTTCAGAGAAGAGCAACAAAGCTAATTCCGGGTATAAAAAGGAATCCTATGAGGAGAGGCTGAGGATCCTAAACCTTTTCAGTCTTCAAAAAGGAGAATTAGAGGTGATCTGATTGAGGTCTTTAAGTATCTTAAGGGGATTAATAAAGTCAACTATGCCCGATTACTTAGGCCAAGTTCTGTAAGTAGAACTAGGGGTCATAAATGGAAGTTATTTAAGGGTAAATTTAGCACAAATATTAGGAAATATTTTTTCTCGCAGAGGGTAATTTCAGTGTGGAATAGATTGCCTAACCACGTTGTCGAAGCAGAAACCTTACAAGTCTTCAAAAGCAGACTTGATCTAGTGCTGGATACCATCTAGTCATGAAAAAAAAAAAAGTGCGTCTTTAAGGTTAGAGTGTGCGTCTTTAAGGTTGGAGTCACTTTAGAATAGGACAATGGTGAGCTTAGTTGGGCTGAATGGCCTGTTCTCACCACTCATGTTATGTTATGTTATGTTATGTTACTTGATATGTTTATGTTTTCCACAATGAGATATCTGTAGAAGGATGATCAGTACATGGGAAGGTTTCTAGGATTTAAGTTGATAAAATAACTCACTATGAAAAGCTGTTGGTGGTGAAGGAAAGAAAATATGGCAGCATTTCGTATATGTGATAACAGAAACTTGTTTTGATCCTTGGAAAACTGCTGTGGACGTAATAGCAACAAAAAACATCCAATCATTATTCTTGGAAAATAATCCAAGATGGCATGAATTGTTCTTCTGCCATATGTCATTACTTTTGTTCTGCTCATTTCATTTTCTGTAATCACTTAATCCTAATTAGGGTCACAGCGAGGCTGGCGCCCATCCCAGTCGAGTCCGGGCGATGGCAGAGTACACCCTGCATAACTCTCCAGGCCATCGCAGGGCGAAACACGCTGACAGCTTTGCAGCTACTCGTGTCGAAAGTCAGCAATGGTTCTTTTACATGCCTCACACCATAGACAGTGAGAGACATGGCCGGCCTTTGATAACCCGGGTGGCTACACTGGGGGGGTTGTTCAGTGACAACCTTGTGGAAAGTGGGACTCGAACGCCCAACCTTTGGATCAGCGATCCAGCGCCCTATACCACTAGGCCACCACTGCCTATATATATTCATTACTTTTATATTAACCTTTAATACTTAGGCTGGCATGTGTATGGATATCCTGTTATCTATCCATCTATCCACACACACACACACACACACACACACACACACACACACATATATA
Organism: Plotosus lineatus; assembly: GCA_024760905.1. NCBI lineage: Eukaryota > Metazoa > Chordata > Actinopteri > Siluriformes > Plotosidae > Plotosus > Plotosus lineatus. Next base: position 22,213,828 of record CM045738.1, read on the forward strand.
TATATATATATATATATATATATATATATATATATATATATATATCTTTCTTCCTTTCGGCTTTTCCTCTTTTTTGGGAGTCGCCACAGCTGATTCGCACATATGATTTGGCATAGGTTTTTACGTCGGATGCCCTTCCTGTCACAACCCTTTAGCAAGGGACAGAAATACGCTGACGGCTTTGCAGCTACTCTTTATGAAAGTCAGCAATGGTTCTTTTACATGCCTCTCACCATAGACAGTGAGAGACATGGCCCGCCTTTGACAATCCAGTTAGCTGCACTGGGGGGACAGTGACAACCTTGTGGGGACTTGAACCCCCAACCTTAGGGTCAGCAATCCTGCGCCCTATCCACTAGACCACCACTGCCCTAATATATATATATTTGGTATAAAGATATCAAAGAGACGATTCATGGATTTGGTGAAGGAGGACATGAAGGTCGTTAGTATAAGAGAAGATGCTAAGGAGAGGGTGAGATGGAGGCAGATGATTCGCTGTGGCGACCCCTGAAGGGAAAAGCCGAAAGGAAAAGAAAAGAAGATATATATATATATATATATATATATATAAGTATATACTTTTAGCATTATTGCACTGAAAAGGCATTGTTGTGCTATAGGCACAATCATTCTCCCTCACTCACTCATTTGCTTAAACATTTAATCTTGATTTGGCCAAGGCTGGAGTCCGACACTGGGCAATGGTGGGGTAAAACCTGAAAAGCTCGCCAGATCATCACAGGGCCAACACATACAAACAAGCAATCACAGTCACACTTACACCTAGGGGCAATTTGGAATGGCCATTTTGCCAAATATGCATGCCGTTAGCCTGTAGGAGGAAACCCCTGCAAGCACAGGGACATCATGCAAACTCCATACAGAAACACACACAGCAAAGTTCTTGTTGTGCGGCAGATGTACTAAACTCGACACCATCGTGCTGCCCACATATACAATAATATGTTTGGCTTGAATGCTGGTTGTATTTAGTTATGGTAATCAAATAGGTGGGGCTTAGAAAAAAGGTCATTTAAGTTCGGAGATAAACGTTATGGACATATCAATACTGCTTTTTGTAACTCTGGGTTTATACTGGGGCGCAATGTCCATGTTCTTCGTGATTCAAAAATGTGTGAAGCTCTACAATTTATGAACTTTAGAGCACAGTTGAGGTATTAAAAGGAGGCAGGCTGCATCTAAGAGATGAAACAGGGAGGAATCGTGTTTCAAGTTTCAAGTTTTATTTCTATATACAGGTTACAATGGAACATCACTACCAGCAATGAAATTGTTGGACTCAGAACCCCTTCAATATTCCACGTAAGAAACAAATATCAAATAAACAAAAAGAAACATTTAGATAAAATATAAAGTAAAAAAAAACATTCAACAAGATCTCCTACAATGGTGCATCAATCTGTTCAGTTCTCTGTGGTTCCATAATGCTCTCCTGCGCTCTGCTACGATTCCCATGTATCACAATTTTGCCACGATCAGCATGATCATCACGAATCCACCAAGAGCTCTAAAGATTAATATGAAGCCACCAAGTTCCTTTAAGATCATCATGATTTAATCCCACAACCTCTACGGTCCTTATGATTCTCTCAAATTGCGGCGGTCGTGGACCTCGTGCCCCTGTGCAAACCCATAGTAAGCGTGATAATATAAGCTTAAGCAATATTTGAATCACATCATAGTAATAATATATAGTGTTTTATTTTTGGCATTGTAGTTTGATTAGAAACAGACAAAAAAATCTTTAAAAAGTGCACTCTCATGAATGAAGAGAGTCCAGATTCCTGTTCTGGCTGACCAACTCAACCTGTCAGGAGTTTATTTGTCCTCTATGAATCATACACACACTTTCAGCTCTGTGCAGTGTCAGTAGTTGCCTGGTTTCAGGCCTGTACTTTCACACAGTCTTTACAACGGTCAATTTGACTTCATGTGTGTAATAAATGGAAGTCCCAGGTCAGCCGGCCATGTGCGCTATGTCTCTCACTTCCTTAAAAACACCCCCAACACACACACACACACACACACACACACACACACACACACACACACACACTCGCAGTGGGATTTGAACATCATTGATTGGCAGGGTTCTGGTAAGTGGAAGCAGAAACATGACTCCTAGCAGGATGATTGCAGACAGGATGTAAGTTTGGGCTGAAGTTGTTTCCATGGGGTGAGTCTCTATGTGTATGTGTGTGACAAACTACAGACCGGTCTTCTGTGTGACGGTATGTATGAATGCATGAAAGGCGGAAAAAAATCCCTTTTGTCTTTTGTTGACAACTTGATCACTGCCATATTCAATCACATCTCGTAGGAAAGCCATCAGGGATGTTGCATTTTAATTAGTGATATTAATGAAGACAGCTGTTAGTGTATCACTTGACTTGATTTCTGAGCCACTGCCAAGAGATTTCAGATCTCCAGTCACTATGGAACATTACTCGTACTGACTCAAAAAAATCACATATGCTTCACATAACATATATTTTTCACATGTGATTGTGTGGGCGGTATGTGATTGGATGGGAAAAACATGTCCAGAAATTGCTCAGGTGACTATATTAGTACATAAAATAACACGTTCTGCATATGAAAAGAAATAAATCATATGACAAACATGGGTAGCATGGTGGCGTATCATGTCTGCCTCACAACAGAACGGTCCTGGGTTGGATTCCTGGGTCAAGTCCCGTGCTTGGGTGTTCTGTGTGAAGCTTTCATGTTCGTCCTGCGTTTGTGTGGGTTTTCTCCGGGTACTCCAGGTTCCTCCTACACTCCAAAGACATACGAAGTGTAGGAATGTGTGGGTGGTTTTGTATGTGTGTGTGTGTGTGTGTGTGTGTGTGTGTGTGTGTGTGTGTGCATATTGCCCTGCGATGAACTGGAGAGCTATTCAAGGTGTATCCAGCATTCGCCCAGTGTCAGCTGAGATGGGCACCAGCCCCCCATGACCTCAGTAGGATTAAGCTGTTCGGGGGAAATTAGTCAGTGTGAGTGAGTATGACAAGCATGTCTGAACAAGATAAACGCACCAACTATGCATGAAACATAATACGGGTAGAATCTAAAAGGAGTAAACATTACGTTTGCACGTTTCTGCCTTCTACTCCTCTGATTTTCAGCCTCTAAAGCTTCCTAACAACCATATATGGGATGTAAACATCATTTCTGACATGCCTCACAACCCTGAATCAGGCTAATCTTTCTGTTTGTTCTTTTAAAAAAAATTTAGGTAAATCAATTCTCTGAGATGATTCTGCAAAACATTTGCATGACACACACAGAATACAGACAAACGTCATTCGTCATTCTCATTTATTTCATTTTATTAATCCCAATACTTCAACCCTGAAGCGCTCTAGGAATCCTGAACAAAGAACTGCGATCTCAATTCAACCCCTAACTGTCTAAATTGAAATGATCGTTTTCAAACTGTAGTGTATTTGCATCATTTCCTTCTTTCTTCCTTTGCGTGCACATGTCTTACAGATACGGCGAAGCATTAAGGCATTAGCCTACGCATTGTTCAGCAGCCGATGACACCTGGTTTTAATATAAATGAGTGATACCGAATTTTCATAGCTGTAATATATCTTGGCCACTTACGGAAGATAGGCCTACCGCGGGTAGAACGTTAACCCTGTCACTCTGTGAGCAAATTATTAAACGGCACTGACGAAAGATGAGGGGCAAGGAAAAATCTACACCATTCCTTCTCCTAATGTCTCCTATCTGTCTCGGCGTATGAATGTTACTGCTGAGCGTTATGCACTACAGCTCATCTTAGACGTGTGCGTGTGTGTGTGTGTGTGTGTGTGTGTGTGTGTGTGTGTGTGTGTGTGTGTGTGTGTGTGTGTGTGTGTACATGACACTGTTATTATCCTTTAATAGTTCATCAGTAGATGATATTTGTCTTTCAAAGTGTTTGTAATTGTGATACTATTAATGACTCACCAGGACTGAGGAGTGTCCTAAAGTAAGCCCTATTTTAAAAATATATAAATAAAATTGTACCATATTGTTGCTCTCACGCTTCTGTTTGTCATTCTGCATAACTGTGTCTGCCAAATGCTGCAAATATAAATACAATTAAATGTAAAATCAGTTAATATTCACAGTTATAAAACAGAAAATCAGTGACAGTGTATTGAATTCAACTGCTTTACCCAAACCTCTCTCCATTACCCCAGAAAGTGTAAAATGAGGTACGACTAGCCCACTCATGGTTTCGTTCTGGTCTGATGTGTCACATGATTCATGTGTCCAGCTAAGCGAAGTGGGGTGTGCAGCTGAAGGGGCACTGATGTATGTGTTTGGCATTATTATGGTAATGGTGTCAGATAGCATGTAATGAATTCATTATTCCGCCTTATTACACACTCATCTGCATACAAACACACTCAAGTGCACTCAAGGGATGTACAGTAGTACATGGACACCGTGCTAGCGGCGTGGGCGCACGTGTGTGGGAGTGACCACACTGCAGCATGCAGAGTACATTTATGCTAAATGTCATTGAAATTAGAAAGACTGCATGGTGATGGCAAATTTATTATTATTTCTTTCTCAGGAGATTATTTTGTCCTTAAATTGCTTGCAAATTGCTTGAAATAGCCTTTATATGACCATGAAAATTAAAGTGTCATAAAACAGATATGGAAATCACATTCCCAAGAATCCAACTGAGTCGAAGTGTTGGTACCCTTGTTTTCTATGGTCTTTGGTCTGTTTCCATTGTGAATTTAATTGGTGCACACTGTATTTCGGTGATGAACATCCCACAAAACTGACCACGGCATACAGAAAAGATCAGAACTTGCATTTGCAGGGCCCAAATATGCAGGCCCATATGGACTGCGGCTTATGCTGAAACACAACTGCTGTCTTGTTCTATGGACCCCTGAGGACTGATTAAGTCATACTGTAAAGCTGGATGTTCATTCCTGGAGTAATATGAAATGCTGTACTGTCAGCAAACACCTTGTGTAACCCAGAGACAGGGATCTGCCCAGAATGTTAAATAGCTCAGGTGGATTAATCTATGAACATTAAGCCTACCGTTGCCTGTGGTAAAACAAACGACTGTGATAATGATGATGACAATGAGACTGATGAATCTTGATGGATTGGTACGAAAGTGCAGATCCAGATGAGCCAGAAGCGTGGCGTCACACGGAAGGTAGAATAGTTAAATCAAAATGCACGCCCCGATGCCCTCTTCCTCCCTGTCACACAGTACACACTCACTTACACATATGTTTAGCTTACCATCCTTGTGAGGAATTCCCAGTGACATAGTTATTAGACTTTTCCATTGGAATGGTAACCCAAGGCATATACAGGGATCCCTCACTTTCCACGGTTAATTGGGACCGAGACCCCCCCCCCCCCCCCCCCCGCGATCACTGAATTCCGCAAAGTAGGATCACCCCCTCCCCCAATCAATGTATACATACATGTATATGTGTATATAATATCAATAAATACATATTCAATGCTATAAATGCTTATAATAACAATTAAACATTAAAAATAATGCGTAAGATGTAAATAAAATATAAATACACACACATACAAACACGTGCGTATGCACACACGCACGCACACGCACGCACGCACTCAGGTGTGCACCTCACATAAAAATGCACGTAGTTTTGTTGGGGGGGGGGGGGGGGGGTTTGGGTTGTTTTTTGTTTGTTTAGGGTTTTTTTTTGTATAATTGGCCTTGTTCTGTGGCATTTTCCATCACTTTTTCCCCTATTCTTCCTTAATTTCCTTATTTTTTAATTCGATGAATTAAAAAAAAAACCCAGAAAACCCGTGATGCACTGAAGCCGCATGAATGGAAGCGTGAAGTAGCGAGGGATCCCTGTACTGAGTATGGAGCTTTTGCTTAAGAGTGCCTGAAGAAGAGTGCCCTCTTTTAAAGGTAATGATAGTATAATTTTGTACCATACATGTTTTTTTAAAAGTAAAAGGTGTGTACCTTAGGGACAGTGACATGTACTGTTTCGTGGTTTTCTTTTCCTTAGAGCGTGATATATTTAATGCTCGGCTTACACCTAAAATTAATCCTTTATAAAATCAATGTGAGTGGGAGGCCACACGTCCCCAAAAGGTCAACGGTGCCCAACCCCCTCTATCTCTCTCCCACACACTTGTCACTAAGCCCTTCTTGCTTGCCCTCTCCTCCTTTGCTGCTGCTTTACAGCTTCATATTTCTCCATTACGCTGGTTTTTAAACACCTCTTGCACTCCTATTTAACAAAAAAAAGTTCTGCACTATTTCCCCCGTCAGGCCATCAATCAGTGCCTCTCGCGCTGGGCCTTGTGGCGCGCGGACTGAGCTATGTGCGAGTGGCCATTAGTCACGGCGGCCTGCGGGCCACGCCTGCCTGAATCCAGGGAGAAGTGCGTGAAGAAAGGCGTTATGCAAATGAACCTCTAATCGGGGGCGGAGCAGAGCGCACGCCGTCCATTACTCCTCTTTAGGCACGTTGATTATGATTAAAGTGATGGCTGCCGCTCGGCTTTAACCCTTTTCGAGGTGGCAGCACTCGTGAAATGAGCCTGTGGTGCATGCCGGGCAATTTAGCAAGTTCCTCTAAACAGTAGCACAACTTCAGGACAATAAATAACTAGGCAGCGCTGAGGCTTTAATTAGCCTACTTGCTATCCCTTTACTCGTTTTTGTTAATACTGCAGTACTTTTATGTTTATTTTACGTATCTTACTTTTGTTTGGAAAAGGACTCTTCCTCAGGTATCTCAGCTGTTGCTAAAGTGTCGCTATTGTCTTTTGTTCTGAAATATATAAGCCTCACCTATAGTTGTAGCTGTAGCGCACCCTTAAAAGACTGAAGGCAGGTCTTCCTATGGCCCTTCAGGAGCACATGACACACCCAGAATGTGATGCCTTTCATTTAGTTATCGCCAGGGAAACACAGCATATTGGTATTATTGTGGTCTTGCAAACTGTGACCCATGACATGGTATCAGGTATGAAGTTGCTTGGACCACATTTGAGCTATAAAATCGAGAAAGGCTGGAGCCTAAAAAAATAAAGAAAAGGAATAGTTTAACCAACACTGCAAAGAAAACCAAGAAATCAAATCAGTTCGCTATCAAGGAGCTAAATTTATATCATCGCTGCCTTTATAAATCCTGACCTCACCTATTCTTGTTTTTTTTTTTTACCGACAGTTTGAAGAAGATAACACCCCCCTCCACACACACACACACACACACACACACACACACACACACACACACACACACACACACACACACACACACACACAAACAATAGAAGTGTAATGATTACACCCATTTATGAGCCATTCGAACTTGTTTGGTGAGTTTTAGATGAATTTCTCCAGTTTGGAAACAGTTTCGATTTTCTAAATCTGGGAAACACATTTTTTTCTTTTTTTCTTTTTTTTGTATATAAACCTCAGCATGGTGTATATGAATAGCTTCATGTTGTTATTTTTTATATAGGGTGGCATTTAAAGTTCATTGGTTCTTACCTTTCTAACCTGTTTTTCTCAAAGTTATCCATTTTGAAGTCTCCTAAATTCCCCTCACAAAACTGGCCATATTCCAGAAACCAGAAGTGCACCATGAATGATTTTTTTGGTACCAAACTTGCACTTATTGAATCAGGGATATGGAAATACGCGTAACTCATATGACTCAAAATGTGATTCAAAACCTGATTTGATGTGATGATTGACATATCTTCTGAGCTCTGCAGTGGACTTGCGAGCTGTTCAGGGTGTCTTCACTCAAAGTTGGCTGAGATAGGCTTCTCTCTCTTTTTTCTTAAGGCTCCAGCATCCCTCAACCCTAATAGTGGTTCATGTATAAATGAGTATCTGTTGGCTGGTTACTTGACTCGTATAGATTAAGTCCAAAATAAAGTAAGTCAAAAATATGTGATGATTATGAATAATAATTATCTCAAACACACAGTGTTTTATGTTTAGGAATAAAAGCACTATGGATGTGAAGGATATTGACAAAAATATAACTGACAGTGATTAATTTATAAATTAAAGCTTTTTACAAGTACACCACGCACAACAATTCAGACATTTCTTTTTTAATCTGAGAGTGTACATAATTGTCTCTGTATATATTGAGAAATATGAATGACTTAAACATTTTAAATATTTTGGTCTGGAGGGTTTTTGTATAGTCTTGGATAGAGAAACCAGCCTAAATGCTAAGCTCTAAAATTAATTCAAATATTTTGTTTGCATTTGTTTCAAAATAGATTAAAAAAAATGTTAGTACAATTTCTGTCAAGAGAAAAACAAAAACTCTCACAAAACTGATCGAGTTAACTGACATCAGGAAGCTCTTATCCCAATCCAGAACTATTATTATACCGCAGTACCTGCATTTTTAATGCCATGTTTCTTTTCTATATATTATATTTGTAAAATTGTTTGTACTAATATATTAGATTGTATAAATAGTCAAGGCTGTGTTAAGTAGTTCACATTTTGAGACAGAGCTCAGCTGTTGGTGCTAAGCATCTGTTTGGGTGAATCACTGTGGAATACTTTCAATGCTTTTTTTCTCTATGCTTTTGTACATGACTCCACAATTACAAAATCAAAAAAAAAAAAAAAAAAAAAAAAATATATATATATATATATATGTGTGTGTTTATATATATATATATATGTGTGTGTTTATATATATATATATATATATATATATATATATATATATACATACATGTGTGTGTGTGTGTGTGTGTGTGTGTGTGTGTGTGTATTCACAGTAAAAGAATGGTTTGGTTTTTCAATAAAATAAATAATGTAGGTTGAACTAATGAGTAAATAATAGTGCATTGCTGCCCACTAGAATTACAGCATTAATCAAATATTTTAATATTTTAATTTCTTGGCAAGATTGTAAAATTGATTTCTAAAGACTGTGCAAGGCACTTTTATGAAATTTCTAAATCCCAGTATGATATTTCATTACTACATTTATATTTGCTGTAACAAAAAAAGGACACATATCAATATGAATGAAGGATAATGCATATTAATATTTCTTGTATATTATTAATTGTTCATCTTTAATCTGCGTGTCAGTATTTATTCATTGCTGTGAATCCAAGTAAAAGGGAGCTGTGTAAAGATCGGTGAAAGGCCTGAACAGAGATGTATTGGATTTCCGTTTGACAGATTGACCTGAGTGAACGTCAGTGGTGAGAGGTTTCAAGCAGGAGCTGCACAGAGTTGAAAATAGTGGGCTCTCCACTTTCTTTGGTTCGACTATATGATATTGTGTTGAAGGACAGGCGAGCAAGATTCTATTCTTTCCCCATTTTTGAAGGAGATGTAGGAAAAAAAGCCAATAGAGGAGAGTTGAGTGTTTGACAAGGAGAAGTGTTGATTGATGGACACCACCACTGACAGTCCCTCCTCTGCCAGGCCCAATAACAAGTACAGACCATGATCATAGATATTTTGTATGTGTGTGTGTGTGTGTGTGTGTGTGTGTGTGTGTGTGTGTGTGTGTGTGTGTGTGTGTGTGTGTGTGTGTATGTAAGTGTGGGTGGGGGCATTTTATAGTTTGTGAGAAAATGCTGGTGGATAGAAAGTAACTTTAGAGAAAAAAGAATTACAAATGAAAAATTCAGACAATATTCAGCCCCCAGTCTCCTGTATGTTCAGTACCATCTCCAGCCATGTTCACTTTTTTAAATAATTGAATGTTCTCTTGATAGATAGAAATGCCACCTTGTGGCTGAAGGCATATCAAAATATCCGCCTGTCATTCAGCCCAGAGTGTGGAAACTGTTTTATAATGTACATCCCAGTGTAGCCACAAGGTGGCATACAAATACTGACAATGCCTACACTGATCAAGTCACAGCTCTAATGGTCCTGCATAGCTACATCAATTCTCATTTCACTTCCAAATGAAGTGATACGCCAAAAAAATTAACCACGTGGAGAAGGCAGATGATGTCTGAGCATATTTTTAAAAATTGCTCTTTATAGGCTACATTCCCCCACCTTATTCTTTTCCATGGCCAGAAGCCACGAACCAGGCCTTAATGGCCAAACTGTTTTCAGGCTGTGGCTGACTGAGCAAATCAGGCAGAGAGCTGATGAAAACTTTTATACTCAGTTTATTGTTCCACTTCTTCATCTGGCAGAGTCAAAGTAATATCCAAATAATTCGGTTTAGGTTTGAAGTGAAGTAGTCACTGATGGACAGAAATGTGTCTTAAATGTGACTTTTTGACTTCTCCAAACCACACACCGTAACCCTGATAATAACCCTGTCTGACATCATCATTTACTATAATGACACCACATAAAGAAACAGTTGTCTGTTGATATGGTTTAATTAAAGAACTGTGTACATCTTGAGCTGAAAGATGTTGCATGACTTTAGCTAATTGCTAATCACAACTAGCAAGTGCATATATATTTATATCTCTTGATCTCTAAAGACATTTAAAGACACCTACATCTAAAGCCGGTACACAGACTACACGTTTGCTACTTCCCAATTTATAATGACTTTTCTTTTCATATTTAATTGGTTAGTATGTTTGATTTTTTACTTGTGGCTTATGGGTTTACTTTTGTTGGGCCTCATCAAGTGACCGAGACGAGCAGTTTCTGAAAATAAAAGATCTTTGAGACTCCATTAAATAATAAAATATTTTTTTATTCAGCCTTCCTGAGGGCCCGGTACCAAATGACCCATGTACCAGTACTGGCCCGGGGCTTGGTGGTTGGCGTTTTCTGGTCCAGAGGTTGGGGGTTCAATCCCTGTACCACTAACCTGCCACAGTTGATCCCTTGAACGAGGCACTTCATCCTCAAGTGCTCAGTTGTATAAAAGTGACAAATATAGGTTGCACTGGACATGGCATCTACCAAATGCAATGAATGTAAAAACAAAAAAGATTTAGTTATGTATCATTATTATTATTATTTTGTATTTTCTAAGATACTCTATATAAGACAATATGATGGAAAGTTCTGGCTTTGAGTCCCAGGCTCAGCAAGAACATTTCAGTATGGAGTTTGTGTATTCTGCCCATGCTTGTATGGGTTTCCTTAAGGTAATTTGCTTTCCTCCAACAGTCTAAAGACTTGCACCTTATGGCACCTTATAAACTTATGGGTAGGAGTGTGTGTGTGTGTGTGTGTGTGTGTGTGTGTGTGTGTGTGTGTGTGTGTGTATTGCCCTGTTATGAAATTGCGAGTTGTTCCTGATGTACCCCGCATTTGGTCAGTGTTGGCTAAGACCCTAATAGGCCTAAGCAGGACGGCAAACGAATGAATCATTACAGAAAAAAAACAACAACTTTTAAATAAACACATGAATTGGATTGATAGATGGATAGATAGATAGATAGATAGATAGATAGATAGATAGATAGATAGATAGAAAGATAGATAGATCTTATACACATGCATGAAAATAATTCACAGAGTAAATAATTGTAAGAAAAGTAGAGAAGAAATGTGAAAGATGAAGTATTAGGAAATACTTCGTCCTTTAAAAAATTATATAAAAAATTAAGATTTATCATAGCTTACTAAAGAAGAAACCAACTTGGATTGCTTGTTATCATGTGCTCAGGAATTGTAATAAAAATATAATAGGTGGACAGTGGATAGCTACAGGAGTATGAAATTAATAACAGGATTATCATAAAACATAAAAATATTGCATTTTTATTTTAGAAGACTTTGACTGGAGTCATTATCTGAGTGAGTATTTTGTTAATCACACAGCCTGCATATGGGCACTGTGGGAGCTCAGGGGTATGTTAGCCACCGGCTGACCGAAACCGACTACTATAGAAAAATCCTACTGCTTAATGCCCGCCGCCTGACCAAAGGCACTCGCTGGGTCACTGGTCACTGACCAACTTTACCCCATATGTACTCATGCCAGAGATGTGTGCCAGCAAAGGACACAATGTCTCTCTTTCTCGCTCTCTCTCTCTCAGTGTGTGTGTGTGTGTGTGTGTGTGTGTTCAGCAGATGGTGTGTGAATGACAGACTGCCCTCTGCTGGAGAGACATGAAGTCTTTGTATAAAAACGATCAACAGAATTGATCATATGGTTTTGCATATTGGATTTGGGAGGATATAATCAGTGTGGTTATTACAACAGATGGAACTTGATTTAGTGATTATAGTTCTATGTTAATTCAATGTGGATAAACGTGTGCATTGTTCAATTGATTAAATTAAATTCCCTTATGCAGGTGGAACACACCTACTGAGTGTAGATTAAGGTACAGATGTGACTCATTTCATTTTTCTGTACTTCTGTCTTCATTTATTGTTACTGTGACCTTATTTACTCAAGCACATGCACAGTAGGAGGAGGGACCTTGCTGTCCGTGATTGTGTGTGTGTGTGTGTGTGGGTGTGTGTGTGTGTATGTGATACAGTGGGAGGAGTGTGCACCTGTTCGTCAGGCTGCACCTGGTTGCTAGACAGAAAAGTATACAAGAAGCAGCTGATAGAATAAGAGAGGGGGAGAGGAGAAGGTGAGAAAAAAGTTTCAGGCCAGCAGCACAGGACAATGATCTCAGCCAGTAGTTTGGACTGTAAACAGCATTGAGAGGACTAAACTAAAGGCCAATAACCTCTGGCAGGACCAAAGCAACCTCAGCCTCTGTGACGCACTTTGCACTCGCACAGGTGAGAGAACCTTTCTGCAAGTGTCCATCAACGATGCTCTGACACTCTATGTTTCTTTTTGTGTGTGCTATAAGTATAATATTGTTTCTGTTATAAGCCAAATTGACCTAAATAATACATTTTGATAAGCAGTACTACAGTATATATTGCTGACATAAAAGCCGGTTCTCTTATAACCTGCGGTCAAAGAGACACCTCGGTCACAAATTAACCAGCCAGTTAGAATGGGACATAGAATGGGACTTGTTTTCAAAGTTAAATTTAAATGACTTCATTGTAATAGAGTATAACAGGTTTGCTTATGTGACAACCGATACAGTCCAGCAACTCAGGCCTGTTGTCCTGCATCCACGATGTCCAGTGGCCTTGGATGGGAAATGCAATCTAAAGTGAAAAGGGTTTGTCTTGAAATATATCTAAGAATTATTTGCTCAAGGTAAGGCAGATATCACTCAACTGTATCTTCGAGAAAGCAGCAATCAAATCAGATATTTATTATATATCACATATTTTCCATATGTGTGTGTGTGTGTGTGTGTGTGTGTGTGTGTGTGTGTGTGTGTGTGTGTGTGTGTGTGTGTGTCACTTGCAATCATTTGTTGAGCCCCTTAAACCTAGTGGGGATGCTGAAAGCTTTTTTTTTTTCCTTTCTTTCTTTCTTTTTTTTAATTGTAAAGCGTGTTGTGAGTAGGTTCACGCTGTTCAGTCATAAAAATTCTAACTTTGAACAAAATTAGAGAATTGTTCTCAGATTCTTTGCAGGATAAATCCTCATCAAACTTCAAGTTTCATTCACATCCAGAAACCTAGCCAAAGATTCATATTCAAATATGAGGTAAATCTCCTCTGTGCCATTATACAGGCCAACAAGACTGGTTTGATCTCTTCTGAACGCAAGCTTTTCACTTTAGTTCAGAGCAATCTCTTACTCCTGCCCCACATTAGGTAAATATTTAGAGTAGGTATATCTCTCCAGAGATAAGACGTGCCGAGGAGAACAGAGGAAGATAATATGTTTATAGACTTTGTAAAACGTTGCTTTTTACCCCCAAAGCTTTAACCGCTTTAGTGAACCCAGATTTAGATTCGCTTTTCTTGTTGAGGGTTTTTAAATCTAATAATGTTTTTCTGGCTAACATGAGCCCAGCTCTCATTTCGTTTTACATCGCAACTTCTCGTGAAAGGAAAGCTTATGCTGTTTAATACAGAAGCACTTTATCATCCAGCAGGCACTTTTTATATGACCAAAAGACAATTTTTTATGATAGCCGACACATTGGAATTTCAGAGACGGCATTGTAGTTATCCATTATTATTGGTGCACATATGTAGTAAAGTTTATAGAGTAATGCAGGATGGCTGAGCACCGTGAGCAGCCTAGTTTCTATTGGATTTGCATGATTAGCTAGATCAGAAAGCGTGATTAGAACGGGAGTGAAACTGTAGCGCGGAAGCAATCGTCTCTTATCGTAATCTTTTAGCAGAACAGTTGAAGGAAATCACAATTTCCTCATGTTTCGCTGTCACATTCCAAATCCCTAATCCAAATTAGGTAACAGTAATCTTTACACCTGGATATGCAGCACAGAAGTTATTGTGCTACACAGACCAAAACATGCTTTTTTCTTTTCTTTTTTTTTTTTACTTTTATGTCACTCATACTGTACCAGAGCAACAAAACTGCTGATGTAGCATGACTTTAGGCCTGCATTAATTCCATATTAAAGGCCTCATTTGATCCAAGGTCAGCAATCTATTTCTGAGTGAACATACCCTCAGGGTCTGATTGGAAACAAGTCAGGTGTAGCGATGGGGGATTGATGCATTATATATTATATCCTCTGATATATGTAGTTCTTGTGATGTTAATTTCACAATGCAAAATGTGAGAAAGCAATTGAATGAGAAACCCAAACATGCGGCGAAGGCTTGTTAGGAATGTTATTCCTATTAGTGCATCTGTCATAGGATCGTATATCAATAGGCTGGTATATTTCACATGATATAAATTCAGGTCAGGAAGTAGAATTTACTAATTTATATATTTAATCTATAGTAAAGCATATTAATACCCTCCTATTGGATCACAGTATCTTGACCAACACTGTTTGGTATTTACTATGCGTGACCTCTGGAACTGTATCAAGATACAGTACAAGGTTTTGATGATTGGTTGATTGACACATTGATTATTTGATTGATAGCAGCATTGTCCACTAGAAACTCTACACTTTTAATACATTTGGGCCACTATTACATGACAGACTGTCTCTACTACATAATTATCTATAGCAACATGAATAGTTTGATATTGTTTTGAGTAAACCAGTCATGCAATTGTATGATTTATATATATATATATATATATATATATATATATATATATATATATATATATATATATATATATATATATATATATATATAAAAGTAAAAGCCTGATAAGCATCATTGAAGTGTTGAAATATTTAACGATATGAAATATGAATAATTCCACCATATGAAAAGGATAATAAACTCCACTGATTCAGCAGTCCTAACCCCCTGATAACATTCATTCACAGACATATTGCCTGCATACACAAATTCATACAGAGGCTACAACCTTCATTTGCCCTGTGAAAAACATTCTCAGTAAAAAAACAAAAAAAATCTGGCGAGTTTGGTGAGGTAATAAAATTGACAACATAAAAAAATGTCGGCTTATGAAAGCGAATATAAACTGCTCCTGGTTTGAAAGAAGTCTAGCTTTGGTTTCTGTCTGTTCCTAAACATGAAAGGCCAAAAGTCCAAGCCTCCAGAGAAACCATAGATATTAGCATACAGTATGGAAATCACCACTCTGTTGCCACGCAACCAACCATAGCCAGTCCACTCCTTTTCTTTGACTAGACACAGGTACAATGCGGCAGCTTTATCTCTGCATGTGTGTCTGTGTGCAAAAAGACAAGGTGTGTTTGCTCTTTTCTGTGCTTTTATTATAGTCCTAATAAACTCCCCAGCAACAGGCTCTGAGACTGGTAACATGATTAACCAATGACCCGGCCTGGCCCATGCTCTGTGAAACCTATTCACAAAACAAGCAGGCAGAAGAAACCACTACAAAGGGCAGGATGAGTCAGAATTTAGACCACACATACACCCAGTATTCAGCGTTATTTAATATCCCATTGGGGACCAATTCCATTTCTGTCTGTTTTTCGTTTCCTGGCTTTGCTACAGGTATCTGAGAATGACAAGGATGGATATTTCATATTCAGTTATTTAGCATGAGTTCTGAAATCAATGTATAATATAATACATAGAAGACTACAGCGTTCTCCTTTGGTGAATTGGCTGGACTACATTAGTACAGGTTATGATGCCGGCCTCCAACCACACATAGCATACTACCAACAAGAATGGTCTATAAAGCCATTGGGCATTCTGCTAGCATGTAGCTTAGCTTTACCATGTCGCTATGAGATGTGAGTCTTGTAACTGGAGCTCTCCTGATAGCATAGCTCTGCCATATGGCACCGATTGTGTTGCAATGAAAAATTCAACAGCAGCTTCTCCCACATCAGCATCAGCCTCTGAGATCTCAGCTTACACCCAATAGCTTTGCACGCCACTGCAGTTTCCTTACAGCTAACTTCCATAAACAGTAGTTCATTTTGGTTCTTAATTCAGTAAGTCATCACAAGTGAGTCAATCAGTTTAGAACATAATTACCGCTGCGGGTTTGCAGTAAAATAAATGTAATTCTAATAATTCTCTCTAATCGGAGGTGGAAGTTCTGTTATGTGTCACAAATACTTCAAATTCTCTAGTTATTATGTACCATTTACAATTGTTTAAACACACTGCCCTGAAAAAAAGAGAAAAATTAGATTTAAATGAACAAGTAGTCAAGAGTCTGTGATAGGGTAATGACTGCAATGATTAATATGTTTCAGCTGATAATATGATGTTTTACACTGAACAGATGGTGAGTACCTTCTCAGTTCTTCAGCAAGAAGAACGGCATATACCGTAGTCATGGGGACAAAAACATCACTATCTTTTAAGGTGAAGTCTGTTGGGCTTTTTACACCCGAGCCAAGTGACTCATCAGACCGGTGCTTATCCCCGGTTTCCATAGCGTGAAGCGACTAGGAGGACAACTCCTCCTGGATGGGACACTAGTCCATTGCAGGTTACCTTCCCAGTATATTTTTACTGGTATCCATTTATACTGCTGGGTGAACTTAGGCACACTTATGGTTAAGACCTTCCCAGGGGTCTTAGCACAGTGGAGTCTAACTGGGATTTGAACACACAACCTCCCAATCATGAGCCCAGCACCCTAACCACTACACCACCGGCCCCACTCACTATGTTTTAGAAGAAGGAAATATTGGCCTGCATTAAGCAAATAAAACAACTGAGGAGATTATCCACATTCATTCATTTTCTGAACCGTTTAATTCTAATTAGGGTCGCGGTGAGGCTGGCGCCCATGTCAGCCGACTCCGGGTGCAGGCGGGATACACCCTGGATAGCTCACCAGACCATCACAGGACCACACTTATGCAACCATTCATACTCCCTCTCAAACTTCGGGGTCATTTGGAACAGCTAATTAGCCTACTCTACATGTTTTTGGACTGTAAGAGGAAATCGGAGTGCTCGGAGGAAACCCAATTGAGCACAATGATAACACACACAGACAAACTCCACACAGATATGCCTGGGCTAGGAATCGAACCCAGGCCTTCTTTCTGTGAGGCCAAAAAATTTATTAAATCCTGGAAGGGTAGTGCCAATGTCATGCAAGGAATTTGGTAGGAAATAATCCTGGCTAACTGTGATTGAAGATCACAAACACTCAGTGAAACTGAATCATAAATAAACATCAAAAGTACCGAGACATATCAAAAGTAAATAGACATCCCTCATTACAGGGTTTGTGTGTGTGTGTGTGTGTGTGTGTGTGTGTGTGTGTGTGTGTGCGTGTGTGTGTGTGTGTGTGTGTGTGTGTGTTTGATTTGGCATAGGTTTTTATGTCAGATGCCCTTCCTGTCACAACCCTTTAGCAAGGGACAGAAACATGCTGACGGCTTTGCAGACTACTATTTTTACGAAAGTCAGCAATGGTTCTTTTCCATGTCTCACACCATAGACAGTGAGAGACATGGCCGGCCTTTGATAACCCAGTTAGCTGCACGGGTGGGTGCTATTTATATTAGACTATAATACATAAATTGTTACTAGTAATTAGTAATCCGAACTTGAACTTATTCAGCATTAGATCACAAAAAAGTAACTTAACTTCCTCTTGACACAGTCAACAGGGTGATTGTTCAATTGATCAGCAGAGGCAGGGAACCAACCACGTCCCACTCAGGTCCACCTGTGCCCTCTGACAAGTGTCTTCAGACAATCAACCAGACTTTAAGAAAATAATCCCTATTGTACAGAAACTGATGTTACAGAGAAACTTCTATGTGTATGTATATATACACATGTAGAATTAAAAAAAACAAACAAACTATAGTGCCTCTTTATTTTTGATTTGTGACTGTAGAGCTTGCGACTATGTATAATAGTAAATATGTGAGCATTTCTACATACTCAAATGATTGTGTCTGAACAGCTGCATGACCACAAGGAAACAAAATGTTGGTGAGAATAATCGGATTGCAAGCCTTCAGTCTGAAAGGGAGTTTAAAGAACAGACTCTGGAGCAATGACAAAAGGTCATGTGATCTGATGAGATTACCCTACTCTAGAGAGATTGGTGACTTGGCTTAAGGAGGGAGCATGAAGTGGTGTACCCATATGATCTGGGGTTACATCAGTGGATCTGAGTGAGGTTCAGAAATGATGTGGCAATAAAATGAACATTGCAGAATTGACACGATCAAAGCGACACTGATCGTACCAGTCTCAGGAATACAGTATGTTCTGTTTACACTGTGTGTATAGATATGGAGTCCAGTACATTAGTGTACTGTAGAAAGGTAGTTCACCAACTGAATCACATCAGGCAGCAATGGATTCATCCAAGGTGGATTTATAACAGTCTGGAGAAAATCTGTATGTAGTGACTTTTCGCAGACTTACTGGATCGCTTCACAAAAACATTCATTGCTGTGATTTGATTGGTTGCTGTGGTTTTTTTTTTAAGCTACAAAAATAAGCATTGAACATAATGGTTGAATGATGTCTTGTGATTTCTTTCATTTTTGAGCAATATCAGAAATAACCATTTTTTGCACAAATCATGACTGTTCACCTTAAACTACATATAATACATTGTTCTGTGGCTGAGAGTCCATGGAAGCTAATTGGCTGAGGACTCACTCAAGTCATTTTCCACCTGTCATTTTCCTCAAAAGGTTTTCTCTTGGTGAGACCACTCTGGCTCTCAGCCCTTCAAATGTACTTGCAAATACTGTACAGTCAAAGGTGGTAATGTTGTTCCTGCCACTGTTCCCGAGAATCTCACTAGAGGTCAGAGATAATAATAGCATTTGAGTCTATCATGTTTCAAGATGCAAAGCCCAGCTATCAATACCAGATCACCAGGAGAAAAGAAGGCTGGATTTCTTCTCTCATCGCATCTCATTTTCAACAGCACTTAATCCTATTAGAGTTGCGGGGAGGCTAGAACCTATCTCATTCAACACTGGGAGGAAAGTGGGGTACACCCTGAACAGTTGGCTGGTCCATTGCAGGGCCAACTCACGCACATACACCCACTCACATGCAGACCCAGGGCAACTTTTGAAAAGTTAATTCGACCAACAGGAGGAAACTGGAGATCCTGGAGGAAAGAAGCACAAGTGCAAGGAGAACCTGCAAACTCTACACAGAAAGGCACTTACAAAGCCCGTGATTTGAATCCAGGGTCTTTTTGCTGTAACGCAGGAGTGCTAACCACTACACGCCGTGCCACCCAGGCTGGGGCTTCTTAAAAGGAATTTCCCATAGGCACCTTCTGCCTTCTGTGTAGCTTTAATGACAATTTTGTATCACGGAATTTCATTCATTCATTTTCTGAACCTCTTAATCCTAATTGGGGTTGGTGGGAGGTTGGCGTCCACCTCAACCGACCCGGGGTAATTGCAGAGTACACCCTGTACAGCTCACCAGGCCATCTCAGGGCAGAAACACACTGATAGCTATCCAGCATCTCTTGACTCATGGCTGGCCTTTGATAACCCAGTTAGCTGCACTGGGACGGGGACAGCAGTGACAACCGTTGACGGTGGGGTCTGAACCCCTGAGCTTTGGATCGGTCATCCAGCACCTTACCACCGGGCCAGCACAGCCTCATCACGGAATATACTTATCTTAAGTTCACCTGCTGTGTATGGGAGAGTAATTAAAAAAAAGTTATGACTCACTCTCTCTCTCTCGCTCTCTCCATTTGTCCTCTTTCCCCTTTTTTTCACAGGGCTCCTCTCTCCTTGGCCATGGCTACGGCTGAGCCAGCCCCTGCCTGGTGGAAGCTGACCTTCCTCCGCAAGAAGAAATCTGAAGCCAAGGAGTTGTATGAGGTACCTGCAGAGTACAGTAATAATGCCGAGACAGCACCTGGGATGAGCAGTACGACCAGAACACCTGATGACAGCCAGTTTAACGCTCGCCTTGAACGCATTGTGGACAAAACAGCCACAAAAGGACGACACGTAAAAGTTTCCCACTCAGGCCGTTTCAAGGAGAAAAAGCGCATCAGGGCAACGTTAGCTGAAAACCCAGAATTGTTCCCAAACCAAGACACTTGCAGTGGAGCCCAAAACACAGGGAACTGAAGGCTGGGATGGCAATCTGTGCACCTTACAATCACTGATTTTCACCTACATATGCAAATGAATACTATTCCTTTTTTAAATAAGGGTTAATTTCACATCATCCAAATTAAGCACAGACGACTGTGTTTTAGAGGGTTCTGTCTCAGCAGGCTTTAGGGCGTTCGCCCAGAATGGTTTAGCAAAATTAGCTTCTTTGCATAGCTCAATAGAATTGATACTGTATTTAATCAACACATCATCGGCACATCTGAAAACATATCTTCATATTCTCATTTCGTTCTGTTCAGTTGTATTATGAGTGTCTGCTTTTTCTACTGAGAAAACTGGTGGCTTTCTGATAGAGTTGTGTTTAGGGACGTCATGCCTCATATGCATTTGGTTTTATTACTGAAAATAATATGTTTGAATTTTATACTCTCCTTGATTGTTCAATGGTGACAATATTATTATTATTATTATTATTATTATTATTCAGTGGTGTTGAGATTCAGGCAGTACTAGCCAGCAGCTGGAAAATACATTGCTATGAGTTTACTGAACAAGAACTATCCCTTCAGTTCATTCTTGCTTCGCTGACTGAATGTTTTCACGTCTGGCTGATAACAATACAGATTGGAGTATTTGCAATTTAATCAGGACGCACAGGCATGCAAAGAGAGTTCAACAGTTTGCATAGTGTGATTATTTCTATTCACAACCATTTATTTCAGTTACCCTGTACCGTGTGTTTCCTTGTTTTTCTGGGTTTTTTGTTTTATTTTAATAATGTCTTTTTTTAATACATTTTTTAAAGTCCAGGTGTAATACCCCCAGTGCCTTATGATCAGAGTTATATTCCTTCTCTGCACATCACTTTGTGGAATATCTTTCTGTTTTTTAACTGTATTTGTTTAATGAACTTTCCTACAAAACTTATATTGACTCCCTCAGATGTTTTGTTTTACAGAAAATGAGATTTTATTGTTCTGTGCATAAAATTGTTGAAAATTCCAAAGAAAAATGTTTAATATAATGTTTAATTAAAGATGTTTCACAATATCTTCTCTCTCTCTCTCTCTCTCTGTGTGTGTGTGTGTGTGTGTGTGTGTGTGTGTGTGTGTGTGTGTGTGTGAAATGTCCTCGCACCCTCGATAAATATTTGATTTTTAGTTCAATATAAACAAATAATGAGCACAGGCATTGTATTAAATGAAGAATTTAGTCTGACTTAAACTTGTGAGTATTTCTGACTTTTTTTTTCTACATTTTGTATGAATAAGTCATATTTTTCAAGATAACATTTTCAATATTAAGGTACATGAATTTTAATGTATCCCTCGCCCGGAGTCGGCTGAGATGGGCACCAGCCTCACCGCGACCCTAATCAGTATTAAGCGGTTCAGAAAATTAATGAATAAATTTGTACGTGAGCAAAAAAAATAGAAGTACATTTGAAGCATTCAGAATAAAAGACAAAAGGAGACATTCTTTAAAAAATTAAGGAAAAATCGATCTTTTAACTAATGTACCGTTGAATGACTTTGGCAAGGGATTTACTTTTTACATTTATATATTTATATAATTATAGAATAAATATACCTACTGTAATGGTATAAACATGCACGACAATGATGTAGTGACATAGTCTGGCCACAAGAGGGCAAGGTCGCGTATATAATTATCAACCATATTCCTTTCTTTTAGTTACAGTATGTATATATATATATATATATATATATATATATATATATATATATATATATAAGATAAGATACAGCTTTATTAATCGCACAAGGGAGAAATTCACTGTTACAGGCTCTTGAAGTACCATCAGTAGGGGGTGCAAAATAGCTTAGAAAGGTGTAACATCCTTGAGTTAATTAGAACAGAACAATAAAATATAAAATAGAAGTAGAAATATATATATATATATATATATATATATATATATATATATATATATATATATATAATAGTTTACAATGTAGAAGTTTTATTTTTGTATAAAAATGGTATAAAACATTCTTAGGTTTTAACCCCAAGTATATACAATAGGCCACCATCATACGCCCAGAACAGCTCACCAGTCCATCACAGGGCCACACACACACACACACACACCTAGGGGAAATTTGGTACTCTCAATTAGCCTATTGTGCATGTTTTTGGGCCAGAGGTGGAAACTGGATTACCCCCAAGGAAACCCATGGAAGTACATACAGAACATGCAAACTCGCAGCAAAAACAACCTCAGAGCAAAGTCAGGAATGTAACCGATACGTTAATCATAAATTTTTGTTCATCTGTCCAACTGTGAACTGTTGGCTTGCTATTTAGCAATAAGGACCAAAAGTCTTCCTCTGAGGACCTCAGAAATCTACTTTGGTGATCCCATGATACACTTCGGCAAACATATTACACTGTGGAAAAAGTGATCGTTGATTACTTGTATGTATTACTGTAGCGCTGATTGAAAAAAAAAGTGAATCAAAATGAGGGACACTCATGCTTATTCATGGTCACTTGGAGCAGGTACGATTGTAAGTGTCACATTGTAAAATGGAATAATTTCATTGAGATGGTTTAGACAGAGGAGGGAGAGTGATTATATTGGTAGTAGGATGCTGAGGTTGGGAACTACCAGGCAGAAGGCCTAGAGAAAGACCAAAGAGGAGATTTATGGATGTGGTGAAGGAGGACATGAAGGTAGTTGGAGTAAGAGAAGAAGATGCAGAGGATAGGGTGAGAAGGAGGCTGATGATTCGCTGTGGCAACCCTTGAAGGGAACAGCCGAAAGGAAAAGAACAAGAAGACTGTTCAGTTCATTTTCTGTAACCACTTAATCGTAATTAGGGTAACGGGGAAGCTGGCACCCATCCCAGCCAACTCTGTGCAAGGGCAGAGTACACTCTGGACAGCTCGCCAGGCCACTGCAGGCCGGAAGCACACCAATAGCTTTGCAGCCTACTGTTGTCAAAAGTCAGCAATGGATCTTTTACATGAACCTCACACAATAGGCAGTGAGAGATATAGCCGACATAACATAACATAACATAACATAACATGAGTGGTGAGAACAGGCCATTCAGCCCAACTAAGCTCACCATTGTCCTATTCTAAAGTGACTCCAACCTTAAAGACGCACACTCTAACCTTAAAGACGCACTTTTTTTTTTTTTTCATGACTAGATGGTATCCAGCACTAGATCAAGTCTGCTTTTGAAGACTTGTAAGGTTTCTGCTTCGACAACGTGGTTAGGCAATCTATTCCACACTGAAATTACCCTCTGCGAGAAAAAATATTTCCTAATATTTGTGCTAAATTTACCCTTAAATAACTTCCATTTATGATTTGATAACCCAGTTAGCTGCACTGGGGGGGACAGTGACAACCCTGTGGAGAGTGGGACTTGAACCCCCAACCTTTGGATCAGCAATTCAGTGCCCTATACCATTAGACCAACACTGCCCCAGAAGAAGATTGTAAAATGGAATAATATACTATAAAAATATTATTTAATTTTTTTCCTCTTGTGTTTGTTCTGATGGATCAGGTTTCATCTCATATCTTAGTACAGTACGTTTTTTTCTCTGTTTAATTTTAACTAATTATTACTGGCTGATCTAAAGTGAATCATCATCAGTTCATTTTCTGTAACCGCTTCATCCTAATTAGGGTCACAGGGAGGCTGGTGCCCATCCCAGCCAACTCAGGGCGAGGGCAGAGTACACCCTGGACAGCTCGCCAGGCCATCGCAGGGCGGAAACACGCTGACGGCTTTGCAGCCTACTCTTGTCGAAAGTCAGCAATGGTTCTTTTACATGCCTCACACCATAGACAGTGAGAGACATGGCCGGCCTTTGATAACCCAGTTAGCTGCACTGGGGAGGACAGTGACAACCTTGTGGAGAGTGGGACTCAAACCCCCAACCTTTGGATCAGCGATCCGGCGCCTTATACCACTAGACCACCACTGCCCCTGAACTAAAGTTTTATATGAAATAATTGGAAAACTGGTCTTATTTTAATGCCCCAACTCATTTACCATGGGATAAAAATCATGGTTTTCCAGCAGCATAGTAAATCTTCTTCTTTTCCTTTTGGCTGTTCCCTTCAGCGGTCGCCACAGCAAATCATCTGCCTCCATCTCACCCTGTCCTCTGCATCCTCTTCTCTTACACCAACTACCTTCATGTCCTCTTTCACCACATCCATAAAATTTTCTCTTTGGTCTTCCTCTAGGCCATTGATTCTTAACCTGTGGGGAATTCCCCACTGGTGGGGAATGGCGGAGTTGCCAAGTGGGGAATGACAGAAGAACCACTGCTTCAAAATTTGTTGACTTACTATACGTGTAGATTCCACAGACCTATATATCATAGTTAGCCTCTATTTTGCAACCTTTCATTTAAGCCTAATGGTCGTGGAGATTTTTGAGGGATCCCTTGTTAATATTACTTTACTATTCAGCAACAGGTGCCGGTGTGATTAAGCTGTATCAATTAACCGTTTGTTCATTGGTACAGCAAGTTAAAGAACCACATCTTTATTGGACAGTCCCAGGCTATATAAAGTCAGAAGTGCTGAAAACTGATCTTGCAGAATTTTTTTCCTTCTCCCACAGGTACATACCCCAAAGATCGAGATGCCGAAAAGAAAGTACGACGACAATTACCTGGACTATGGCATCACGTTTTTGGAGGGGCGTTAATGAGCAGCTGCCGCAGTGCGTCATTTGCCACAAAACACTCAGCAATGATTCGATGAAACCCCATCAACCGAAGAAGCACCTCTCCAATGTACACCCCGAGTTCGTTGGCAAGGAGAGGCAGTTTTTTGAATTGAATGCAAACTACTTGAAGAAAATGAGGATGGACCAGGGCGGAAAATTTCAAACTGAGTCGAAAGCGATAGTACACGCATCGTATGCTGTTTCTCTGCAGGTGGCGAAGGCGAAGAAGCCAGATAGCAGCGGAGAGATGCTCATAAAGCCGTGCCTTGTGTCGTGCGCTGGCATTTTGCTTGGTGAATCTGCGGTGTCGAAGATGAAGCAAGTTTCTCTGTCCAATGACACTGTCGAGTCCCGCATCTTCGACATCAAGTCGCAGCTCTTGGCAAAGGTCATAGCGTTTCCCGTCTTTGCAATTCAGCTGGATGAGTCCGTGGATGAGGCAAATTTGTCTCAACTAATTGTCTTCGTTCGATACGTCCACGACCAAAGCATCGACGAGGACTTGCTGTTTTGCCGCCCAGTGGAAACAACAACCAAGGCCGCCAACGTCATGCAGCTTGTCGACGCCTTTTTCAAGGAGGAAGGTTTGGACTGGGGCAAGCTCATCCATGCCTGCACAGATGGGGCTCCTGCAATGTTGGGTGCGAGGTCTGGATTCGCGAAACTACTGAAGCAGAAGAATCCCAAGGTGGCGACCCTGCACTGCATCATACATCGAGAAGTGCTCGCATCAAGGACGATGACACAACCGCTCAAAGAAGTGCTTGAGACGGCAATTGGGCTTGTGAATTTTGTCAAAGCGAGCGCCCTCAACACTCGACTATTTCGACAGTTGTGCTAGGATATGGAATCCGACTACGAAGGACTGCTGTTCCACACTGCCGTTCGCTGGTTGTTAAAAGGCGACATGTTAAATCGGCTTGTGCATTTCCTCCCCGACGTTACACAATTTTTGGAAGAAAGGAAAAGGAACAAAGGAGATCTGAAAGCTGGCTGTTTCCGATGAGGCATTCCAGTGCAGGCTGGCATTTCTCACAGACATGTTCAGTCACCCGAATGAGCTTAACCGCAAGCTACAGGGTGCGGACTCCGATATATTTGGGCATCGAGACAAAGTGCCCAGACAGGACGCCTTTAACTCAAAACTTGAGTTGTTAGATAACTGTTAGTAAAAAATATATAATATATGCAAACAAAAATTAAGGGCCTTAAAATGGAACAAAAAAGCAGAGCGTATTTTTACGTACTAAACACTGCATGGGTTAAAATCGAATTTGTCAAAAACCGATGCTGTGGTGGGAAATGGAGAGTTGGCTCACTAAAAAGTGGGGAATTGGAGAAAAAAGGATAAGAACCCCTGCTCTAGGCCTTCTGCCTGATATTTCCAACCTCAGCATCCTACTTCCAGTATATTCACTATCCCTCCTCTGTACATGTCCAAACCATCTCAATCTAGCCTCTCTGACTTTGTCTCCAAAACCTCTTACATGTGCTGTCCGTCTGATGTACTCATTCCTGATCCTATCCATCCTCGTTACTCCCAAAGAGAACCTCACCATTTTCATCTCTGAGCAGCACAGTAAATAAATTCAGTACAGTATGTATTTATAATATATCGTGAGAGTACTGATATTGCAGGCGAGATTATGCGAGATGAGCCGCACACAGAGCGCATGCGCAAAGATTGACGCATGCTTGTTTGAGATTAAATCATCTACGTCATTGGATGAAATGGTCAACATTTCAGTTATTGCCGTTGCACTGTCAACGCTTCTGAAAGCTGTGGAGAAGAATAGTGGTGTGAATGGTTTGAGCTTTTTTTTTTTTTAATAAAACGAGAATTCAGGAAAACAACGTGCAGTACTAAGAGCACTGTAGACATAACACGATGGTGTAAGTATACTTACCGTATTATACAATTTTGTCGAGCTCGTTTTGTGGTTTGAGGAATGAAGAGTTATTTGGGTGTCTATGAAGTTTAGTAGGCCTCAGTTAGCCAGCAGCTTTACTTGCCGCTTATATTTTGTCAGTTTGCTTCCAAATAATTGATATGTTTCTTTATAAGTGACCCTATTTTACAATTTCGTCTCGTATTTATCAAGAATTAGTGCCTATGAGTATTTTTAATTTAGTTATTTCTGAATGTTTACGTTTTGTAACGGCACAATGCTAGCAAGCTAATTTAGTTAGCATGGTGAGTTTGAATGCCTGTCTCGGTACCGAATCAGCTCACGTTTGTGTCACATTGTGGGCAATTAATATTTTGTTTTATGTTTCCCTCTTTAATCGACATCTTTTTTTTGGGTCTTATAACTTGGACAGCGCGAAATGTTTTGGATACGTTTTTGACACCGTATGATTCTCCAGTATGCGCAGCTTGTTTTCATGGCCAGCACAGAACCAACAACACAAAAGCCCAAGGGCTGTATTTCCCTTAAAAGTAATCTGAGGGCCAACATGATTCCAGCGGCTACCTGTATAGAACCTTTATTACCGTCATGTCGTCTTTTCCCTGTGGTTTAGACCTCGTTATGAAACAATTCGGATTAGTTTTGGATCAGGACTTGGTATGAACACAGGCTGTGGTCTTAAACGTTTTTCTTCTCAGTACCAGCACGCTCATAGCGATATGGATGAAAGCCATATACTTTTCCGCCCCATCCAGCAAAACTTTATCAAGATGATTGTATATTCTATCCGGTTTCGGGTCTTCTAAGAGAGCAAGATGTGCCACAGGTGAGATTTGATGAAAGTTCTTAGTTCATGGTTGAATAATTATAATACTTTATTGATTCCGGAGGAAATCAAGTGCACACAATTGGTCCATTCCAAGTGAGAATGTGATGTGTCAAAGAAAAATTTAAGCACCTATTCAATTACAGTGGGATGAAAAACTATCTGAACCTTTTGGAATTTCTCACATTTCTGCATAAAATCACCATCAAATTTGATGTGATCTTTATCAAAATCACACATGAGAAAACAGTGTCTGCTTTAACTAAAACCACTCACACATTTATAGGTTTTCATATTTTAATGAGGATAGCGTGCAAACAATGACAGAAGGGGGAGGAATAAGTAACTAAACCATCACATTTAATATCCCCCCCCCCCTTTGACAGCAATAACTTCAACCAGACGCTTCCTGTAGCTGCAGATCAGTCTGGCACATCGATCAGGACTAATCTTGGCCCATTCTTTACAAAACTGCTGTAGTTCAGTCAGATTTCTGGGATGTCTGGCATGAGCCGCTGTCTTGAGGTCATGCCACAGCATCTCAATGGGGTTCAAGTCTGGACTTTGACTTGGCCACTCCAGAACATGTATTTTGTTCTTCTGAAACTATTCTGAAGGTGATTTACTTCTTGTGTTTTGGATCATTGTCTTGTTGCAGCATCCATCCTCTTTTTAGCTTCAACTGTCTGATAGACGGCCTCAGGTTTTCCTGCAAAACATCCTGATAAACTTTTGAATTCATTTTTCCATTAATGATTGCAAGTTGTCCAGGCCCCGAGGCAGCAAAACAGCCCCAAACCATGATGCACCCTCCACCATGCTTCATGGTGGGGATGAGGTGTTGATGTTGGTGAGCTGTTCCATTTTTCCTCCACACATGACGTTGTGTGTTCCTCTCAAACCATTCAACTTTGGTTTCATCAGTCCACAAAATATTTTGCCAAAACTTCTGGGGAGTGTCCAAGTGCCTTTTTGCGAACATTAAATGAGCAACAATGTTTTTTTTTTTAGACAGCAGTGGCTTCCTCCTTGGAGTCCTCCCAGGAACACCATTCTTGGCCATTGTTTTACATCTAGTTGATGTGTGCAGAGATATTGGACTGTGCCAGTGATTTCTGTAAGTCTTTAGCAGATACTTTAGGGTTTTTTTTTTTTAACCTATCTGAGTATTCTGCGCTGAACTCTTGGCGTCATCTTTGGTGGACGGCCACTCCTTGGGAGAGAAGCAACAGTGCCAAACTCTCTCTATTTGTAGACAACGTCTCTGACTGTCGATTGATGAACATCCAGACTTTTAGAGATGGTTTTGTATCCTTTCCCAGCTTTATACAAATCAACAATTCTTGATCGCAGGTCTTCAGACAGCTCTTTTGAGCGAGCCATGGTGCACATCAGACAATGCTTCTTAACAAGACAATTCTTACCAGGTGTGTTTTATAGTGGGCAGTGCAGCTTTAAGCCACTCATCAGTGATTGGGCACACACCCGACTTAAATTGTTTGGTAAAAATTGGTTTCAATTGCTCTTTAAGTCTCCTGAGGCAGAGGGTTCAGTTACTTATTCCTCCCCCTTCTGTCATTGTTTGCATGCTATCCTCATTAAAATATGAAAACCTATAAATGTTTGGGTGGTTTTAGTTAAAGCAGACACTGTTTTTTCATCTGTGTGATTTTGACAAAGATCAGATCACATTTGATGGTGATTTTATGCAGAAATGTGAGAAATTCCAAAAGGTTCAGATAGTTTTTCATACGTATGTCGTCATCATCTTCCGCTTATTCTGGGATAGGGTCATGGGGGCAGCAACCTAAGCAATGAGGTCCAAGATGTCCCTCTCCCCAGCCACTTCCTCCAGCTCTTCCAGGGGTACACCGAGGTGTTCCCAGACAAGCCGAGAGACATAGTCCCTTCAGCGTGTTCTCGGTTGACCCTGGGGTCTCTTCCCAGTTGGACATGCCCGAAACACCACACCAGGGAGGCGTTCGCAAGCCCACGCCACCTCAACTGGCCCCTCTCAAAGCAGAGGAGCAACGGTTCTACTCTGAGCTCCCCCTCAGATGGTTGAGCTTCCCACCTTATCCCTAAGGGAGAGCCCAGCCACCCAGCGAAGGAAGCTCATTTCAGCCGCTTGTATACGTGATCTTGTTCTTTCGGTCACTACCCAAAGCTCGTGAGCATAGGTGAGGGTTAGAACGTAGATCGACTAGTAAATTGAGAGCTTTGCCTTGCAGCTTGCTCCATCTTCACCACGACGGACCGGTACAGACTCCGCTTCACAGCAGAGGCTGCAGCAAGCCGTCTGTTGGTCTGTCATATTACAAATATTACTCACTGCTTTTAGTTGCTTGTAAGCATCATTAAAACCCTTTGAGGTTGGCAGACTCAGAATTACAGCAAGGTGACACTTGTACCAAAAACACCCAGTTATTTGTTATTGATTTATAAACAGGCAATTTATTTGTAAGGGGTATGAAATGTAGTCATTTATGACAGACAGGGTGACCAAATAAAATCCCGCTCATTTTAAAAGCAAATGCATAAAAGAATTGTTGAATATAATTAGATGTGTTTGCGAACTTAAGTTGTTTAATAGCAAATGGTGGCTATTGTTGTTCATAAACTCTTGGAGGCGATGTTTGAAAGCTGCCATGGCTTGATGTGTCAGACAGAACAGTGGATGTTTCCTGCTGAATAACAATTTTAGGAGTCTGGGATCGATAGGTACACTCATGATTTAAGGTAGACCCACAGCAAAAAAGATCACAAGATGGTGTGGTCAGTAGAATAAGCTGGCCACCCAAAATCCCCACGCTATGAGTTCATCCGACATGGAAAGATTTCCCTCAGCTTTCAGTGGTCTGCGAGCTGCGTAGGTGCTTGAGATGGGGTGAGCACATGTCCATGTAGAAAAATGCTGAACCTCTTGTGGAACTGACAATGGGTGTCGTGTTCTCTTCGTTTTGGGAATCAGGGCCACTGTGCATTAGTAAATCTATAGGGATTAAGAGGGTGCACCCCGCCCCTTTGTATCTGGGTGATAAATGTGAATGGGATTTTTATTTGCATTTCATTGTTTTGGGACAGGGGTGCTCAATCTTGGTCCTGGAGATCTACCTTCCAGAGGACTTTATCTCCAACCCAAATGTGGCCCATGTGACATGTAAACTCCAGTCAGGTATTGATGAGATGATTAGATGATTAGGTGGGCATGATTAGGGTTGGGGGAAATGTCTTCTGGAAGGTAGAACTCCAGGAGCAGGATTGAGCACCCCTGTTTTGGGATCTTGCAACATGGAAATGTTTTAACTGCTTGGACACAGCTATAAGCTGTACTTAAGGAAATGGGTTTTAAACCTAGGAGGGGGAACAGTCTGACCGCATCAATTTTCTCGTTGTGCCGACTTGTTTATTAGAGCTTTAATTATCCTCAAGTTTGCATTAGAATTACCGCATTTTTTCGGACCATAAGGCACACATAAAAGCTTTTAACCTTCAAAAGAAATTGACAGTGTGCCTTTTAATCCAGTGTGCCTTATATATCGATGAAGCCAACCGCCTCCATCTCACTGATACTGTCAAAACCAAAGAGAAGCAAACTAATTTTGAGCTTACCATCATTCTGGTGGATTAACCAAAGAACTCCAACCGCTAGATATTGGTATCAACAGGTCGTAAGTTAGAGGTATCCGGGCTTTATGTCCAAACACCGACATTATGGCTATCATAGTCAGGTGACTTGTTGAGTAATGTTTGAGTGGCTGAGAGAAGTTTATGTCACAGTCAAGAGACCGGAAGAATTTTTCCACCTAATCTCAGTCTCTATCGGCCATCTATGTTGTTACGAGGATGCTTCTGCATCTCGGAACGCTCAGCTGGCTTAATGAGAGTCTCATGTTCGTCACCGGAATAAAGCCCTGCTATAGGTCTTCTCCTGAGACATGGGCAGTGGTGGTCTAGTGGATAGGGCGCAGGATCGCTGATCCTATGGTTGGGGGTTCGAGTCCCCACAAGGTCACTGTCACTGCCCCCCCCCCAGTGCAGCTAACTGGGTTATCAAAGGCGGGCCATGTCTCGCACTGTCTTTGGTGAGGGGCATGTAAAAGAACCATTGCTGACTTTCGTAAAGAGTAGCCTGCAAAGCTGTCAGCGTGTTTCTGTCCCTTGCTAAAGGGTTGTGACAGGAAGGGCATCCGACGTAAAAACCTATGCCAAATCAAATGTGCGGATCAGATGATTCACTGTGGTGACTCCCGAGAACAAGAAAAAGCCGAAAGGAAGAAAGAAACGGGTCTTCTCCTGAGACCTCAGATTAACCTTCTTGAATTTACAGTTACACTAATACAGCTCCTTAAGAGTAATGACCTCTGTTCTTCAATGAACACGATACTCATGCTGCGAATGAGTGCCGCCATGGTTGTTACTGTGAGACTGCCGTCGCTATAAGGATGGGGCTTAAGGTGGATTAAATAATATTTATCTAACTTATAATGTTATTTACATATTTAAAAAATATTAGGAGATAAAATAGACCACTCAATCATCATTCATTGATGTTGCGCCTTATTATCCGGTGTGCCCTATGGCCCAGAAAATACGGTGCTAATCAAATTAAAGCAGTGACTGTTCGAATACTGCAGTGCAATTCGCATTCTGGGTTTCATATATTTCCCACATGTGATTACTTTTTGGGCCACGGTGAGGACAGTAAATGTCGAACTAACTTTGTTAGTATCCAGTGCTGCTTATAGTTGTGTGGTTAATCTTGTGTGTACCCTTCACAGACTGGAACGGCAACATGTTTCCTCGGGCAAACTTAAACCGCGGATGTCAAACAAGGAACGTTTTCATTGTGTCAATCCCGAGATTAATCTCTTGCTGTACCCAGTCTTAAAAGTAAGTCCTACTGTCAGAATTTTGTGTTTTGAAGTATTCAGAAAACCTGACACAAAAAGCTGAAATGATGTAGCTAATGATGGTTCTCTTCATCAGGACTGGCTTCCATATAATCATGAATATCATGTCTGTGACTACAATACTATAAGACAGACTCAGGATCATGTTGATTTTTCTGCCACTCTGAGAATGTCTATATCTACAATTGAAGAAGTACAACAGTGGGTGAAGGATTCCACCATTACCTGGAGGATTGATCGAACCAGACCACCTAAGGGCCAAAGAGTTATTTTTAAGGTCTGTTGCATTAGGTTTTAATATTGAGTGTTTATCGACCATAAATATTTATATTTAATACTACTTAGTTCAATAGCCAAAGAAAGCTTCCCTCACATTTACAGAAGGATATAAAGAGATTGTGTGGGGTGGGGTTGTTATGGTTCTGAAATTTAACAATATCCAACTAATGACATTGTTACCCAGGTGGATTATAGATGCCACCATAACACAAAACCAAGGAACACCATGGAACCATCTGGGAGACGAACCAAAAACACAAACTGCCCTGCAAAAATGAGTATAACTCTGCATCGACCGCAAGGAAGTAATGGACGGCAGTGTCGGTAAAGTTTTGCGACATTAAACCTCAATCAATTTGTTGGTGCTGTACACTACGAGTAAAATTTTCTATTATGCCCATTCAGGAGCACGGATCCTCACATGCCAGTTTTCCCAACACTTGTGCACATCACCAATGAGCACAATCATAACTTGCATGTACCCGATGCATTAAGGTATAAAGATGTTGGACCCGAAGCTATACAGAAGTTAAAGAAGCTTTTTGAAGCTGGTCATTCGCCATCATCAGCCCTAGACATCTTAAAATATGATCTTCAGCTTGAACTTGGAGAGGATTATGCATATGCGTCAGCAGATCGATCCATCTGCCCTGACATTCAGTTCTGCTACAGGTAAATGTTTTGAAGTGGCACAATTCTTTTTTTTTTTTTTTTTTTTTTTTTACCCAGATGAATCAGTTGCTTCTTACAGAAAGTCATGTTTACCAGCTATGATGATGTAACTGGTATTGATTTCACATTTGTCAATTTGCACTATTTTATTTTGTAATTACACACACATAGATACTAGTCCTTCTCAAAAAATTAGCATATTGTGATAAAGTTCATTATTTTCTGTAATGTACTGATAAAAATTCAACTTTCATATATTTTAGATTCATTGCACCCCAACTGAAATATTTCAGGTCTTTTATTGTTTTAATACTGATGATTTTGGCATACAGCTCATGAAAACCCAAAGTTCCTATCTCAAAAAATTAGCATATCATGAAAAGCTACTCTAAACGAGCTATGAACATCTGAATCAACCAATTAACTGCAACACCTGCAAAAGATTCCTGAGGCTTTTAAAAACTCCCAACCTGGTTCATTACTCAAAACCGCAATCGTGGGTAAGACTGCCGACCTGACTGCTGTCCAGAAGGCCATCATTGACACCCTCAAGAAAGAGGGTAAGACACAGAAAGAAATCTCTGAGCGAATAGGCTGTTCCCAGAGTGCTGTATCAAGGCACCTCAGTGGGACGTCTGTGGGAAGGAAAAAGTAAAGAAGGGCCGATTCCAGACCTTGGGGGACCTGTAGAAGCAGTGGACTGAGTCTCTGGGTCACAGGTGCCACATTCCCCAGGTCGAGCCACTTTTGAACCAGAAACGGCGGCAGAAGTGCCTGACCAGGGCTACAGAGAGGCAGCACTGGACTGTTGCTCAGTGGTCCAAAGTACTTTTTTTGGATGAAAGCAAATTTTGCATGTCATTCAGAAATCAAGGTGCCAGAGTCTGGAGGAAGACTGGGGAGAAGGAAATGCCAAAATGCCTGAAGTTCAGTGTCAAGTACCCACAGTCAGTGATGGTCTGAGGGGCCATGTCAGTTGCTGGTGTTGGTCCACTGTGTTTTATCAAGGGCGGGGTCAATGCAGCGAGCTATCAGGAGATTTTGGAGCACTTCATGCTTCCATCTGCTGAAAAGCTTTATGGCAATGATGATTTCATTTTTCAGCACGACCCGGCACCTGCTCACAGTGCCAAAACCACTGCTAAATGGTTTACTGACCATGGTATTACTGTACTCAATTGGCCTGCCAACTCTCCTGACCTGAACCCCATAGAGAATCTGTGGGATATTGTGAAGAGAATGTTGAGAGACACCAGACCCAACACTGTGGATGAGCTTAAGGCCGCCATCGAAGCATCCTGGGCCTCCATAACACCTCAGCAGTGCCACAGGCTGATTGCCTCCATGGCACGCCGCATTGAAGCAGTCATTTCTGCAAAAGGATTCCCGATCAAGTACTGAGTGCATAACCGAACATAATTATTTGAAGGTTGACTTTTTTGTATTAAAAGCACTTTTTTTATTGGTCAGATCTTCTTTCTTCTTTTCCTTTCGGCTTTTCCCTTCAGGGGTCGCCACAGCGAATCATCTGCCTCCATCTCACCCTATCCTTTGCATCTTCTTCTCTTACACCAACGACCTTCATGTCCTCCTTCACCACATCCATGAATCGTCTCTTTGGTCTTCGTCTAGGCCTTCTGCCTGGTAGTTCCAGCCTCAGCATCCTATTACCAATATATTTTATTGGTCAGATGAAATATGCTAATTTTTTGAGATAGGGATTTTTGGTTTTTCTTTACTTTTTTGCCAAAATTATCAATACTAAAACAATAAAAGGCTTGAACTACAGTTGTGTGTAATGAAACTAAAATATATGAAAGTAATGTTTATCAGTGCATTACAGAAAATAATGAACTTTATCACAGTATGCTAATTTTTTGAGAAGGACTAGTATTTCAAGAACTGCTTATTATATCACTGTCAAATTTTCATGGTGCCATCTTGGGACCAAAGGCTTAAAATTTATGAAAATTTAGGTTGGCTGAATTGCCACTAATTATTTATGATGGCTCGGTGGCAGCTGGTACAGTTTCACTATTGAGTGTTCTTATTTTCCCCTTGGTTGGTTTGAGTGTGCAAGATGGTAAATAATGTTTGTTTGTTTTATTTTATTTTTTTATTTTTTTGTTTTTAATATGAGTAAAGTATTAAAAAAAATTAAACCCTTCCATTTTGGAGGGAATCTGTGCATGGGTTCATACAGAAGGCCCTTGACTATTCGCAGTTTTGCACTCACGGTTTGAGTATTCGCGGTCTGCCGAGCAACTCTCATGTGATTCAAATTCAACCAATGGCTGTTCTCCTTCCTGCTGATTGGTTGAGATGATGTAATGCCCCTTTTTCCTCATTCGCGCTCAAGTTGTCAATTAGCCTTTTTTTTTAGTGTTTTAATTACCAGTTAGGTTCTATGATGCCACTCAAACGCCTGCTAAGCACCAGAAAAAGGTAATGACGTTGGATGTCTCTTCTGAAGAAATAAGACTTTTTCTGGAAGAAATGACAGTTTCCTCTGAAGTGCCTGAAAAGGAATTATCGTCTGAACTTTTGTAAAACACTCCACTATTAAACTCTTCTTCAATTCTTGTTCCAGTACATTACCTAAGGTAATGTTTGTGTGTTTAGATTTTATTTACTGTGGTGTAGCATCTCATTCCTAATGCAATGCCTTCCTCTAGTGGGCATTTTTGAAAACTACAGTGCTGTATGTTTCAAAGAGAATGCATTTCAAGGTGTGTTTATATGTATGCTGTATAACGTTTACATTTTATTATCAGTAAATATCACAGCAAAAAAAAAAAGTTTTTCTTAATCTTTACTACATTAATACTGAATTAATGAGTACAACTGTCTATAGAATGTGTTTAAGAAACATATTTTAGTGCATGTAATAAATACATAGTATTTTACTTCCGGCTGCTGATTCGCGTATGTAAGGGATTTTACTTCCGGGTACAGAACTCGCAGATTATCTTCATTTGCGGGAGGGGACGGAATCGAATCCCTGCGAAAATCGAGGGCCTACTGTATGCCAAAATGTGATTCCCACTTGGGGGGGCATTTCTTTATACCTATGCGAAGTTATAATAATCGATTTGTGCTAGGTGATGATACATCGCATGCCCCGAGTGCATGTCTATTTGTTTGTTTACACACTGCTTGAATATCATGGTCCCTGTGCTGTTTTTATACTCCTTATGATTCATGTATCATTCTGGCTAAATTTACTGCATGCTTGATTGAGACTAGTAAAGAGTTAATAATTACCCCCCCCCCCCCCCCGGCTTTTCCCTTCAACAGACTGTACCATCAAGTTTCCAAGTCTCTCAGAGAAGCCAGTCCATCCCTCTCGATTCTCCCCAGCCAAGACACAACTACAACCTGGATTACTGACCCAACTGGACAGACATGCATCATGGAGCATGAGATTGTCACCTCAGAAGGTCAGTTATGTCAGTGAATATAAAAGGTCTCTATAGTTTGTTTTTATGAAGTTTGTTAAAACACTTCATTTTTTTTTTCCCTTCCTCTCTCTCCTTTTTCAGTTACGTTGGAGGACAACCCCGCCGAAAAGCTAAAATCATGCTTAGCCGAGCTTTGTGACATAATTGAGAAACAGCCTAGCTTATGGCCAGCAACAGAAGAATTTATCAAGGGAATCGAACGTGTCCAGCACAACCCTGTCAAGTTAGCATCGGCCATGCATGCCTTTGGACGCTACAGTTGTCTCCTCATGAAGAAAAGGGCTAAAACCATGAAAAGGGGTTCTCCGTGTGCTGGACTTGGCATTACGGCCCAGTCTTCACCAGCGACCAGGAGGAAACCCAAGCTTGGTGGGAGACGACGGCTGACTGTGTGCAGACAGAGCACTACAACTTCAGGGCCAGACCATGAGTATAGTCAGCCAGAAAATAGACAGCGATGCTCAGGTCCTCATGGATTTTCACATGGCATGGTGAAAACCAAATAACTACATAGCTTTAATAAATTACTGTTAGTATAGCAGCTCTGGCCCATCACTCTTTTTGCCTAAATGGAGATAGACTTGAACTTGATGTGGGATGGATGTATTTTGATCAATGCATATTTTTTACAGATATATATTGAAGGGGCTTGCAGTATAACTCATTTTACAAACCTCACACTTCACGAGGCCTCTTGTTTTGCTCATTAATTTCTAAATCTGTACTTATATTTTTGTACATAATTATTTTAGATGTAACATTGCTACAACTATAATTGTCTACTTTAACAGCTAGATTAACAATTGAAGTACACTATAGAGTGCTTGGTAATGCTTGTACAAACATACAAATTTAACTTTTTGCTGTTAGAAGGTGAAAAAATTTCAACATCCAGGCTACTGCTGTTACCATGAAATTAGTTTTCTTTTTGCATTTTATAATTGCAATGCTCCACAAAGTCACATGGTGTTTTTGTTTGTTTGTTTGTTTGTTTTGTCTTTTTCTTTCCCCCTCCACCGTGTGACATTGACACTTGCACTGAAAACCAACCTGTGTTGAGAGAAACAGATGAAAGTGGGTCGAATTAACAGCTTTGGGTAATGAAGCAAGTGTGTGAACAGAAGGTGAATGTAGTGTATACTGTAAACTAATTCCATGCTGGGATAAAATATGAATGAACCTGTTAAATACATTGGTGCGTTTGATACTGAGTTATGAATAAATGGTCATGTTTTGGATGTGTTTATCCAGCCGTGTCCTTCTAAAAATGCATTATGAGAATGCTGTTGTGGAGAAAGAAATAACAGGATTTTTTTTTAAATGAAGAGATGAAAAAATAATCGTTTCTGACTCCTCCTCCCTCAATTCTTTATTTTACTTTTTCCCCAGAAGCTTAAATTGATTTCTCTGTATTTGGACTCATGAGTGAGTTAATTTGCTGCAAAACATTATCTTTCTATTAACATGAAATATTACCAAAAATTTAATTTCAGGAACAAATGCCTCGAGGCACTGCGCCTTCTTCAACGGTTAACACAAAGAAATTCATTCTTAAATCTCACTTGTGTGCTTTTCTGGCATTCATCAATAGTTTGTTATTTGTTCTTGGCTCCAAACAGAATCTATGAGCATGAGTGAGAACGCCTACACGTGTATCAGTGCTGAAGTGATAGAAACACGCTATTATTTCCCCTTTTCATTTTTCTGATATGACAAAGGAAATCTTTTTCTCCCATATTAAAGTCATGACATTTTAGTTACAGTCAAGTATTATGTTCATTGTAAGACATAGAGTAATTAACTACTAAATAATCCAATTTAGAAGGTAATCATCGAACCCAATTCTTTCATGAATCGTGTGTGTGTATATATATATATATATATATATATATATATATATATATATATAAAATGTATTTTTGTGTGTGTGTATTTTTTTCTTGGAACCCCACCACCACCAAAAAAATACTTGCCCAGTATTCATGTTGCTGAATCTCATTTAGAATTTACTTCCTGCAGCACTGATTCTGTTTCAGAGGAACTAATTTTTCATCTTCATTCGCTTAATCCGGGGTTGGGTCTCGGGGGCAGCAGCCTAAATATTTGAGGTCCTGATGTCCCTCTCCCCAGCCACTTCCTCCAGCTCTTCCAGTGGGACACCAAGATGTTCTCAGACCATCTGAAAGACATAATCCCTCCAGCGTGTTCTAGGTCAACCCCGGCGTCTCTTTTCCAGTCGGACACGCCTGAAAGACCACACCAGAGAGGCTTTCGAGAGGCATTCTCACCAGGTGCCCGGGCCACCTTAACTGGCTCCTCTCAATGCGGAGGAGCAGTGGTTCTGCACTGAGCTTCCCCCCGAGTGGCTGAACTTCTCATCCTATCTCGAAGGGAGAGCCTCGCCTCCCGGGGAAGGAAGTTCATTTCAGCAACTTGTATCCGCAAGTTGCTTTCGGTCACTAGCTAAAGTGCGTGACCATAGGTGAGGATTGGAAGGAGATCGACTGGTAAATTGAGAGCTTTGATTTGCGGCTCATCCTTCTTCACCACGGCGGACCAGTACATGCTCCGCTTTACAGCAGAGGCTACAACAATCCGTCTGTTGATCTCATGCTCCATCCTTCCCTCGCTCTTGAACAAGACTTCGAGATACTTAAACCCCTCCATTTGGGGCAGGACCTCATTCCAGACCTGGAGGGTGCATCCCACCCTTTTCCGGTTGAGAACCATGGCCTCGAACTTGGAGGTGCCGATT
Source organism: Plotosus lineatus (assembly GCA_024760905.1). Taxonomy (NCBI): domain Eukaryota; kingdom Metazoa; phylum Chordata; class Actinopteri; order Siluriformes; family Plotosidae; genus Plotosus; species Plotosus lineatus. The sequence continues at coordinate 22,253,873 of CM045738.1, forward strand.
CTCATCCTGGCTACTTCGCACTGAACTGCGCATTGCTCCAATGAGAGCTGTAGATCCCGGGTTGATAAAGCCAAAAGGACAGTCATCCTGAAAAACTAGAGACGAGATCCAAGGGCCACCAAACCAAAACCCCTGGACACCTTGGCTGTGCCTAGAAATCCTGTCCATAAAAATTATGAACAGAATTGGTGAGAAAGGACAGCCTTAGTGGACTTTTCAACTCTCACCGGGAACAAATTCAACCTGTTGTTACCAATGCAGACCAAACTCTTTTTCTATCATTGTGTGTTTTGTAAAAATATATCAAATTCCATACCTTATAACATAAGATGATGGATAAATATATTCGATAGTGAAATATGAACAACCCTAAAACAATCATTTATATAGAAATATTGCTATATAAAGTCAATGGGGTCACAAATGACCCCACTGAGTCATATTAGGCCGAAATAGCTCGGTCCATGAGGGTTAACCAACTCCTGAACGAGCAGCTAACAGGGTTGTACTTTAATCACTGGATCTTGCCTCCAGATTGATGGACAACTAACATTCTATTACAATAAGGTTATAGCGAAAAATTGGTCGCACAAAATTTGGGCACTTTTTAAAACAAACTTTATTTCTTTCAAAATAGAACGTGCAAAATATGCAGTAGCAAAATGTTATTAGGTTTAACAAATATAAATGCTGTGTTTTTGGGCTGGATAACTGGTGTATAACCGATGTAATAAGACTAATAATACTGATTGCTGGCAGGCACACAAAGCTGTTATTATTGTACTGCTTTCTTTCCATTTTCTTTGAGCTGAGCTAGTACAGCATCAATGTTTTTACTAACGTATACCTCAACACCGAGTTTAATGAAACTTCTGACTGAAAATATATAAATCAGTGCAATGTTTATGGAATTGTTGTCCGAAGTTTACCCCACTCAACATGGACATGAAAGTCTTAGATTTTCAGTGATTTCTTTGAAAATCTCGTATTTTCCCAGAGGCTGAAGGATTGTACAACATACATATGTTATAGAAGTTGGAGCCAGAAAAGAGGGATTCAAATCTGAATTATTCCCATCATATGCTTCTGTCAAACGCTCATTTACTGACACAACAGAGTAAGATTTAGATCAGCAGGGGGACCGCTGCTTTGATCGCAGGTGTACATTTTATTATTTTTCTTGCAAGTAATCAGAAATGAATGCCGTAAAAGATCAGAAGCTTTCTTCTGAAACACAAGTATAATTGTATTGTGCTAAAAACTTTGCACATGATGCATTACACACATTTTGGATTCATACCACTGAGCTCTGCATATAACGCCATGGTTCAGCAGGTGAGCCAAAGTGCTCATGTTTTAGTGTGCAAAGCTAAATACACGTACTTATAGCGCATGCACCAAAAATAAAAAAGTGTTACCGTCTGTTTCTTCTTCTTTCGGTGCATGGTTTGACTCTGACTCTTTGCCAGTTTGACTCATGATCAGTTATCAGAAAGGTAGCAACAAAACTTTGTGTCTTGGTACTAAACTTGATTTTGTGAATGAAATTCTTCAATGGAGGCAGCAGGTTCATATAGTGGTTAGCATATCAGTCTCACAGCACGAAAGTCCTGGGTGTGAGTCCCTGGCTTGGCGAGGTGTCTGTGTGGAGTTACGCTGTATTCCTGTGCTTCTGCAGGTTTTCTCTGGGCACGTCGGTTTACTCCAACGGTCCAAAGACATGTGCATTAAGTTAATTGGCTGTTCCAAAGGTGTGTATGTAAGTGCAAATAATTGTGTGTGTGTGTATTGGGCCTGCAACGCATTCAAATGAGTTAATGAAGGCTTGAATGAGATGACTACTTTGTTCTGTATAATTATTGAGAAAGTTCAGTTCATTTTCTGTATCCGCTCAATCGTAATTAGGGTCGCGAGGAGGCTGGCACCCATCCCAGCCGACTCCGGATGAGTACAGAGTACACCCTAGACAGCTCGCTGGCCACCGCAGGGCAGAAACACACTGACGGCTATGTAGCTACTCTTGTCGAAAGTCAGCAGTGATTCTTTTACATGCCTCACACCATAGACAGTGAGAGACATGGCCGGCCTCTGATAACCCAGTTAGCTGCATTGGGGGTGGACAGTAACAATCTGTGGTGAGTGGAGCTTGAACCCCCAACCTTAGGATCAGTGATCCAGCACCTATACCATTAGGCCACCACTGCCCCTCTTTTCAGAAAGTATGAAAAAATAATTTTGAGCATGGACGTGGAGTGAGTCAGATTGGAGATCTTGTCCTTTTTTTGTGACAAGGTCTCTGAAACTTAATCAAGTTATATTATCTAGTTAATATTGATTTCTGGAGTAGCAAACACTTATTGAAAGGTACAATGTTTTACAGATTAGAAAGTAAAGCTGAGTTTAGCCAAGCTAGCAGATGGCTAAAATGGAAAACGCACATGTGCCCTGTTGTGGACCTTTTCCAGCATTACGGGTTGACTCAAGGTGAGTGAATGTGTCCCAGAGTGTCATGTAAGCTTGTCCAATAGTGAGAAAGTGAAGGAAACATTATAATTGAGAAACCATACACATTTGGGCAGTTGGCATTGGTCCACTATGGGAGTACATGGACACTCCCATAGGGGACCCATTTTTCAGCCCACTTATTTCCCCATACTGATCCCACATACATGTTATGGCTGGAACATAAAGGCTTTTTGTGGAATGGGTACAGTATTTCAAATTCTATCTTGAACTCATGTGCTGAAAATCAAACCACTCCAGAAAGTATTTGCCAGCACATCCGAAAGTCTTTCAATAGAGTTATGGCTAAGACTGTGGTGCCCGGTGAAAGGAGTTTTATTGCCACATAACGTTGCTGAGCCTTGACGTGACCAACTGAAGCTTATATAATGCCAGAAGCTTGTTGATGGTTACTAAAAGTATTGGCTAAAGTTGAAACTCATTAAATATGAGGCGTGATCTACATCTACATGATCTTCATGTCCATGAAGAGTACAAAATTTTAACCTCAGCTGTACTACAGAAAATTCATTCTATGAATGTTTTTCTATGAAGAGACTTTAAGACACAATGGCTATGAAGTCACATGTCAGTTAAACTGCCAGGACATGCAATGTTTCATGATTACATGAACAATTTGCAAACACGACAGAAAAATAAAACATTTAAATCTCTAATGAATTAAATATATTATTATAAAAAAGGCTCATGTGAGTGTGTTTAACTCATCCGAATTCAAGTATTTTCATAAACCCGGATTACCATTTTATCGATGACCTTTAAATTAAATTTTTTGTACTTATGAGTATTTACATCGAATGCTATGCTCACCTCATCCTTTATGGAAAAAGAGCTACAGCCTGAATATGAAAGAAAGCTCCTGATGAGGTAATCAGTGAATAGTCTATAAGTTTTGTCAACATGTCTGTTGATTTGTTTTCATTGCAGGTTACATTTCTCACATGTTCCTTCATTGTTGTGTTCTTCATACACTGCAAAATGGAGAAAAACACATAATGTAATAACACATGTGTAATGACCCTGTGTAATAACCCGTGTGTAATAATCCGTGTGAAAACCCGTGTGATAACCCGTCAGATAACCCCGTGTGTAATAACCCGTGTGTAATAGCCCATGTAATAACCCGTGTAATAACCCGTGTGTAATAACCCGTGTGGAAGAACCCGTGTGTAATAACCCGTGTGTAATAACCAGTGTAATAACCCATGTAATAACCTGTATAATAACCCGTGTGTAATAACCCGTGTGTCATAACCCGTGTGTAATAACCCATGTAATAACCCGTGTAATAACCCGTGTCATAACCTGTGTGTAATAACCCGTCAGATAACCCCGTGTGTAATAACCCGTGTGTAATAACCCATGTGTAATAGCCCGTGTAATAACCCGTGTAATAACCCGTGTGTAATAACCCGTGTGTAATGACCCTGTGTAATAACACGTGTAATAACCCCGTGTAATGACCCCGTGTAATAACACATGTGTAATAACCCCGTGTAATAACACATGTGTAATAACCCCGTGTAATAACCCCGTGTAATAAAACGTGTAATAACCCTGTGTAATATTACATGTGTAATAACCCGTGTGTAATAACCGTGTTTAATAGCCCATGTAATAACCCGTGTAATAACCCGTGTGTAATAACCCGTGTAATAACCCGTGTGTAATAACCCGTGTAATAACCCGTGTGTAATAACCCGTGTAATAACCCGTGTGTAATAACCCATGTGTAATAACCCGTGTGAAAACCCGTGTGAAAACCCGTCAGATAACCCCGTGTGTAATAACCCGTGTGTAATAACCCGTGTGTAATAACCCGTGTGTAATAACCCGTGTGTAATAACCAGTGTAATAACCCATGTAATAACCTGTATAATAACCCGTGTGTAATAACCCGTGTGTAATAACCCGTGTGTAATAACCCATGTAATAACCTGTATAATAACCCGTGTGTAATAATCCGTGTGTAATAACCCGTGTAGTAACACATGTGTAATGACCCCGTGTAATAACACGTGTAATAACCCCGTGTAATGACCCCGTGTAATAACACATGTGTAATAACCCCGTGTAATATTACATGTGTAATAACCCGTGTGTAATAACCGTGTTTAATAGCCCATGTAATAACCCGTGTAATAACCCGTGTGTAATAACCCGTGTGTAATAACCCGTGTGTAATAACCCGTGTGTAATAACCCGTGTAATAACCCGTGTGTAATAACCCATGTAATAACCCGTGTGTAATAACCCGTGTGTAATAACCCGTGTGTAATAACCCGTGTGTAATAACCCGTGTGAAAACCCGTGTGAAAACCCGTCAGATAACCCCGTGTGTAATAACCCGTGTGTAATAACCCGTGTGAAAACCCGTGTGATAACCCGTCAGATAACCCCGTGTGTAATAACCCGTGTGTAATAACCCGTGTAATAACCCGTGTGTAATAACCCGTGTGTAATAACCCGTGTGTAATAACCAGTGTAATAACCCGTGTAATAACCTGTATAATAAACCGTGTGTAATAACCCGTGTGTAATAACAGGTGTGTAATAACCCGTGTGTAATAACCCATGTAATAACCCGTGTGTAATAACCCGCGTGTAATAACGTGTGTAATAACCCATGTGAAATAAACCTGTTTAATAACACGTGTAATAACCCTGAGTAATAACTGTGTGTAATAACCTGTGTGTAATAACCCGTGTGTAATAACCAATGTATTACCCCGTGTAATAACCCGTGTGTAATAACCCATGTAATAACCTGTGTAATAACCCGTGTAATAACCCGTGTGTAATAACCCATGTGTAATAACCCATGTAATAACCCGTGTGTAATAACCCGTGTGTAATAACCCATGTAATAACCCATGTGTAATATGTGTAATAACCCGTGTGTAATAACCTGTTATTAATAACCCGTGTGTTATAACCCGTGTGTAATTACCCGTGTAACACGGGATATTACATGGATTATTACACAGGTTATTACACGGGTTATTACACACGGCTTATTACGCAGGTTATTACACGGGTTATTACACGGGTTATTACACGGGTTATTACACATGGATTATTTCACACGGGGTTATCTCATGGGTTATTACACATTGATTACACATGTGTTATTACACATTTATTACACATGTGTTATAACATGTTATTACACATTCATTACACATGTGTTGTTACACATGTGTTATTACACATTTTTTACACATGTGTTATTACACATGTGTTATTACACAGTTATTACACATGTGTTGTTACACGTGTTATTAAACATGTATTACACATGTGTTATTACACATGTATTACACATGTGTTATTACACGGAATTATTACACATGGGTTATTATGCACGGGTTATTCACATGTAATATGCATATATGATGACACACGGGTTATTACACACGGGTAATTACACACGGGTTATTACACATGGGTTATTACACGGGTTATTACACGGGTTATTACACACGGGTTATTACACACGGGTTATGACACATGGGTTATTACACAAAGATTATTACACGGGCTTTTACACGGGTTATTACACGGGTTTTTAAACGGGTAATTACACGGGTTTTTAAACGGGTTATTACACGGGTTTTTACACGGGTTATTACAGCGATTTTTACATGGGTTATTACATGGGTTATTACACAGGTTATTACACGGGTTATTACACGGGTTATTACACACGGCTTATTACACAGTTTATTACACGGGTTATTACACGGGTTATTACACACGGTTATGACACACGGGGTTATCTCATGGGTTATTACACATTTATTACACATGTGTTATTTCACGAGGTTATTACACATGTGTTATTACACATTTATTACACGTGTTATTTCACGAGGTTATTACACGTGTTATTACACATTTATTACACGTGTTATTTCACGAGGTTATTACACATGTGTTATTACACATTTATTACACATGTGTTATTTCACGAGGTTATTACACGTGTTATTACACATTTATTACACATGTGTTATTACACATTTATTACACGTGTTATTTCACGAGGTTATTACACGTGTTATTACACATTTATTACACATGTGTTATTACACATTTATTACACATGTGTTATTACACATTTATTACACATGTGTTATTACACATTTATTACACATGTGTTATTACACATTTATTACACATGTGTTATTACACATTTTTTACACATGTGTTATTTCACAAGGTTATTACACATGTTATAACACGAGGTTATTACACGTGTTATTACACATTTATAACACATGTGTTATTACACATTTATTACACATGTGTTATTTCATGAGGTTATTACACATGTGTTATTACACATTTATTACACATGTGTTATTACACATTTATTACACATGTGTTATTACACATTTTTACACGTGTTATTACACATTTATTACACATGTGTTATTACACATTTTTTACACATGTGTTATTTCACGAGGTTATTACACATGTTATTACACATTTTTTTACACGTGTGTTATAACACATTTATTACACATGTGTTATTACACATTTATTACACATGTGTATTACACATTTTTACACATGTCTTATTACACATTTATTACACATGTGTTATTACACATTTATTACACATGTGTTATTACACATTTTTTACACATGTGTTATTACACATTTATTACACATGTGTTATTTCACGAGGTTATTACACGTGTTTTTACAAAGTATGTATGTATGGAAAGTATGTATGTATGTATGTATGTATCTATGGAAAGTATGTATGTATGGAAAGTATGTATGTATGTATGTAAGTATGCATGTATGCATGTATGCATGTATGCATGTATGTATGGAAAGTATGTATGTATAGAAAGTATGTATGTATTGAAAGCATGTATGTATGCATGGATAGTATGTATAGATGGATAGTATGGATGGATAGTATGTATAGTATGGATAGTATGGATGCATAGTATGGATAGTATGGATAGTATGGATAGTATAGATAGTATGGATGGATAGTATGGATAGTATGGATGGATAGTATGGATAGTAAGATAGTTAGTATGGATAGTATGGATAGTATGGATGGATAGGATGGATAGTATGGATAGTATGGATGGATAGTATGGATAGTATGGATAGTATGGATGGATAGTATGGATAGTATGGATGGATAGTATAGATAGTATGGATAGTATGTATAGTATGCATGGATAGTATCAATAGTATGGATGGATAGTATGGATAGTATGGATGGATAGTATGGATGGATAGTATGGATAGTATGGATAGTATGGATGGATAGTATGGATAGTATGGATGGGCAGTATGGATAGTATGGATGGATAGTATGGATAGTATGGATAGTATGTATGGATATTATGTATGTATGTATGTATGCATGTATGTATGAAAGTATGTAAATTATGTATGCATGGAAAGTATGTATGTATGTATGTATGTATTTATGGAAAGTATGTATGTTTGCATGTATGTATGTATTTATGTATGAAAGTTTGGAAAGTATGGAAATTATGTATGTATGGAAAGTATGTCTGTATGTATGTATTTCTGGAAAGTGTGTTATTACACATTTATTACATGTGTTATTTCACGAGGTTATTACACATGTGTTATTACACATTTTTACACGTGTTTTTTCACGAGGTTATTACACGTGTTATTACACATTTATTACACATGCGTTATTACACATTTATTACACGTGTTAGTACAGATTTTTTACACGTGTAATTTCACGAGGTTATTACACATGTGTTATTACACATTTATTACACATGTGTTATTCCACGAGGTTATTACACATGTGTTATTACACATGTATTACACATGTGTTTCACGAGGTTATTACACGTGTTATTAAACATTTATTACACGTCTCATTACACATTTATTACACATGTGTTATTACACATTTATTACACATGTGTTATTTCATGAGGTTATTAGACATGTGTTATTACACATTTATTACACCTGTGTTATTTCACGAGGTTATTACACATGCGTTATTACACATTTTTTACACGTGTGTTATAAAACATTTATTACAGATGTGTTATTACACATTTATTACACATGTGTATTACACATTTTTACACGTCTTATTACACATTTATTACACATGTGTTATTACACATTTATTACACATGTGTTATTACACATTTTTTACACATGTGTTATTACAGATTTATTACACATGTGTTATTTCACGAGGTTATTACACGTGTTTTTACAAAGTATGTATGTATGGAAAGTATGTATGTATGTATAGAAAGTATGTATGTATGGAAAGTATGTATGTATGTATGTAAGTATGCATTTATGCATGTATGCATGTATGTATGGAAAGTATGTGTGTTTCGAAAGTATGTATGTATTGAAAGTATGTATGTATGTATGGATAGTATGTATGTATGGATACTATGGATAGTATGGATGGATAGTATGAATAGTATGGATAGTATGGATGGATAGTATGGATAGTATGGATAGTATGGATGGATAGTATGGATAGTATGGATGGATAGTATGGATAGTATGGATAGTATAGATAGTATGGATAGTATGGATAGTATGGATGGATAGTATGGATAGTATGGATAGTATGGATGGACAGTATGGTTAGTATGGATAGTATGGATGGATAGTATGGATAGTATGGATGGATAGTATGGACAGTATGGATAGTATGAATAGTATGCATGGACAGTATCAATAGTATGGATGGATAGTATGGATAGTATGGATGGATAGTATGGATAGTATGGATGGATAGTATCAATAGTATGGATGGATAGTATGGACAGTATGGATGGATAGTATGGATAGTATGGATAGTATGGATGGGTAGTATGGATAGTATGGATGGATAGTATGGATAGTATGGATAGTATGTATGGATATTATGTATGTATGTATGTATGTATGTATGCATGTATGTATGAAAGTTTGTAAATTATGTATGTATGGAAAGTATGTATGTATGTATGTATTTATGGAAAGTATGTATGTTTGTATGTATGCATGTATGTATGTATGTATGTATGTATGTATGTATTTATGTACGTAAGTATGTATGTATGCATAAAAGTATGGAAAGTATGGAAATTATGTATGTATGGGAAGTATGTCTGTATGTATGTATTTATGGAAAGTGTGTTATTACACATTTATTACACGTGTTATTTCATGAGGTTATAACACATGTGTTATTGCACATTTATTACACGTGTTATTTCATGAGGTTATTACACATTTATTAAACATGTGTTATTACACATTTTTTACACATGTGTAATTACACATTTATTACACATATGTTAGTACAAATTTTTACATGTGTAATTTCACGAGGTTATTACACGTGTTAATACACATTTATTACACATGTGTTATTCCACGAGGTTATTAAACGTGTTATTACACATTTATTACACATGTGTTATTACACATTTATTACACATGTGTTAATACACATCTTTTACACGTGTTATTTTACGAGATTACACATGTGTTATTACACATTTATTACAAATGTGTTCTTACACATTTATTACATATGTGTTATTCCACATTTATTACACATGTGTATTACACATTTTTACACATGTCTTATTACACATTTATTATACATGTGTTATTACACATTTCTTTTATTACACTCGTTTTTTCATGAGCTTATTACACATGTGTTATTTCACATTTATTACATGTGTTATTTCACGAGGTTATTACACGTGTGATTACACATGTATTACACAGGTTATTTCACGAGGTTATTACACACGTGTAATTACACATTTATTACACATGTGTTATTACACGAGGTGTTTACACGTGTTATTACACATTTATAACACATGTGTTATTACACATTTATTACACATGTGTTATTTCACGAGGTTATTACACGTGTTATTACACATTTTTTTATACATTTGTTATTTCACGAGGTTATTACACATGTGTTCTTACACATGTGTTCTTACACATGTGTTATTACACATTTATTACACGTGTTATTTCATGAGGTTATTACACGTGTTATTACACATTTATTACACATGTGTTATTTCACGAGGTTATTACACATGTGTTACTACACATTTTTTACACGTGTGTTATAACACATTTATTACAGATGTGTTATTACACATTTATTACACATGTGTATTACACATTTATTACACATGTGTTATTACACATTTTTTACACGTGTGTTATTACACATTTTTTACACGTGTTATTTCACGAGGTTATTACACGTGTTTTTACAAAGTATGTCACGAGGTTATTACAAATGTGTTATTACACATTTATTACACATGTGTTATTCCACGAGGTTATTACACGTGTTATTACACATTTATTACACATGTGTTATTCCACGAGGTTATTACACGTGTTATTACACATTTATTACACATGTGTTATTCCACGAGGTTATTACACGTGTTATTACACATTTATTACACATGTGTTATTACACATTTATTACACGTGTTAATACACATCTTTTACACGTCTTATTTTACGAGATTGCACATGTTATTACACATTTATTACACATGTGTTTTTACACATTTATTACACATGTGTTATTACACATTTATTACACATGCAGTATTACACATTTATTACACATGTCTTATTACACATTTATTACACATGTTATTTCACGAGGTTATTACACGTGTTATTACTCATTTTTTACACATGTGTAATATCACGAGGTTATTACACATGTAATATTACACATTAATTACACGTGTTATTACACATTTATTACACGTGTTATTTCATGAGGTTAATACACACGTGTTATTACACATTTATTACATGTGTTATTTCACGAGGTTATTACACGTGTTATTACACATTTATTACACATGTGTTATTACACGAAGTTATTACACATGTTATTACACATTTATAACACATGTGTTATTACACATTTATTACACATGTGTTATTACCCGAGGTTATTACACGTTATTAACATTTTTTATACATTTGTTATTTCATGAGGTTATTACACATGTGTTATTACACATTTCTTTTATTACACTCGTTTTTTTCATGAGCTTATTACACATGTGTTATTACACATTAATTACACGTGTTATTTCACGAGGTTATTACACGTGTGATTACACATGTATTACACAGGTTATTTCACGAGGTTATTACACACGTGTAATTACACATTTATTACACATGTGTTATTACACGAGGTGTTTACACGTGTTATTACACATTTATAACACATGTGTTATTACACATTTATTACACATGTTATTTCACGAGGTTATTACACGTGTTATTACACATTTTTTATACATGTGTTATTTCATGAGGTTATTACACATGTGTTATTACACATTTATTACGCATGTGTTATTACACATTTATTACACATTTTTTACACGTGTTATTTCACGAGATTACACATGTGTTATTACACATTTGTTACACATGTGTTATTTCACGAGGTTATTACACGTGTCATTACACATATTTTACACGTGTGTTATAACACATTTATTACAGATGTGTTATTACACATTTATTACACATGTGTATTAAACATTTTTACACATGTCTTATTACACATTTATTACACATGTGTTATTACACATTTATTACACATGTGTTCTTACACATTTTTTACACGTGTGTTATTACACATTTTTTACACATGTGTTATTTCACGAGGTTATTACACGTGTGTTATTACACATTTATTACACATGTGTTATTCCACGAGGTTATTACACGTGTTATTACACATTTATTACACATGTGTTATTCCACGAGGTTATTACACGTGTTATTACACATTTATTACACATGTGTTATTCCACGAGGTTCTTACACGTGTTATTACACATTTATTACACATGTGTTATTACACATTTATTACACATGTGTTAATACACATCTTTTACACGTGTTATTTTACGAGATTACACGTGTTATTACACATTTATTACACATGTGTTTTTACACATTTATTACACATGTGTTATTACACATTTATTACACATGTGTTCTTACACATTTTTTACACGTGTGTTATTACACATTTTTTACACATGTGTTATTTCACGAGGTTATTACACGTGTTTTTACAAAGTATGTCACGAGGTTATTACAAATGTGTTATTACACATTTATTACACATGTTATTTCACGAGGTTATTACACATGTGTTATTACACATTTATTACACATGTGTTATTCCACGAGGTTATTACACGTGTTATTACACATTTATTACACATGTGTTATTCCACGAGGTTATTACACGTGTTATTACACATTTATTATACATGTGTTATTCCACGAGGTTATTACACGTGTTATTACACATTTATTACACATGTGGTATTGCACATTTATTACACATGTTAATACACATCTTTTACACGTGTTATTTTACGAGATTACACGTGTTATTACACATTTATTACACATGTGTTTTTACACATTTATTACACATGTGTTATTACACATTTATTACACATGCATTATTACACATTTATAACACATGTCTTATTACACATTTATTACACATGTTATTTCACGAGGTTATTACACGTGTTACTCATTTTTTACACATGTGTAATATCACGAGGTTATTACACATGTAATATTACACATTAATTACACATGTGTTATTACACGAGGTTATTACACATGTTATTACACATTGATAACACATGTGTTATTACCCGAGGTTATTACACGTTATTAACATTTTTTATACATGTGTTATTACAAAGTATGTATGTATGGATGTATGTATGTATGCATCAATGTATGGATATATGTATGTATGTATGTATGGATGGATGGATGTATTGATGGATGTATGCACGTATGCATGTATGCATGTATGGAAAGTATGTAAGTATAGAAAGTATGTATGTATTGAAAGTATATATGTATGGATAGTATGTATGGATGGATAGTATGGATAGTATGGATAGTATGGATATTATGGATAGTATGGATAGTACGGATAGTATGGATGGATAGTATGGATAGATAGTATGGATAGTATGGATGGATAGTGTGGATAGTATGGATAGTATGGATAGTATGGATAATATGGATAGTATGGATGGATAGTATGGATAGTATGGATGGATAGTATGGGTAGTATGGATAGTATGGATGGATAGTATGGATAGTATGGATGGATAGTATCTATAATATGGATGGATAGTATGGATAGTATGGATGGGCTAACACATTTATTACACATGTGTTATTACATGAGGTTATTACACATGTTATTAACATTTTTTATACATGTGTTATTTCATGAGGTTATTACCATGTGTTATTACACATTTATTACACATGTGTGGTTACCCATTTATTACACCTGTGTTCGTACACATTTATTACACATGTGTTATTACACATGTATTACACGTGTTATTACACGTTTATTACACATGTGTTATTACACATGTATTACACATGTGTTATTACACATGTATTATTACCCGAGGTTATTACACGTTATTAACATTTTTTATACATGTGTTATTTCATGAGGTTATTACACATGTGTTATTACACATTTATTACACATGTGTTATTACACATTTATTACACATGTGTTATTACACATTTATTACACATGTGTTATTACATGAGGTTATTACACAGTTGTTATTTCACGAGGTTATTACACATGTATTATTACAAAGTATGTATGAATGTATGTATGTCTGTATGCATGTATGTATGGATGTATGTATGTATGTATGTATGTATGTATGCATGTATGTATGTATGTATGGATGGATGTCTGCACGTATGCATGTATGCATGTATGGAAAGTATGTAGGTATAGAAAGTATGTATGTATTGAAAGTATATATGTATGTATGGATAGTATGTATGGATGGATAGTATGGATAGTATGGATAGTATGGATATTATGGATAGTATGGATAGTATGGGTAGTATGGATGGATAGTATGGATAGTATGGATAGTATGGATAGTATGGATGGATAGTATGGATAGTATGGATGGATAGTATGGATAGTATGGATGGATCGTCTGAATAGTATGGATATTATGGATGGATAGTATGGATAGTATGGATGGGATTTCACATTTTTTACATGTGTTATTTCACGAGGTTATTACACATGTAGTTTTACACATTTATGACACATGTGTTATTTCACGAGGTTATTACACGTGTTATTACACATTATTACACATGTGTTAATACACATTTATTACACATGTGTATTACACATTTTTGCACATGTGTTATTTCACGAGGTTATTACACGTGTTATTACACATTTATTACACATGTGTTATTACACATTTATTACACATGTGTTATTACACATTTATTACACATGTGTTATTTCACGAGGTTATTACACGTGTTATTACACATTTATTACACGTGTTATTTCACGAGGTTATTACACATGTGTTATTACACATTTATTACACATGTGTTATTACACATTTATTACACATGTGTTATTACACATTTATTACACGTGTTATTTCACGAGGTTATTACACATGTATTATTACAAAGTATGTATGTATGTATGTATGTATGTATGTATGTATGCATGTATGTATGTATGTATGTATGTATTATGTATGGATGTATGCACGTATGCATGTATGCATGTATGGAAAGTATGTAAGTAGAGAAAGTATGTATATATTGAAAGTATATATGTATGTATGGATAGTATGTATGGATGGATAGTATGGATAGTATGGATAGTATGGATATTATGGATAGTATGGATAGTATGGATAGTATGGATGGATAGTATGGATGGTATGGATAGATACTATGGATAGTTTGGATGGATACTATGGATAGTATGTATAGTATGGATGGATAGTATGGATAGTATGGATGGATAGTATGGATAGTATGGATGGATAGTATGAGTAGTATGGATAGTATGGATGGATAGCATGGATAGTATGGATGGGATAACACATTTATTACACACGTGTTATTCCTCGAGGTTATTACACAAGTGTTATTACACATTTTTACACATGTGTTATTTCACGAGGTTATTACACGTTTATTACACATTTATTACACATGCATTTATTACACATTTATTACACATGTGTTATTACACATTTATTACACATGTGTTATTACAAATTTATGACACGTGTTATTATACGTTTATTACACATGTGTTATTTCATGAGGTTATAACATGTGTTATTACACATTTATTACACGTGTTATTTCACAAGGTTATTACACATGTGTTATTACACATTTATTACACATGTGTTATTTCACGAGGTTATTACACGTGTTATTACACATTTATTACACATGTGTTATTTCACGAGGTTATTACACGTGTTATTACCCATTTTTTATACATGTTATTTCACGAGGTTATTACACATGTGTTATTACACATTTATTAGACATGTGTTATTTCACGAGGTTATTACACATGTGTTATTACACATTTATTACACATGTGTTATTTCTGATTTTGTACACATGTGTTATTACACATTTATTACACGTGTTATTACACATTTATTACACGTGTTATTTCACGAGGTTATTACACATGTATTATTACAAAGTATGTATGTATGGATGTATGTATGTATGCATCAATGTATGGATATATGTATGTATGTATGTATGGATGGATGGATGTATTGATGGATGTATGCACGTATGCATGTATGCATGTATGGAAAGTATGTAAGTATAGAAAGTATGTATGTATTGAAAGTATATATGTATGGATAGTATGTATGGATGGATAGTATGGATAGTATGGATAGTATGGATATTATGGATAGTATGGATAGTAATGGATAGTATGGATGGATAGTATGGATACACAGTATGGATAGTATGGATGGATAGTGTGGATAGTATGGATAGTATGGATAGTATGGATAATATGGATAGTATGGATGGATAGTATGGATAGTATGGATGGATAGTATGGGTAGTATGGATAGTATGGATGGATAGTATGGATAGTATGGATGGATAGTATCTATAATATGGATGGATAGTATGGATAGTATGGATGGGCTAACACATTTATTACACACGTGTTATTTCTCAAGGTTATTACACAAGTGTTATTACACATTTTTACACGTGTTATTTCACGAGGTTATTACACGTTTATCACACATTTATTACACATGTGTCATTACACATTTATTACACATGTGTTATTACACATTTATTACACATGTGTTATTACACATTTATGACACATGTGTTATTATACGTTTATTATACATGTGTTATTTCACGAGGTTATTACACATGTTATTACACATTTATTACACGTTTTATTTCACGAGGTTATTAATCATGTGTTATTACACATTTATTACACGTGTTATTTCATGAAGTTATGACATGTGTTATTACACATTTATTACACGTGTTATTACAAATTTATTACACATGTAGTAATACACATTTATTACACATGTGTTATTACACATTTATTACACAGTTGTTATTTCACGAGGTTATTACACATGTATTATTACAAAGTATGTATGAATGTATGTATGTCTGTATGCATGTATGTATGGATGTATGTATGTATGTATGTATGTATGCATGTATGTATGTATGTATGGATGGATGTCTGCACGTATGCATGTATGCATGTATGGAAAGTATGTAGGTATAGAAAGTATGTATGTATTGAAAGTATATATGTATGTATGGATAGTATGTATGGATGGATAGTATGGATAGTATGGATAGTATGGATATTATGGATAGTATGGATAGTATGGGTGGTATGGATAGATAGTATGGATAGTATGGATAGTATGGGTAGTATGGATGGATAGTATGGGTAGTATGGATAGTATGGATGGAAAGTATGGATAGTATGGATGGATAGTATGGATAATATGGATGGATAGTATGGATAGTATGGATGGGATAACACAATTATTACACGTGTTATTTCTCGAGGTTATTACCCAAGTGTTATTACACATTTTTACACGTGTTATTTCACGAGGTTATTACACGTTTATTACACATTTATTACACATGCATTATTACACATTTATTACACATTTATTACACATGTGTTATTACACATTTATGACACATGTGTTATTATACGTTTATTACACATGTGTTATTTCATGAGGTTATTACAAATGTGTTATTACACATTTATTACACGTGTTATTTCACGAGGTTATTACACATGTGTTATTACACATGTATTACACATGTGTTATTTCACGAGGTTATTACACGTGTTATTACACATTTATTACACAGGTGTTATTACACATTTATTACACATGTGTTATTACATTTTTTTACACATGTTATTTCACGAGGTTATTACACATGTGTTATTACACATTTATTACACAGATGTTATTTCTCGAGGTTATTACACGTGTTATTACACATTTATTACACATGCGTTATTACACATTTATTACACATGTGTTATTACACATTTATTACACATGTGTTATTACACATTTATTATACGTGTTATTTCACGAGGTTATTACACATGTGTTATTACAAAGTATGTATGTATGGAAAGTATCTATGTATGTATGTATGTATGTATGCATGTATGCATGTATGCACGTATGCATGTATGCATGTATGGAAAGTATGTAACTATCGAAAGTATGTATGTATTGAAAGTATGTATGTATGTATGCATGGATAGTGTGGATAGTATGGATATTATGGATAGTATTGATAGTATGGATAGTATGGACGGATAGTATGGATAGATAGTATGGATAGTATGGATGGATAGTATGGATAGTATGGATGGATAGTATGGGTAATATGGATAGTATGGATAGTATGGATGGATAGTATGGATAGTATGGTTGGATAGTCTGAATAGTATGGATAGTATGGATAGTATGGATAGTATGGATGGATAGTATGGATAGTATGGATGGGATAACACATTTATTACACACGTGTTCTTTCTCAAGGTTATTACACGTGTTATTTCACGAGGTTATTACATGTTTATTACAAATTTATTATACATGCGTTATCACACATTTATTACACATGTGTTATTACACATTTATGACACGTGTTATTATACGTTTATTACACGTGTTATTTCATGAGGTTATTACAAATGTGTTATTACACATTTATTACCCAGGTGTTATTTCAAGAGGTTATTACACATGTGTTATTACACATTTTTTATACATGTGTTATTTCACGAGGTTATTACACATGTGTTATTACACATTTATTACACATGTGTTATTTCACAAGGTTATTACACATTTATTACACATGTGTTATTACACATTTATTCCACGTTTTATTTCAAGAGGTTAATACACATGTGTTATTACACATTTATTACACATCTGTTATTTAATGAGGTTATAACATGTGTTATTACAAATTTGTTACACATGTAGTAATACACATTTATTATACGTTATTACACATTTTTTTACACATGTGTTATTTCACGAAGTTATTACACGTGTTATTACACATTTATTACACATGTGTTATTACACATTTATTACACATGTGTTATTACACATTTATGACATGTGTATTACATATTTTTACATATGTGTTATTACACATTTATTACACATGTGTTATTACAAATTTATTACACATGTAGTAATACACATTTATTACACATGTGTTATTACACATTTATTACACGTGTTATTTAACGAGGTTATTACACATGTATTATTACAAAGTATGTATGTATGGATGTATGTATGTATGCATGTATGTATGGATATATGTATGTATGTATGTATGTATGGATGGATGTATGTATGGATGTATGCACATATGCATGTATGCATGTATGGAAAGTATGTAAGTATAGAAAGTATGTATGTATTGAAAGTATATATGTATGTATGGATAGTATGTATGGATGGATAGTTTGGATAGTATGGATATTATGGATAGTATGGATAGTATGGATGGATAGTATGGATGGTATGGATAGATAGTATGGATAGTATGGATAGTATGGATAGTATGTATAGTATGGATGGATAGTATGGATAGTATGGATGGATAGTATGGGTAGTATGGATAGTATGGATGGATAGTATGGATAGTATGGATGGATAGTATGGATAATATGGATGGATAGTATGGATAGTATGGATGGGATAACACATTTATTACACGTTATTTCTTGAGGTTATTACCCAAGTGTTATTACACATTTTTACACGTGTTATTTCACGAGGATATTACACGTTTATTACACATTTATTACACATGCGTTATTACACATTTATTACACATGTGTTATTACACATTTATGACACATGTGTTATTATACGTTTATTACACATGTGTTATTTCATGAGGTTATTACAAATGTGTTATTACACATTTATTACACATGTGTTATTTCACGAGGTTATTACACATGTGTTATTACACATTTATTACACGTGTTATTTCACGAGGTTATTACACATGTGTTATTACACATTTATTACACATGTGTTATTTCATGAGGTTATTACACGTGTTATTACACATTTATTACACATGTGTTATTACACATTTATTACACATGTGTTATTACACATTTTTTACACATGTGTTATTTCACGAGGTTATTACACATGTGTTATTACACTTTTATTACACAGGTGTTATTTCACGAGGTTATTACACATGTGTTATTACACATTTATTACACGTGTTATTTCACGAGGTTATTACACATGTGTTATTACACATTTATTACACATGTGTTATTTCACGAGGTTATTACATGTGTTATTACACATTTATTACACATGCGTTATTACACATTTATTACACATGTGTTATTACACATTGATTACACATGTGTTATTACACATTTATTATACGTGTTATTTCACGAGGTTATTACACATGTGTTATTACAAAGTATGTATGTTTGGAAAGTATGTATGTATGTATGGAAAGTATGTATGTATGTATGTATGTATGTATGTATGCATGTATGCACGTATGCATGTATGCATGTATGGAAAGTATGTAACTATAGAAAGTATGTATGTATTGAAAGTATGTATGTATGTATGGATAGTATGGATAGTATGGATATTATGGATAGTATTGATAGTATGGATAGTATGGATAGATAGTATGGATAGTGTGGATGGATAGTGTAAATAGTATGGATAGTATGGATAGTTATATGGATAGTATGGATAGTATGGATAGTATGGATGGATAGTATGGATAGTATGGATAGATAGTATGGATAGTATGGATGGATAGTGTGGATAGTATGGATAGTATGGATAGTTATATGGATAGTATGGATAGTATGGATAGTATGGATGGATAGTATGGATAGTATGGATGGATAGTATGGATAGTATGGATGGATAGTATGGGTAGTATGGATAGTATGGATGGATAGTATGGATGGATAGTATAGATAGTATGGATGGATAGTCTGAATAGTATGGATATTATGGATGGATAGTATGGATAGTATGGATGGGATAACATTTATTACACTCGTGTTTTTTCTCGAGGTTATTACACATGTGTTTTTACACATTTTTACACATGTGTTATTTCACGAGGTTATTACATGTTTATTACACATTTATTACACATGCGTTATCACACATTTATTACACATGTGTTATTACACATTTATGACACATGTGTTATTACACGTTTATTACACGTGTTATTTCATGAGGTTATTACAAATGTGTTATTACACATTTATTACACATGTGTTATTTCACGAGGTTATTACACATGTGTTATTACACATTTATTACACGTGTTATTTCACGCGGTTATTACACATGTGTTATTACACATTTATTACACGTGTTATTTCATGAGGTTATTACACATTTATTACACAGGTGTTATTTCACGAGGTTATTACAAATGTGTTATTACACATTTTTTATACGTGTTATTTCACGAGGTTATTACACGTGTTATTACACATTTATTACACATGTGTTATTTCACGAGGTTATTACACATGTGTTATTACACATTTATTACACATGTGTTATTACACATTTATTACACATGTGTTATTACACATTTATTACACATCTGTTATTTAACGAGATTATTACAAGTGTTATTACACATTTATTACACATGTAGTATTACACATTTATTACACATGTGTTATTTCATGAGGTTATTACACGTTTTATGACACATTTATTACACATGTGTTATTACACATTTTTTATACATGTGTTACTTCACGAGGTTATTACACATGTGTTATTACACATTTATTACACAGGTGTTATTTCACAAGGTTATTAAACATGTGTTATTACACATTTTTTACACGTATTATTTCACGAGGTTATTACACGTGTTATTACACATTTATTACACATGTGTTATTATACATTTTTTTACACATGTGTTATTACACATTTTTTACACATGTGTTATTTCACGAGGTTATTACACATGTGTTATTACACATTTATTACACAGGTGTTATTTCACAAGGTTATTACACGTGTTATTACACATTTATTACACATGCGTTATTACACATTTATTACACATGTGTTATTACACATTTATTACACATGTGTTATTACAAAGTATGTATGTATGGAAAGTATGTATGTATGTATGGAAAGTATGTATGTATGTATGTATGTATGTGTGCATGTATGCACGTATGCATGTATGCATGTATGCATGTATGGAAAGTATGTAACTATAGAAAGTATGTATGTATTGAAAGTATGTATGTATGTATGGATAGTATGGATAGTATTGATAGTATTGATAGTATGGATAGTATGGATGGACAGTATGGATAGATAGTATGGATAGTATGGATGGATAGTGTGGATAGTATGGATAGTATGGATAGTTATATGGATAGTATGGATAGTATGGATAGTATGGATGGATAGTATGGATAGTATGGATATATAGTATGGATAGTATGGATGGATAGTATGGGTAGTATGGATAGTATGGATGGATAGTATGGATGGATAGTCTGAATAGTATGGATATATGGATAGTATGGATAGTATGGATGGATAGTATGGATAGTATGGATGGGATAACACATTACACACGTGTTATTTCTCGAGGTTATTACACATGTTATTTCACGAGGTTATTACATGTTTATTACACATTTATTACACATGCGTTATCACACATTTATTACACATGTGTTATTACACATTTATGACACATGTCTTATTATACGTTTATTACACGTGTTATTTCATGAGGTCATTACAAATGTGTTATTACACATTTATTACACGTGTTATTTCATGAGGTTATTACACATGTGTTATTACACATTTATTACACATGTGTTATTTCACGAGGTTATTACACTGTTATTACACATTTATTACCCACGTGTTATTTCAAGAGGTTATTACACGTGTTATTACACATTTTTTATACATGTGTTATTTCACGAGGTTATTACACATGTGTTATTACACATTTATTACACATGTGTTATTTCACGAGGTTATTACACTGTTATTACACATTTATTACCCACGTGTTATTTCAAGAGGTTATTACACGTGTTATTACACATTTTTTATACATGTGTTATTTCACGAGGTTATTACACATGTGTTATTACACATTTATTCCACGTTTTATTTCAAGAGGTTAATACACATGTGTTATTACACATTTATTACACATCTGTTATTTAATGAGGTTATAACACGTGTTATTACAAATTTGTTACACATGTAGTAATACACATTTATTATACGTTATTACACATTTTTTTACACGTGTTATTTCACGAAGTTATTACACGTGTTATTACACATTTATTACACATGTGTCATTACACATTTATTACACATGTGTTATTACACATTTATGACACATGTATTACATATTTTTTCACGTGTTATTACACATTTATTACACATGTGTTATTACACATTTTGTACACATGTGTTATTACACATTTATTACACATGTGTACTTACACATTTATTACACGTGTTATTTAACGAGGTTATTACACATGTATTATTACAAAGTATGTATGTATGGATGTATGTATGTATGCATGTATGTATGGATATATGTATGTATGTATGTATGGATGGATGGATGTATGTATGGATGTATGCACGTATGCATGTATGCATGTATGGAAAGTATGTAAGTATAGAAAGTATGTATGTATTGAAAGTATATATGTATGTATGGATAGTATGTATGGATGGATAGTATGGATAGTATGGATAGTATGGATATTATGGATAGTATGGATAGTATGTATAGTATGGATGGATAGTATGGATAGTATGGATGGATAGTATGGGTAGTATGGATAGTATGGATGGATAGTATGGATAGTATGGATGGATAGTATGGGTAGTATGGATAGTATAGATGGATAGTATGGATAGTATGGATGGATAGTATGGATAATATGGATGGATGTGTTATTTCACGAGGTTATTACATGTTTATTACACATTTATTACACATGCGTTATCACACATTTATTACACATGTGTTATTACACATTTATGACACATGTGTTATTATACGTTTATTACACATGTGTTATTGCATGAGGTTATTACAAATGTGTCATTACACATTTATTACACATGTGTTATTTCACGAGGTTATTACACATGTGTTATTACACATTTATTACACGTGTTATTTCACGAGGTTATTACACATGTGTTATTACACATTTATTACACATGTGTTATTTCACGAGGTTATTACACGTGTTATTACACATTTATTACACATGTGTTATTACACATTTATTACACATGTGTTATTACACATTTTTTACACATGTGTTATTTCACGAGGTTATTACACGTGTTATTACACATTTATTACACAGGTGTTATTTCACGTGGTTATTACATGTGTTATTACACATTTATTACACATGCGTTATTACACATTTATTACACATGTGTTATTACACATTTATTATACGTGTTATTTCACGAGGTTATTACACATGTGTTATTACAAAGTATGTATGTATGGAAAGTATGTATGTATGTACGTATGTATGTATGTATGTATGTATGCATGTATGCACATATGCATGTATGCATGTATGGAAAGTATGTAACTATAGAAAGTATGTATGTATTGAAAGTATGTATGTATGTATGTATGGATAGTATGGATAGTATGGATATTATGGATAGTATTGATAGTATGGATAGTATGGATGGATAGTATGGATAGATAGTATGGATAGTATGGATGGATAGTGTGGATAGTATGGATAGTATGGATAGTTATATGGATAGTATGGATAGTATGGATAGTATGGATGGATAGTATGGATAGTATGGATGGATAGTATGGATAGTATGGATGGATAGTATGGGTAGTATGGATAGTATGGATGGATAGTATGGATGGATAGTATAGATAGTATGGATGGATAGTCTGAATAGTATGGATAGTATGGATAGTATGGATATTATGGATGGATAGTATGGATAGTATGGATGGGATAACACATTTATTACACACGTTATATTTCTCGAGGTTATTACACATGTGTTATTACACATTTTTACACATGTATTATTTCACGAGGTTATTACATGTTTATTACACATTTATTACACATGCGTTATCACACATTTATTACACGTGTTATTACACATTTATGACACATGTGTTATTATACGTTTATTACACGTGTTATTTCATGAGGTTATTACACATGTGTTATTACACATTTATGACACATGTGTTATTTCACGAGGTTATTACACATGTGTTATTACACATTCATTACACATGTGTTATTGCACATTTATGAAACATGTGTTATTTCACGAGGTTATTACACATTTATTACACATGTGTTATTTCACGAGGTTATTACACATGTTCTTTCACATTTTTTACACGTGTTATTTCACGAGGTTATTACACATGTTATTACACATGTGTTATTTCACTAGGTTATTACACATGTGTTATTACACATGTGTTATTACACATTTATTACACGTTTTATTTCAAGAGGTTATTATAACATGTGTTATTACACATTTATTACACATCTGTCATTTAACGAGGTTATAACATGTGTTATTACACATTTATTACACATGTAGTATTACACATTTATTACACATGTGTTATTTTACGAGGTTATTACACGTGTTATTCCACATTTATTACACATGTGTTATTACACATTTATTACACATGTGTTATTTCACGAGGTTATTACACATGTGTTATTACACATTTATTACACATGTGTTATTTCACGAGGTTATTACACATGTTCTTTCACATTTTTACACGTGTTATTTCACGAGGTTATTACACGTTATTACACATTTATTACACATGTGTTATTACACATTTATTACACATGTAGTTTTACACATTTATTACACATGTGTTATTACACATGTATTGTTGCACGTGTTATTACACATGTTTTACACATGTGTTACTACACATGTTTTAAACATGTGTTATTACACATGTATTAAACATGTGTTATTACAAGGGGCTTTTACACATGTATTACACGTGTTATTACACGGGGTTATTACACACGGGTTATTATGCACGGGTAATTACACACGGGTTATTACACGGGTTTTTACACGGGTTTTTACACGGGTTATTACACGGGTTATTACACACGGGTTATTACATACGGGTTATTACACAGGGGGTTATCTCACAAGTTATCACACGGGTTATTACACACGGGTTATTACACACGGGTTATTACACGGGTTATTACACATGGGTTATTACACACGGGTTATTACACGGGTTATGACATCGGATAATTACACACGGGTTATTACACACGGGTTATTACACACGGATTATTACACACGGATTATTACACGGGTTATTACACGGGTTATTACACATGGGTTATTACATGGGTTATTACACACTAGTTATTATATGGGTTATTACATACAGGTTATTACACACGGGGTTATCTCATGGGTTATTACACATTTATTACACATGTGTTATTACACATTTATTGCACCTGTGTTATTACACATTTATTACACATGTATTACACATGTGTTATTTCACATGTATTACACATGTGTTATTACACATGTATTACTCATGTGTTATTACACATGTATTACACATGTGTTATTACACATGTATTACACATGTGTTATTACACATGTATTACACGTGTTATTACATGGGTTTTTTACACATGTATTACACATGTGTTAGTACACGGGGTTATTTCACACGGGTTATACGCACGGGTTATTACATATGTAATATGCATATTTTATTACACACGGGTTATTACACACGGGTTATTACACACGGGTTCTTACACACGGGTTATTACACATGGGTTATTACACACTGGTTATTACACGAGTTATTACACGGGTTATTACACGGGTTATTACACACGGGTTATTACACGGGTTATTACACACGGGATATTACACACAGGGTTATCTCACAAATTATGTGAGAAATTAAACATGGGTTATTACATACGGGTTATTACACACGGGTTATGACACACGGGTTATTACACATGGTTTATTACACGGGTTATTACACGGGGTTTTACACATGGGTTATTACACACGGGTTATTCCACATGGGTTATTAGACGGGTTATTACACACGGGTTTTTACACACGGGTTATTACACACGGGATATATCACACGGGTTATTACACAAGGGGTTATCTCACGGGTTATCACACGGGTTATAACACGGGTTTTCACACGGGTTATTACACACGGGTTATTACACATGGGTTGTTACACAGGTTATTACACATGAGTTATTACACATGTGCTATTACACATGTATTACCCATGTGTTATTACATAGGTATTACTCATGTGTTATTTCACATTTATTACAAATGTGTTATTACACACGGGTTATTACACACGGGTTATTACACACGTGTTATTACACACGGGTTATTACACGGGTTATTACACGGGTTATTACACGGGTTATTACACACAGGTTATTAAACGGGTTATTACACACGGGTCATTACACATGGGTTATTAACATGGGTTATTACACACTGGTAATTACACACTGGTTTTTACACGGGTTATTACACGGGTTATTACACGGGTTATTACACACGGGTAACACATGGGTTATTACACGGGTTATTACATGGCTTATTACACATGGGTTATTACATATGGGTTATTACACATAGGTTATGACACACGGGTTATTACACATGGGTTATTACACAGGTTATTACACGGATTTTTACAAGGGTTATTACACACAGGTTATTAGACGGGTTATTACACATGGGTTATTACACACAGGATATTTCACACGGCCTATTACACAAGGGGTTATCTCACGGGTTATCACATGGGTTATAACACGGGTTTTCACACGGGTTATTACACACGGGTTATTACACAGGATTATTACACATGAGTTATTACACATGTGTTATTACATATGTATTACACATGTGTTATTACACAGGTATTACTCATGTGTTATTACACATGGGTTATTTCACATTTATTACACATGTGTTATTACCCATTTATTACACATGTGTTATTAAACATTTATTACACATGTGTTATTACACATTTATTACACATGTGTTATTACACATGTATTACACATGTGTTATTACACATGTAATAACCTGTGTGTAAAAACCCGTGTAACCCGTGTAATGACCCGTATGTAATGACCCGTGTAAAAACCCGTGTGTAATAACCCGTGTGTAATAACCCGTGTTTAATAACCTGTGCGTAATAACCCTGTGTAATCACACATGTGTAATAACCCGTGTGTAATAACCCGTGTGTAATAACCCATGTGTAATAACCCGTGTATCCCGTGTAATAACCCATGTGTAATAATCCGTGTGTAATAACCCGTGTGTAATAACCCGTGTGTAATAACTCGTGTGTAATAACCCATGTGTAATAACCCGTGTGTAATAACCCGTGTAATAACCCATGTGTAATAACCCGTGTGTAATAACTTGTGTGTAATCACCCATGTGTAATAACCCATGTGTAATAACCCGTGTAATAACCCGTGTAATATCCCGAGTGTAATAACCCATGAGTAATAACCCGTGTGTCATAACCCGAGTGTAATAACCCGTGTGTAATAACCCGTGTTTAATAATACTTGTATAATACATGTTTAATAACCCGTGTAATAACCCGTGTGAAAACCCGTGTGATAACTAGTGTAATAACCCGTGTGATAACCCGTGAGATAACCCCGAGTGTAATAACCCGTGTGTAATAACCCGTGTAATGACCCGTGTAAAAACCCGTGTGTAATAACCCGTGTGTAATAATCCGTGTGTAATAACCTGTGTGTAATAACCATCATCATCATCATTTTCTGTAAACGCTTCACCTAATTAGGGTTGCGGGGAGGATGGTGCCCATCCCAGCCAACTCAGGGTGAGGGCAGAGTACACCCTGGAAAGCTCGCCAGGCCATCGCAGGGCGGAAACACGCTGACGGCTTTGCAGCCTACTCTTGTCGAAAGTCAGCAATGGTTCTTTTACATGCCTCACACCATAGACAGTGAGTGACATGGCCGGCCTTTGATAACCCAGTTAGCTGCACTGGGGGTGTGTAATAACCCGTGTGTAATAACCAGTGTAATAACCAGTGTAATAACCCGTGTGTAATAACCCGTGTGTATTAACCCTGTGTAATAACCCATGTGTAATAACCCGTGTGTAATAACCCATGTGTAATAACCCGTGTGTAATAACCCGTGTAATAACCCGTGTGTAATAACCCGTGTGTAATAACCAGTGTGTAATAACCTGTGTAACAGCCCGTGAAATAACACGTGTAATCACCCCATGCAATAACACATGTGTAATATTACATGTGTAATATTACATGTGTAATAACACATGTGTAATATCCCGTGTGTAATAACCCGTGTGTAATAACCGGTGTGTAATAACCCGTGTGTAATAACCCGTGTGTAATAACCCGTGTGAAAACCCGTGTGATAACCCGTGTGATAACCCGTGAGATAACCCCGTGTGTAATAACCCGTGTGTAATAACCCGTGTAATAACCCGTGTAATAACCCATGTGTAATAACCCGTGTAATAACCTGTGTGTAATAACCCGTGTGTAACAAACCGTGTGTAATAACCCATGTAATAACCCGTGTTTAATAACCCATGTAATAACCCGTGTGTAATAATCCGTGTGTAATAACCTGTGTGTAATAACCCGTGTAATAACCCGTGTGTAATAACCTGTGTGATAACCCATGTGATAACCCATGAGATAACCCCGTATGTAATAACCCGTGCGTAATAACCCGTGTGTAATAACCCGTGTTAAAACCCGTGTGATAAACCGTGTGATAACCCGTGAGATAACCCCATGTGTAATAACCCGTGTGTAATAACCCGTGTGAAAACCCGTGTGATAACCCGTGTGATAACCCGTGTGTAATAACCCTCATCATCATCATCATCATTTTCTGTAACCACTTCATCCTAATTAGGGTTGCGGGGAGGCTGGTGCCCATCCCAGCCAACTCACGGCGAGGGCAGAGTACACCCTGGACAGCTCGCCAGGCCATCGCAGGGCGAAAACACGCTGACAGCTTTGCAGCCTACTCTTGTCGAAAGTCAGCAATGGTTCTTTTACATGCCTCACACCATAGACAGTGAGTGACATGGCCAGCCTTTGATAACCCAGTTAGCCCCACTGGGGGGGACAGTGACAACCTTGTGGAGAGTGGGACTTGAACCCCCAACCTTTGGATCAGCAATCCGGCGCCTTATACCACTAGACCACCACTGAAAAAATGGGGAGAATCCAAAAAGAAAAAAACAACAACAAAACATCTTGTAGCTCATGAAGTGATTACTTTCGCCCACGATTATATATTGAGGGAATTCATTCAAGGTTTATGTGTACTAGAATTGTCCCTTCATCTTCGCTATGACTCTGAATCCTACAGTGAGCATTATTCCTGCTTTCCTCACATTTCACAAACTTTCCTGTCATTTTCCTCAAAAGGTTTTCTCTTGGTGAGACCACTCTGGCTCTCAGCCCTTCAAATTTACTTGCAAATACTGTACAGTCAAAAGTGGTAATGTTGTTTCTGCCACTGTTCCCGAGAATCTCACTAGAGGTCAGAGATAATAATAGCACTTGAGTCTATCATGTTTCAAGATGCAAAGCCCAGCTATCAATACCAGATCACCAGGAGAAAAGAAGGCTGGATTTCTTCTCTCATCGCATCTCATTTTCAACAGCACTTAATCCTATTAGAGTTGCGGGGAGGCTAGAACCTATCTCATTCAACACTGGGAGGAAAGTGGGGTACACCCTGAACAGTTGGCTGGTCCATTGCAGGGCCAACTCACGCACATACACGCACTCACATGCAGACCCAGGGCAACTTTTGAAAAGTTAATTAGACCAACAGGAAGAAACTGGAGAACCTGGAGGGAGGAAGCACAAGTGCAAGGAGAACCTGCAAACTCTACACAGAAAGGCACTTGCAAAGCCCGTGATTTGAATCCAGGGTCTTTTTGCTGGAAGGCAGGAGTGCTAACCACTACACGCCGTGCCACCCAGGCTGGGGCTTTTTAAAAGGAATTTCCCATAGGCACCTTCTGCCTTCTGTGTAGCTTTAGTGACAATTTTGTGCAAGGAACCACCAGAGCATCACGGAATTTCATTCATTCATTTTCTGAACCTCTTAATCCTAATTGGGGTTGGGGGGAAGGTTGGCGTCCACCTCAACCGACCCGGGGTAATTGCAGAGTACACCCTGTACAACTCACCAGGCCATCTCAGGGCAGAAACACACTGATAGCTATCCAGCATCTCTTGACTCATGGCTGGCCTTTGATAACCCAGTTAGCTGCACTGGGACGGGGACAGCAGTGACAACCGTTGACGGTGGGGCCTGAACCCCTGAGCTTTGGATCGGTCATCCAGCACCTTACCACCGGGCCAGCACAGCCTCATCACGGAATATACTTATCTTAAGTTCACCTGCTGTGTATGGGAGAGTAATTAAAAAAAAGTTATGACTCACTCTCTCTCTCTCGCTCTCTCCATTTGTCCTCTTTCCCCTTTTTTTCACAGGGCTCCTCTCTCCTTGGCCATGGCTACGGCTGAGCCAGCCCCTGCCTGGTGGAAGCTGACCTTCCTCCGCAAGAAGAAATCTGAAGCCAAGGAGTTGTATGAGGTACCTGCAGAGTACAGTAATAATGCCGAGACAGCACCTGGGATGAGCAGTACGACCAGAACACCTGATGACAGCCAGTTTAACGCTCGCCTTGAACGCATTGTGGACAAAACAGCCACAAAAGGACGACACGTAAAAGTTTCCCACTCAGGCCGTTTCAAGGAGAAAAAGCGCATCAGGGCAACGTTAGCTGAAAACCCAGAATTGTTCCCAAACCAAGACACTTGCAGTGGAGCCCAAAACACAGGGAACTGAAGGCTGGGATGGCAATCTGTGCACCTTACAATCACTGATTTTCACCTACATATGCAAATGAATACTATTCCTTTTTTAAATAAGGGTTAATTTCACATCATCCAAATTAAGCACAGACGACTGTGTTTTAGAGGGTTCTGTCTCAGCAGGCTTTAGGGCGTTCGCCCAGAATGGTTTAGCAAAATTAGCTTCTTTGCATAGCTCAATAGAATTGATACTGTATTTAATCAACACATCATCGGCACATCTGAAAACATATCTTCATATTCTCATCATTTCGTTCTGTTCAGTTGTATTATGAGTGCCTGCTGTTTCTACTGAGAAAACTGGTGGCTTTCTGATAGAGTTGTGTTTAGGGACGTCATGCCTCATATGCATTTGGTTTTATTACTGAAAATAATATGTTTGAATTTTATACTCTCCTTGATTGTTCAATGGTGACAATATTATTATTATTATTATTATTATTATTATTCAGTGGTGTTGAGATTCAGGCAGTACTAGCCAGCAGCTGGAAAATACATTGCTATGAGTTTACTGAACAAGAACTATCCCTTCAGTTCATTCTTGCTTCGCTGACTGAATGTTTTCACGTCTGGCTGATAACAATACAGATTGGAGTATTTGCAATTTAATCAGGACGCACAGGCATGCAAAGAGAGTTCAACAGTTTGCATAGTGTGATTATTTCTATTCACAACCATTTATTTCAGTTACCCTGTACCGTGTGTTTCCTTGTTTTTCTGGGTTTTTTGTTTTATTTTAATAATGTCTTTTTTTAATACATTTTTTAAAGTCCAGGTGTAATACCCCCAGTGCCTTATGATCAGAGTTATATTCCTTCTCTGCACATCACTTTGTGGAATATCTTTCTGTTTTTTAACTGTATTTGTTTAATGAACTTTCCTACAAAACTTATATTGACTCCCTCAGATGTTTTGTTTTACAGAAAATGAGATTTTATTGTTCTGTGCATAAAATTGTTGAAAATTCCAAAGAAAAATGTTTAATATAATGTTTAATTAAAGATGTTTCACAATATCTTCTCTCTCTCTCTCTCTCTCTCTCTCTGTGTGTGTGTGTGTGTGTGTGTGTGTGTGTGTGTGTGTGTGTGTGTGTGTGTGTGTGTGTGTGTGTGAAATGTCCTCGCACCCTCGATAAATATTTGATTTTTAGTTCAATATAAACAAATAATGAGCACAGGCATTGTATTCAATGAAGAATTTAGTCTGACTTAAACTTGTGAGTATTTCTGACTTTTTTTCCTACATTTTGTATGAATAAGTCATATTTTTCAATATAACATTTTCAATATTAAGGTACATGAATTTTAATGTATCCCTCGCCCGGAGTCGGCAGAGATGGGCACCAGCCTCAACGCGACCCTAATCAGTATTAAGCGGTTCAGAAAATTAATGAATAAATTTGTATGTGAACAAAAAAATAGAAGTACATTTGAAACATTCAGAATAAAAGACAAAAGGAGACATTCTTTAAAAAATTAAGGAAAAATCGATCTTTTAACTAATGTACCGTTGAATGAATTTGGCAAGGGATTCACTTTTTACATTTATATATTTATATAATTATAGAATAAATATACCTACTGTAATGGTATAAACATGCACGACAATGATGTAGTGACATAGTCTGGCCACAAGAGGGCAAGTTCGCGTATATAATTATCAACCATATTCCTTTCTTTTAGTTACATTATATATACAGTGATACCTCTGCTCACGAACATAATTGGTTCCTAGAAAGTGTGTGTGAGGCGAAAAGTTCGTCTTCCGAACATTTATTTCCCATAAGAAACCATTAAAATGAGAATAATCCGTTCCCAGGTCCCCATAAAACATAATTTTCTACTAAATAAGCCTTAAAACTACACAAAAATATACCTTATTTTATGTATAATAAATGTCTATTGTATTGTAATTAAAGAAATAAACTGTACTGTATAATAAAGTCGTTTTATTTACCTTTGTGATGGTAGTTGATGGCTTGATGGAATGGAGTGGGAGGAGGAGGGAGGGAGGGACTTACTGTTTGGAAGGAGAGTTTGGAAACGCCTACTGTTTGGAAACACCCTTAGCCACACACGCACCCTTAATAGCTTCCTTGTTCTTAAGGATGGGAGCAATGGTAGACTTAGCGTACTGGTACTGGGACGCTGAGTCACACAAACGCACACCTCGTTCGTGTTTTTCAATGATCTCCGCCTGTGGTGGGGTCTTTTTTGGTCCCATAATAGCAAAAGTACACTCAATATGGTCCAAAATGTCTAGCAAACACAAACCACTTCCGCATTCAAAGAAAGGGGGTGACGAACTGTGACGCCGTGAGCATGCGTCAGCTTCTCGTGGCCGCCACCGTGGCGCTGTTCGACCGCGTGGTTTGGTTCGTCCGCCGAAAAGTAGTTCGTCAGCCGAGACTATATTTTCGCGAATTTAAAGTTCTTGAGGCGAAAAGTTCGTGAGCTTAAGCGTTCGTCAGCCGAGGTTTGATATATATATAAGATACAGCTTTATTAATCTCACAATGGAGAAATTCACTGTTACAGGCTCTTGAAGTACCATCAGTAGGGGGTGCAAAATAGCTTAGAAAGGTGTAACATCCTTGTGTTAATTAGAACAGAACAATAAAATATAAAATAGAATATTATATATATATATATAAAATAGTTTACAATGTAGAAGTTTTATTTTCATATAAAAATGGTATAAAACATTCTTTGGTTTTAACCCCAAGTATATACAATAGGCCACCATCATACGCCCAGAACAGCTCACCAGTCCATCACAGGGCCACACACACACACACACACACACACACACACACCTAGGGGAAATTTGGTACTCTCAATTCGCCTATTGTGCATGTTTTTGGGCCAGAGGTGGAAACTGGATTACCCCCAAGGAAACCCATGGAAGTACATACAGAACATGCAAACTCGCAGCAAAAACAACCTCAGAGCAAAGTCAGGAATGGAACCGATACGTTAATCATAAATTTTTGTTCATCTGTCCAATTGTGAACTGTTGGCTTGCTATTTAGCAATAAGGACCAAAAGTCTTCCTCTGAGGACCTCAGAAATCTACTTTGGTGATCCCATGATACACTTCGGCAAACATATTACACTGTGGAAAAAGTGATCGTTGATTACTTTTATGTATTACTGTAGCGCTGATTGAAAAAAAAAGTGAATCAAAATGAGGGACACTCATGCTTATTCATGGTCACTTGGAGCAGGTACGATTGTAAGTGTCACACTGTAAAATGGAATAATTTCATTGAGATGGTTTGGACATGTACAGAGGAGGGAGAGTGATTATATTGGTAGTAGGATGCTGAGGTTGGGAACTACCAGGCAGAAGGCCTAGAGAAAGACCAAAGAGGAGATTTATGGATGTGGTGAAGGAGGACATGAAGGTAGTTGGAGTAAGAGAAGAAGATGCAGAGGATAGGGTGAGATGGAGGCCGATGATTCGCTGTGGCAACCCTTGAAGGGAACAGCCGAAAGGAAAAGAACAAGAAGACTTCAGTTCATTTTCTGTAACCGCTTAATCGTGTAACCCATATAAATACATGGTTACTAATTTTATTGGAAAAAAAACCCTAATTTCCAACGCTCCCTGAAAGCACTATAGTTTTCCTAGTCCCCTTGAGCGCATCATAAGCACATGCTGCATGCACCTAGCTAAGCACAGCAGAGCATGCTGCAGAGCAGGACACAGCGAGCACTTGACAAGCTACACAAGTGAGTCAAACGATCCAAAATGTGTTTAAGTGAACTTTTAACAAGTTTTAACTAAGTTTATGTACTTTTCAGAGCCTTGTATGTGTTTTGTTCTCTCTCAATCAAACCGGGTGGAGTGTGTTTGTTTTCTTGGAAACTCCGGTGAGTCATTACAACATGAAGCTAGCTTAAAAACCTATGCTAACTTTACACATGGTGACTTTTAAAACTGTGTGCACTATTTTTTGTCTCTAAAAAGCTAAAACCAGCCGGAGTACACAACAAAGATTGTGCTGTGCACAAAATGAGCCTTACATTTTACTTTTCTAAATGCTTTTGTTGAAGCACTTTTGCTAATGCACTAAAGTAGTGCAGATAAGCACTTTTGTTTTGTCTTACATTCCATTCAGTGCCTTTCATGCACTTTTGTCATTTCATTTATGTGTTATTTCATAGAAATAAGTTGTTAAAAACAATTAAGTTACAAACTTGAAATAATTTAATTTCATATGCCTTGAAAAAAGGGTTAAATAAATATTGTGGTTCTTTGTTATGCTACATAGCAATACATTTTGAATTCATGGAAGTAGAACCAGTGTTAAAACAGCAATGTAAAAGAATTTGAACATTTTATGAGCTCTCATTTTATTTAGAAACTACTGTTAAGAAATATTTTATTCATTGTGTCTGTACTGCATGTGCAGATTGGTTTTTTTAGTGGACCTGGATCTGATCTTGAAGCTGGTTTCGGACACGGATGGCGAACAAAACCCAGTGAGAACTCTTGGCGGATCCAGAAGCCCCAACCTTTGGATCAGCAATTCAGTGCCCTATACCATTAGACCAACACTGCCCCAGAAGAAGATTGTAAAATGGAATAATATACCATAAAAATATTATTTAATTTTTTTCCTCTTGTGTTTGTTCTGATGGATCAGGTTTCATCTCCTATCTTAGTACAGTATGTTTTTTTCTCTGTTTAATTTTAACTAATTATTACTGGCTGAACTAAAGTTTTATATGAAATAATTGGAAAACTGGTCTTATTTTAATGCCCCAACTAATTTATCATGGGATAAAAATCATGGTTTTCCAGCAGCATAGTAAATCTTCTTCTTTTCCTTTTGGCTGTTCCCTTCAGCGGTCGCCACAGCAACTCATCTGCCTCCATCTCACCCTGTCCTCTGCATCCTCTTCTCTTACACCAACTACCTTCATGTCCTCTTTCACCACATCCATAAAATTTTCTCTTTGGTCTTCCTCTAGGCCATTGATTCTTAACCTGTGGGGAATTCCCCACTGGTGGGGAATGGCGGAGTTGCCAAGTGAGGAATGACAGAAGAACCACTGCTTCAAAATTTGTTGACTTACTATACGTGTAGATTCCACAGACCTATATATCATAGTTAGCCTCTATTTTGCAACCTTTCATTTAAGCCTAATGGTCGTGGAGATTTTTGAGGGATCCCTTGTTAATATTACTTTACTATTCAGCAACAGGTGCCGCTGTGACTAAGCTGTATCAATTAACCGTTTGTTCATTGGTACAGCAAGTTAAAGAACCACATCTTTATTGGACAGTCCCAGGCTATATAAAGTCAGAAGTGCTGAAAACTGATCTTGCAGAATTTTTTTCCTTCTCCCACAGGTACATACCCCAAAGATCGAGATGCCGAAAAGAAAGTACGACGACAATTACCTGGACTATGGCGTCACGTTTTTGGAGGGGCATAATGAGCAGCTGCCGCAGTGCCTCATTTGCCACAAAACACTCAGCAATGATTTGATGAAACCCCATCAACTGAAGAAGCACCTCTTCAATGTACACCCCGAGTTCGTTGGCAAGG
The DNA here is from genome assembly GCA_024760905.1 of Plotosus lineatus. Lineage (NCBI taxonomy): Eukaryota > Metazoa > Chordata > Actinopteri > Siluriformes > Plotosidae > Plotosus > Plotosus lineatus. The sequence continues at coordinate 22,291,572 of CM045738.1, forward strand.
AGAGGCGGTTTTTTGAATTGAATGCAAACTACTTGAAGAAAATGAGGATGGACCAGGGCGGAAAATTTCAAACTGAGTCGAAAGCGATAGTACACGCATCGTATGCTGTTTCTCTGCTGGTGGCGAAGGCGAAGAAGCCACATAGCACCGGAGAGATGCTCATAAAGCCGTGCCTTGTGTCGTGCGCTGGCATTTTGCTTGGTGGATCTGCGGTGTCGAAGATGAAGCAAGTTTCTCTGTCCAATGACACTGTCAAGTCCCGCATCTTCGACATGTCGTGCAACATCAAGTCACAGCTCTTGGCAAAGTTCATAGCGTTTCCCGTCTTTGCAATTCAGCTGGATGAGTCCGTGGATGAGGCAAATTTGTCTCAAGTAATTGTCTTCGTTCGATACGTCCACGACCAAAGCATCGACGAGGACTTGCTGTTTTGCCGCCCACTGGAAACAACAACCAAGGCCGCCGACGTCATGCAGCTTGTCGACGCCTTTTTCAAGGAGGAAGTTTTGGACTGGGGCAAGCTCATCCATGCCTGCACAGATGTGGCTCCTGCTATGTTGGGTGCGAGGTCTGGATTCACGAAACTACTGAAGCAGAAGAATCCCAAGGTGGCGACCCTGCACTGCATCATACATCGAGAAGTGCTCGCATCAAGGACGATGACACAACCGCTCAAAGAAGTGCTTGAGACGGCAATTGGGCTTGTGAATTTTGTCAAAGCGAGCGCCCTCAACACTCGACTATTTCGACAGTTGTGCCAGGATATGGAATCCGACTACGAAGGACTGCTGTTCCACACTGCCGTTCGCTGGTTGTTAAAAGGCGACATGTTAAATCGGCTTGTGCATTTCCTCCCCGACGTTACACAATTTTTGGAAGAAAGGAAAAGGAACAAAGGAGATCTGAAAGCTGGCTGTTTCCGATGAGGCATTCCAGTGCAGGCTGGCATTTCTCACGGACATGTTCGGTCACCCGAATGAGCTTAACCGCAAGCTACAGGGTGCGGACTCCGATATATTTGGGCATCGAGACAAAGTGCCCAGACAGAACGCCTTTAACTCAAAACTTGAGTTGTTAGATAACTGTTAGTAAAAAATATATAATATATGCAAACAAAAATTAAGGGCCGTAAAATGGAACAAAAAAGCAGAGCGTATTTTTACGTACTAAACACTGCATGGGTTAAAATCGAATTTGTCAAAAACCGATGCTGTGGTGGGAAATGCTCACTAAAAAGTGGGGAATTGGAGAAAAAAGGCTAAGAACTCCTGCTCTAGGCCTTCTGCCTGATATTTCCAACTGCATCCTTTTTCCAGTATATTCACTATCCCTCCTCTGTACATGTCCAAACCATCTCAATCTAGCCTCTCTGACTTTGTCTCCAAAACCTCTTACATGTGCTGTCCGTCTGATGTACTCATTCCTGATCCTATCCATCCTCGTTACTCCCAAAGAGAACCTCACCATTTTCATCTCTGAGCAGCACAGTAAATAAATTCAGTACAGTATGTATTTATAATATATTGTGAGAGTACCGATATTGCAGGCGAGATTATGCGAGATGAGTCAAGCATACAGAGCGCATAATGCAAAGATTGACGCATGCTTGTTTGAGATTAAATCATCTACGTCATTGGATGAAATGGTCAACATTTCAGTTATTGCCGTTGCACTGTCAACGCTTCTGAAAGCTGTGGAGAGGAATAGTGGTGTGAATGGTTTGAGCTTTTTTTTTTTTTTTTTAATAAAACGAGAATTCAGGAAAACAACATGCAGTACTAAGAGCACTGTAGACATAACACGATGGTGTAAGTATACTTACCGTATTATACAATTTTGTCGAGCTCGTTTTGTGGTTTGAGGAATGAAGAGTTATTTGGGTGTCTATGAAGTTTAGTAGGCCTCAGTTAGCCAGCAGCTTTACTTGCCGCTTATATTTTGTCAGTTTGCTTCCAAATAATTGATATGTTTCTTCATAAGTGACCCTATTTTACAATTTCATCTCGTATTTATCAGGAATTAGTGCCTATGAGTATTTTTAATTGCTTATTTCTTAATGTGTACGTTTTGTAACGGCACAATGCTAGCAAGCTAATTTAGTTAGCATGGTGAGTTTGAATCCCTGTCTCGGTACCGAATCAGCTCACGTTTGTGTCACATTGTGGGCAATTAATATTTTGTTTTATGTTTCCCTCTTTAATCGACATCTTTTTGGGTCTTATAACTTCGACAGGGCGAAATGTTTTGGATACGTTTTTGACACCGTATGATTCTCCAGTATGCGCAGCTTGTTTTCATGGCCAGCACAGAACCAACAACACAAAAGCCCAAGGGCTGTATTTCCCTCAAAAAGTAATCTGAGGGCCAAAATTATTCAAGCGGCTACATGGATAGAACCTTTATTACCGTCATGTCGTCTTTTCCCTGTGGTTTAGACCTCTCGTTATGAAACAATTCGGATTAGTTTTGGATCAGGACTTGGTATGAACACAGGCTGTGGTCTTAAACGTTTTTCTTCTCAGTACCAGCACGCTCATAGCGATATGGATGAACGCCATATACTTTTCCACCTCATACAGCAAAACTTTATCAAGATGATTGTATATTCTATCCGGTTTCGGGTCTTCTAAGAGAGCAAGATGTGCCACAGGTGAGATTTGATGAAAGTTCTTAGTTCATGGTTGAATAATTATAATACTTTATTGATTCCGGAGGAAATCAAGTACACACAATTGTTCCATTCCAAGTGAGAATGTGATGTGTCAAAGAAAAATTTAAGCACCTATTCAATTACAGTGGTATAAAAAACTATCTGAACCTTTTGGAATTTCTCACATTTCTGCATAAAATCACCATCAAATTTGATCTGATCTTTGTCAAAATCACACAGATGAAAAAAACAGTGTCTGCTTTAACTAAAAGCACCCAAACATTTATAGGTTTTCATATTTTAATGAGGATAGCGTGCAAACAATGACAGAAGGGGGAGGAATAAGTAACTAAACCAACACATTTAATATTTTGTGCCCCCCCCCCACCTTTGACAACAATAACTTCAACCAGACGCTTCCTGTAGCTGCAGATCAGTCTGGCACATCGATCAGGACTAATCTTGGCCCATTCTTTACAAAACTGCTGTAGTTCAGTCAGATTCCTGGGATGTCTGGCATGAGCCGCTGTCTTGAGGTCATGCCACAGCATCTCAATGGGGTTCAAGTCTGGACTTTGACTTGGCCACTCCAGAACATGTATTTTGTTCTTCTGAAACTATTCTGAAGGTGATTTACTTCTTGTGTTTTGGATCATTGTCTTGTTGCAGCATCCATCCTCTTTTTAGCTTCAACTGTCTGACAGACGGCCTCAGGTTTTCCTGCAAAACATCCTGATAAACTTTTGAATTCATTTTTGCATTAATGATTGCAAGTTGTATAGGCCCCGAGGCAGGAAAACAGCCCCAAACCACGATGCACCCTCCACCATGCTTCACGGTGGGGATGAGGTGTTGATGTTGGTGAGCTGTTCCATTTTTCCTCCACACATGACGTTGTGTGTTCCTCTCAAACCATTCAACTTTGGTTTCATCAGTCCACAAAATATTTTGCCAAAACTTCTATAGAGTGTCCAAGTGCCTTTTTGCGAACATTAAACGAGCAACAATGTTTTTTTTTTTTTTTAGACAGCAGTGGCTTCCTCCTTGGAGTCCTCCCATTCTTGGCCATTGTTTTACATTTAGTTGATGTGTGCAGAGATATTGGACTGTGCCAATGATTTCTGTAAGTCTTTAGCAGATACTTTAGAGTTTTTTTTTTTTTTTTTTTTACCTATCTGAGTATTCTGTGCTGAACTCTTGGCGTCATCTTTGGTGGACGGCCACTCCTTGGGAGAGAAGCAACAGTGCCAAACTCTCTCTATTTGTAGACAACGTCTCTGACTGTCGATTGATGAACATCCAGACTTTTAGAGATGGTTTTGTATCCTTTCCCAGCTTTATACAAATCAACAATTCTTGATCGCAGGTCTTCAGACAGCTCTTTTGAGCGAGCCATGGTGCACATCAGACAATGCTTCTTATCAAGACAATTTTTACCAGGTGTGTGTTTTATAGTGGGCAGGGCAGCTTTAAGCCACTCGTCAGTGATTGGGCACACACCTGACTTAAATTGTTTGGTAAAAATTGGTTTCAATTGCTCTATAAGTTTCCTTAGGCAGAGGGTTCAGTTACGTATTCCTCCCCCTTCTGTCATTGTTTGCATGCTATCCTCATTAAAATATGAAAACCTATAAATGTTTGGGTGGTTTTAGTTAAAGCAGACACTGTTTTTTCATCTGTGTGATGTTGACAAAGATCAGATCACATTTGATGGTGATTTTATGCAGAAATGTGAGAAATTCCAAAAGGTTCAGATAGTTTTTTAATACCACTGTATGTCGTCATCATCTTCCGCTTATTCTGGGATAGGGTCATGGGGGCAGCAACCTAAGCAATGAGGTCCAAGATGTCCCTCTCCCCAGACACTTCCTCCAGCTCTTCCAGGGGGACACCGAGGCGTTTCCAGACAAGCCGAGAGACATAGTCCCTTCAGCGTGTTCTAGGCTGACTCTGGGGTCTCTTCCCAGTTGGACATGCCCGAAACATCACACCAGGGAGGTGTTCGCAAGCCCACACCACCTCAACTGGCCCCTCTCAAAGCAGAGGAGAAACGGTTTGTTGGATCCGTTGAATGTGGTTTTGAGTTGAATATGAGAAGCTTTATTGCATCATCTGCAGAGGACAGAGACCAACAGAACATGTATAAAAGAAACGCTAGTTAAGGTCTAAGGTCTCCCTCGCGGGGGTGTGCTTTTAAGGGCTGCAGACCAGGTTCCTCCTTCCGGGTTTGTGACTGGGTCTTTGATGCGTTGTTATCTCGACAGGATGCGATAAATCTGGGCTCTTTCCAGGCGCGTCCCAGCCCCCCCACCCCCCACCCCCCCACCTCCTGACCTCGAAGTTATTTACAACTAGAAACTATCAAGTCTGTTGAAGATCCCACTGACCGTGGAAGGCTTGGTGTGTCACGGGTACCCAGCATGCACTTCTGTTTAAGTATGCACTTTTAGAATAGACATGAAGAATGGCCCCTTAAACATATCATTTGATTATTCTCAACAAGCATTTAAGTATAGCAAAACATAGAAAAATAAAGCACCATTATACAGTTATATAAAGCAGTATGTGCATCAGAGAACATGATAATGTGATACACTTTTACATTTCCCCCTTTTGATCTCCTAAAGGAGATCAACCGAGGAACCACTCATGACAAGAAAATAGGACAGCAGAGAAAACGTACACAAGCAAATAGAAAAGCTGTATAAAAAGGCAATTATGAAATCCGTAAAAATCTAAGAAAATATGATATCTGTAAAAACTCTAACTGCATGCAAAGTTGCCCAAAGGAAAACCTAATCAGAACTGGGCTCTAAGTGCGACTTCGTCTACCAGAGACCCCGGCGAAAGGAGAGCTTCCGACTTGGCTAGCAACTGAGGAAATTGATGTGGAGGGGGAGGAAGAGGGCCCCCTTTTTCCAGGGTGGAAGAGATGCACCTGATACATAGGGAACAAATGCAAGGGATGCAGCAGCAGCCACATTGGGCGAGGAGTCCGGCCACCGAGATGATGGATATCACAACTGAAACAATCAAACCTTTCCACTTACCGAAGTGTCTGTCCAGCCAATCAAGCATGACATTATCAACACCTGAGTGTTCCTTCAGTTCGGTGGCCAGAGTCCGCAGCCCGTCCAATGCCTTCGTGACAGACCCGTCTGGCGCGGTGTTATTGGGTATGAAGGTGCAGCACTCTTCCCCAAACATGGAGCAGACGCCACCGTGGGCACTAAGTAAAAAATCTATAGCCATGTGGTTTTGATATGTCATAAGTGAATTGTCCCTGAGCTCGGCTGCCAGTCCTTCCACGGCATCCCTGGTAAGATTGGTCAATCATTGAACATTATAATGGATATAAATACACATCAGTGGACTCGAGGAAAGACCCCATCTGGCTTTACCTTCCATGTAGAAACTAGCAAGCTAAACCTTCAATATGACAGAGTAAATTCTTCACTGTGTTCAAGGGAGGGTCACGCGCTCCACCTTAAAGAGCTTACGACCTTCAATACTCTTTGTCACACAACTCAAAGCAAAAGCACATTACAAGATAGTTAAAACGATATAATTGGGATAACACTCTTCAAAACTTGCGTTGGTAGCTTGGCACGCTACTTGTTGCAGGGGCGCGTTGTTCCTCCGCTTACCGTGAGGGTGAGGGTTAGACTACCTCACCCCCTTTTGCCACCCAGGGCCCTGCGCTGTTGGTGGTCTTTTCTTCGTCACCGGCCGGTGATGAGGTTGCTGCTTCACACAGGTCCCTGTGTGTGTGTTGGCGAGTGATCTGGAGGGAGCTTCTGCTGCTGCGCACTGGTTCCAGTGATACCAGGTGTCGCCCTTGCTGTCCAGCCGGACGGCGTACGAGGTGCGCTCTTTGACCTTGTAGGGTCCTGTCCACCTTGGCTCCGTCCACTTTCGCTTGAGGACTTTCAGGAGGACCCACTCTGTGTCTGGAGGGCCGCCGGTAGACGCCTGGTACTGCTCCCTCACCTGATCTGAAAAGGCTGCAACGAGACTTTGCAATTCACGATAGGATTGTTTATGGGTTAGGTTTTGTGGGTCAGTGTCCAGTGCTGTGTGTGGTCCAGGAAATGGTCTACCGGTCTGTAGTTCGTGTGGAGTCAAATGTGTGCTTTGGTTGACGGAGCTCCGGATAGATAGTAAAGCTAATGGTACGGCATCTAGCCATGTCATTTTGGTCTGTGCACAGATTTTAGCCAATTTGTCCTTGATGGTTCTATTCATTCTCTTGACCTTACCTTGTGACTGTGCGTGGTATACGGAGCCAAATTTATGGGTCAGCCCCAACATGTTGGAGGTCCTTATGGAGGTCTTTATTTTTAAAATGAGTCCCATTGTCTGATCTTACCTTTTCAGGAAACCCGTGTCGAGGGATGTAGTGGTTAACCAGACATTTAACCACGGAGGCGCTGTCCTCCTTTCTGGTGGGCCATGCTTCGGGCCACCCCGAGTAGCTATCTACGCAAACCAGTAAGTATCGATACCCCTTAACCATGATGTTCATGTCAGTATAATCGAGGATTATCTCTTTCCCTGGCTTCGTTAGCAATGGAAAACGTCCCGGAGGCGGTTTCACCATTGGTCTGGGGTTATATTGAGTGCACACTTCACATGTTTGTACAAAATGTTTAATCATATCCTTCAAAAATGGATGCCACCAATTATTCAGATTCTTCATCATCTGCACTGTCCCCACATGCCCCACACCATGCGCCTCTGTGAATGTACTGGTTCTAAGACCCGGTGGCAGCATCACCCTGCCATCCGGTCCTCTCCAAAGACCCTCCGTGCACGTACACCCCCTTGCCTTCCAGAGCGTTTTTTTCTTGTGGTGACACGAGATCTTGTTCATGCATCAATACTTGTGTGTGTCTGTCTCTTACCGCCTCTTGTTCCGCGCATATTGTGTACATAGTGGGTGTGTAGCCTGCGGCCTGTTTTGCAGCTGCGTCTGCTGCGTCATTTCCCGCCTTGGTGAGTGAGTATGTTTTCTCGTGTCCTTTGCACTTGATTACTGCCACTTTGCTGGGAAGCAGCAGACTATCCGCGAGTTGCTTCATATCTTCCTCGTGTTTGATCGGTTTATTTGACGCGGTTAGGAAGCCGGCTCTAACCCATTGTCCTAGTTCGATGTGTACTGCGTTTGCGGCGTATGCTGAGTCGGTAAAAACGTTAATTTCCTGTCCCTTGCCTAGTCGGAGTGCTGCTACCACTCCTAATATTTCCGCTCTCTGAACTGACTGTTGCCCTACCAGTTTCTTAGCTTCCACTGTTACCATCCCCTGTGGTGTCTGTTCTACTACCGCGTATGCTGCTATGAGTCCATGTTTATCGTGTCTGTAGCAGCAACCATCTGTATATAGGTTCCTGGCGTCTGGTATGGGGTCTGAGTACAGTCCTTCCCTGACCGTGGTCATCTGAGTCACTTTCTCTGCGCATTCATGCGACTCCCCTAACCCCATCTGGTCCGCCATGTTGACGCCGTCGTGTGTGAAGTGTAAATTTGGAACTTCTAGCACCCTGCAGAGTGATGTTAGTGTGAAGGTCTGTGAGTTCACGTACGCCACAACACTGTGTGTGGTCAGCAAATGTAGGGGGTGGTTCATGACGATGTGTGCCGTTTTTTGAATGAGTTTTGTGACTCCGGCCGCGTGCTGTGTGCAAATTGGGTGTCTTTTCTCAGTCTTATCCGGTGAACATCCAGGGACAGGACATTGAGACAGTGGACAGTTTCAAGTACCTGGGTGTTCACCTTAACAATAAACTGGACTGGTCCCACAACACCAACGCCCTGTACAAGAAGGGCCAGAGTCGCCTCCACCTTCTGAGGAGACACAGGTCCTTCGGCATATGCAGACCTCTGCTCAGGACATTTTATGACTCTGTGGTAGCCTCTGCAATCCTCTACGCTGCCATCTGCTGGGCCCCGGGCAGCACAGAGCGGGACAGAAAGAGACTGAACAAGCTGGTCAGGAAGGCCAGCTCTGTCCTCGGCTGCCCACTGGACTCTGTGGAGGAGGTGAGTGAGAGGAGGATGGTAGCAAAGCTCACATCCATCCTGTCCAACAGCTCTCACCCACTGCACCAGACTGTCGAGGAGCTAAGCAGCTCCTTCAGTGTACAACTGAGGCATCCTCAGTGCAGGAAGGAGCGCTACCGCAGGTCGTTCATTCCCACCGCTATCAGACTGTACAACGCCACTTTGTAACTGTCTGTGAAAATACCGGTTATGTGCAATAAAAACCCCCGCGCACTTTAATCAACCACATCTACCCCACTGACTGTGAACCATATCAACCCATTAACATTACACTTTAATATAGGCCAATCTATAAAGTTGCTCCATTCTTTTCTTTTATTGTTTAGTAATTTATACTATTTATGTATCTATTTATTTATTTACTTATATAATATATATGTATGTGTGTATGTTCGTACTTGTATCTATTTTTGCACCCCCTACTGATAGTACCTCAAGAGCCTGTAACAGTGAATTTCTCCATTGTGAGATTAATAAAGCTGTATCTTATCTGTATCTTATCTTATCTTATGACGCTAAGGTACATTAATACTCGTCTATCTCCCCCTTTTTTTCTGGAACAGCACCCCATGAACGCATGTGGCTGTTCCAGAAACATCAAGGTAAAAGGGTTGTGAAAAATCTGGGATAGCCAAATCAGCCGCTGAGGCCAACTCCTGTTTGAGAAGAATGAATGATTCCTCTGCGTCTGCTGTCCAATTGAGCGTGGCTGAGAGGTTACGCATACCTTGTTCCTTCACTAAGTCCTGCAGCGGAGAGGTTAAACCTGTGTAGTTAGGGACGTAGTGACGGCTATACCCTGTGAGGCCTAGAAAGGATAGCATGTCCTTAACTAGCCGTGGTTTGGGGTGATGCAAACTGGCCGATTTATGGTGTGATGTGAGGCCTGAACCCTTCTGGGAGATTTGGCGCCCTAAAAAGGAAACTTGCTTATGGCAGATCTGTAATTTGTGTTTACTGAACTTAAACCCCGCCCGAGCTAGATGTTTGAGAATTAGCGTCGTGCCCAGCAGACAGAGGTCAGCCGTGGGCGTCGCCAGCAGTAAATCGTCAACGTACTGGACCAAAGTGACCCCTTCTGGGAGAGTGCATGTCTCTAAGACGTGTTTCAAAACCTGATTGAAAATACCTGGTGACAGTGCGAACCCCTGCGGAAGTCGAGTGTATCGGAGCTGAGTACTTCGGAAAGTGAAAGAGAAAATGTCCCTGCAGTGTTCTGTCAGTGGGAGACAAAAGAAAGCATTAGCCAAATCAATGCAAGTGAACCAGCGATGTGCCGGGTCGAGACAGGTCAGAGCAACATATGGATTAGGCACCGGAACCGTGGCCGTTAGGAGGGCGGCGTTGATGGCCTTCAAATCGTGCGCCATGCGATACTTTCCCGTCTCCTTCTTTTCTACAGGGAGTATAGGTGTATTCCAATCAGAGGACGAAGGTTCCAATAGACCCCCTTTTCTAATAAACCTGCTACCGTGTCCGCAATCCCTGCCTCAGATAGTGGTTTATGCGGTATTGTCTGATCCAAATTGGCTCTGTCGAGGTCAGTTCAAAAGTAACGGGTTCACATTGTACTAGCCCGACGTCAATAGGGCCTTGTGCCCACAATGTGTCTGGAAGTTCATCCAATAGTGCCGCCGCCTCTGAATGTTCAGTTTTTTCCCTGCCATGATGCCTAGCTATGTCTGCGTGTTCTACGATCGCCGTGTCTGAGGCGGTCATCTCAATGCAGTACATATTTATGGTGGGCGAAAAGGTGACATGTTGCCATTGCGTGGGTGTCCAATCAGTGTGGGTTTTGGCCCTTTTAACAATGGTGCCCAATTCTTTAGCCTGATGTGCTGGATGCAATGCCAGTGAGACATGTGATGTGGTGCAGCCTCGTCTGACATTTCATACCAGGCCATTTGTTCGAATGTTAGATCTACTCCCGCCGCCACCCCCTCGGGAGCCACATAAATATTGCGTGTAATTATCTGCCATTCTGTCCCCTCAATTTGGGAAGCAAAATCATCTTCGTAACATTGGTTCGAGTGCCTGTCATAGAACAGAGTGACGTGTGGTGCATCGGGAGGCGAGACATAGGGATGGATCCGAGAGACCCAGGGTTTCCACTGGAGAAAGGTGGAGAGCACCCCCTGGTGTGCCTGTGTTTCTGGCTGTAGTACACCCCAGTACATGTCGGCATGTGGTTCAGCAAGAGGCTGCATTATGTACTGTCCTGTGACCGTTTAGGGCGAGTGGCCGCATGACAACTTGGTGCCGTCTGGAAACGAGACAGTCAGTCCATCTGGGTCGCACATGATGGTAGCTCCTAGGGAAACCAGCAGGTCCCTCCCTAGTAAGTTGGTTGGTGTGTTAGGGGAGTGCAACAGTCTTTGGAGGCCTATACGAGTGTCCAAAGGTACGGTTGTAGGCAGCGTGGTTGGTACCCCAGAGAAACCCATTACAGTAATCGAGTGCTGTGTTAAACAATGTCTCTTGGGCATGGTGCAAATGGAGGACAAAGTGGTGCCTGTGTCCACCAAAAAAGTCATTGATCTGTTTTCAACTGTGACCGACAGTACAGGTTCTGTCGTCACCTGCTCGTCGGGGTGTCTCTGTGGGGTGTGTCATTGTTGGTGGTCGTAGTCTCCCCACATGGGAAGCTGAGTGGGTTGACCAGCTGGCGGTGGGAGTTGTGGTGTCGAGCTTCCTGTTCCTCGGCCTCTCCCTCGTTGGCCGTAATCCCCTCTTTGTACACGGGCCGGACAATCCCGGGCCCAGTGGTTTGGATCACCACAGACAAAGCAAACCTGGTTGTTCCCGTACCCTCCCCCCCAGGTACTCCTCTGTAGCCTCCCCTCTTCATGCCCCTGCCTCTGTACTGCGGTTGGTGTGGAGGATATGTTGTGTATTGAAGTGATTGCTGTGATTGGGGTGGCTCCCAAGCAGGGACGGGGTATGGATCTAAAGCTTCAGCTATCATTTGTCTATGTTGTTCACGAGGTTTGGCATGACCGTAGACCGGGGCAGTGGGAATTTAATCTTCATTGCCTGGCCTATCTCGGTGCTGCGTGCGGTGAATGGTGTGCTGTCGGGAACTATTGTGGTGTTTGCGTCTACCTCGATGCCTCTAAAGTCGGTGGGGGCCATGCACCGCACTCCTATGGCCCTGAAATCTCCCATCGCTAAGGTGTGTCCGGCTGTGAGTGTGTCCAATTTGGCCAGCCACATGTTCCCGCCGTCTACTACCGGCGGCAGTTTGTCCACTATGGCCTGTATATCTCCCACCCCAAAAGGTTTGTACCTCAGCCTCATGCCCGGTATGGTGGTCAAGGGAAATTGTGTGGTGTGTTCCGACCCTGTCAGGTGTTTTTTCTGTCTGAGTCGCTCGGACCGTCGAGGTACCGACCTATGTGCTAGTAGTCCTTCCACCTCTCTGACCAAATCCAACGAAAGGTTTGCTGTCTTAATTAAGTCCTTGTCCAACATGTCTGCATACTCTTCTAAGTTGCCCTCCGGCTCGTTTAACTCTGTCAGACCCTCATCCCTATTTTCCTCCTCTGCTTCTTTGTCGCTCTCCCATACCCCACTTATCTTTAATGTCGCCTTCCCAGGGGCATAAACCTTATGTTTGGGTCTGGGATTTGGTCCTCGAGTGGCATTCCCCGGGAATTCATCCCTGACGTTACTGTCCGTCTCCCTACCTGCCAACCTTCCCTCATGATGTCCTCCGTCACCACCTACCTGTCTCTTTATTTCCGCTCTAACTTGACGCGCGGCGAATGGTTCAGGCTCGTTGTGTGGTGTATCTATGACAGTTCCCCCCTCTCGGTGGACGGTCGGTGTGTGTGCATGATCGGGGGTAGGTATGTCTGCAAACGGCGGGGATGGTGCGCTCGGGCGCTCACAAGTCTCGCCGCCCTCAGTTCGTAGAGACCCTGAGGTGATATACAGAGTGGGATATACACTGTTAACGCTGGGTGTCGGGGGTGCGTATGGTGGGGCGCGCGTAGGTTCAGTGTCAGGTGCTGTTACCGTCCGATGACGTTCGGGGTCGTCTCCTTCAACTGGGAATGGTGAAGATGCGTGACACTCTGCCAGCAGACCGCGAGATCCGTCCACCCCTGTTGGGTGTTCTCCATTTCCTCTACCTTCTTTTTCAGCTTAGATCTAGACATTAGATTCTCCTTCTCTCCCTGCTCGCTCACTTCTCTGGCTTTTTCTGAATATTCTTTAACCTTTTCCCATAGCCAGGATCCCAAGTGGCCACTGTCCCCCAACTGTTTGTTTTTAGATGTCACCAGCTCATGCAGTTTTCGTCTGGCTTCATCTACAGCTTTATTTTTCTGTTTCAGTGGGCTCTTCAGCTCCACTGATTTCAATGTGTTCTCAATCTGTGCATATAATGGCTTCAGGGGTTCATCACCTAGCGCCCATTCCTTTATTTCTTTATCAAATTCACCCTCCATTTGTCTTAACTCAGAGGCCAGAGAGCGCGGGTACACCCGTTCACGCTCCCGGATTGGGACTGTTTAGACGTTCACAGCCAGTCAGTCCGTCAGCGCTAGGCTGAGCGAATGACCCAATTAACCACAGCAGGCGGCTTGTGTTGTCACCGTTAGGTTTCCGCCGCACGGACAGATTGTGTTAACACCGCTAGGTTTCCTCTGTCTGTTTCTCTGCCCAGTTAAAACATTGTCAACACGTCAGCATCCCTCTCGACACCTCTGAATTTTATTCTTCCCACTTCCCACTTTCCCTAACACATAACACACATTGCAACACAATACATACATGAAATAGAAAACAATACGATTAACGTCACGCACGTTGCAATACAATACATATATAAAACAGAAAACAATACAATTAATGTCACGCACGTTGCAATACAATACATACATAAAACAGAAAACAAGACGATTAATATATTATCTCATGCTTCCAACACCTTCGCGTGTTGGGGGCCTTTCACCCAATTACTAATGCTTCCAATACCTCCGCGTATTGGGGGCCTTTCACCCTCATAGACGCATGCTTTCAACGGCTAATCCGTTGAGGGCCTTTCACCCGACTACGACGTGCAGTTTTATATCACTCACGTGGTATTTTGGGGGGCCTCAATCCCCGGGACTCCAACCCAGCCTTTACCACAGCCCCTCGTCAGAAACCGGGAGGGTACGCCACCACCAAGGCGCGTCTATGTTCACTCTTATTTTAACCTTAAAATTAGGTTCTCATACAACTCTTTTTATCATTTGCCTTCAAACTTCCGGAGAGGACACAGTTTTTAGTTTAGTCAATATGCAGAGTTCGATTTAAACAGGTTCTGCTTCCCTTTTAGTGATTGCCGGCCTGTATCCTTCTCCTTGGTTCACGAGGAAAAAGTGTTTGGGTCGAATTTCCTCAACTCACGTTCCTCTACCACATCCCGGACGAGCCCCCAAAACTGTTGGATCCGTTGAATGTGGAAGAAGACGACTGGAGACTGGTTTTGAGTTGAATATGAGAAGCTTTATTGCGTTGTCTGCAGAGGACGGAGACCAACAGAACATGTATAAAAGACACGCTAATTAAGGTCTAAGGTCTCCCTCGCGGGGGTGTGCTTTTAAGGGCTGTAGACTAGGTTCCTCCTTCCGGGTTTGTGACTGGGTCTTTGATGCGTTGTTATTTCGACAGGATGCGATAAATCTGGGCTCTTTTCAGGCGCGTCCCAGCCCTCACACACCCCCACCTCCTGACCTCGAAGTTATTTACAACTAGAAACTATCGAGTCTGTTGAAGATCCCACTGGCCGTGGAAGGCTCGGTGTGTCACGGGTACCCAGCATGCACTTCTGTTTAAGTATGCACTTTTAGAATAGACATGAAGAATGGCCCCTTAAGCATATCATTTGATTATTCTCAACAAGAATTTAAGTATAGCAAAACATAGAAAAATAAAGCACCATTATACAGTTATATAAAGCAGTATGTCCACCAGAGAACATGATAATGTGATACACTTTTACAGGTTCTACTCTGAGCTCCCCCTCAGATGGTTGAGCTTCCTACCTTATCCCTAAGGGAGAGCCCAGCCACCCAGCAAAGGAAGCTCATTTCAGCCGCTTGTATACGTGATCTTGTTCTTTCGGTCACTACCCAAAGCTCGTGAGCATAGGTGAGGGTTAGAACATAGATCGACTAGTAAATTGAGAGCTTTGCCTTGCAGCTTGCTCCATCTTCACCACGACGGACTGGTACAGACTCCGCTTCACAGCAGAGGCTGCAGCAAGCCGTCTGTTGGTCTGTCATATTTCAAATATTACTCACTGCTTTTAGTTGCTTGTAAGCATCATTAAAACCCTTTGAGGTTGGCAGACTCAGAATTACAGCAAGGTGACACTTGTACCAAAAACACCCAGTTATTTGTTATTGATTTATAAACAGGCAATTTATTTGTAAGGGGTATGATATGTAGTCATTTATGACAGACAGGGTGACCAAATAAAATCCCGCTCATTTTAAAAGCAAATGCATAAAAGAATTGTTGAATATAATTAGATGTGTTTGCGAACTTGAAAGTTGTTTAATAGCAAATGGTGGCTATTGTTGTTTATAAACTCTTGGAGGCGATGTTTGAAAGCTGCCATGGCTTGATGTGTCAGACAGAACAGTGGATGTTTCCTGCTGAATAACAATTTTAGGAGTCTGGGATCGATAGGTACACTCATGATTTAAGGTAGACCCACAGCAAAAAAGATCACAAGATGGTGTGGTCAGTAGAATAAGCTGGCCACCCAAAATCCCCACGCTATGAGTTCATCCGACATGGAAAGATTTCCCTCAGCTTTCAGTGGTCTGCGAGCTGCGTAGGTGCTTGAGATGGGGTGAGCACATGTCCATGTAGAAAAATGCTGAACCTCTTGTGGAACTGACAATGGGTGTCGTGTTCTCTTCGTTTTGGGAATCAGGGCCACTGTGCATTAGTAAATCTATAGGGATTAAGAGGGGTGCACCCCGCCCCCCCTTTGTATCTGGGTGATAAATGTGAATGGGATTTTTATTTGCATTTCATTGTTTTGGGACAGGGGTGCTCAATCTTGGTCCTGGAGATCTACCTTCCAGAGGACTTTATCTCCAACCCAAATGTGGCCCATGTGACATGTAAACTCCAGTCAGGTATTGATGAGATGATTAGATGATTAGGTGGGCATGATTAGGGTTGGGGGAAATGTCTTCTGGAAGGGAGAACTCCAGGAGCAGGATTGAGCACCCCTGTTTTGGGATCTTGCAACATGGAAATGTTTTAACTGCTTGGACACAGCTATAAGCTGTACTTAAGGAAATGGGTTTTAAACCTAGGAGGGGGAACAGTCTGACCGCATCAATTTTCTCGTTGTGCCGACTTGTTTATTAGAGCTTTAATTATCCTCAAGTTTGCATTAGAATTACCGCATTTTTTCGGACCATAAGGCACACATAAAAGCTTTTAACCTTCAAAAGAAATTGACAGTGTGCCTTTTAATCCAGTGTGCCTTATATATGGATGAAGCCAACCGCCTCCATCTCACTGATACTGTCAAAACCAAAGAGAAGCAAACTAATTTTGAGCTTACCATCATTCTGGTGGATTAACCAAAGAACTCCAACCGCTAGATATTGGTATCAACAGGTCGTAAGTTAGAGGTATCCGGGCTTTATGTCCAAACACCGACATTATGGCTATCATAGTCAGGTGACTTGTTGAGTAATGTTTGAGTGGCTGAGAGAAGTTTATGTCACAGTCAAGAGACCGGAAGAATTTTTCCACCTAATCTCAGTCTCTATCGGCCATCTGTGTTGTTACGAGGATGCTTCTGCATCTCGGAACGCTCAGCTGGCTTAATGAGAGTCTCATGTTCGTCACCGGAATAAAGCACTGCTATAGGTCTTCTCCTGAGACATGGGCAGTGGTGGTCTAGTGGATAGGGCGCAGGATCGCTGATCCTATGGTTGGGGGTTCGAGTCCCCACAAGGTCACTGTCACTGTCCCCCCCCCCAGTGCAGCTAACTGGGTTATCAAAGGCGGGCCATGTCTCTCACTGTCTTTGGTGAGGGGCATGTAAAAGAACCATTGCTGACTTTCGTAAAGAGTAGCCTGCAAAGCTGTCAGCGTGTTTCTGTCCCTTGCTAAAGGGTTGTGACAGGAAGGGCATCTGACGTAAAAACCTATGCCAAATCAAATGTACGGATCAGATGATTCACTGTGGTGACTCCCGAGAACAAGAAAAAGCCGAAAGGAAGAAAGAAACGGGTCTTCTCCTGAGACCTCAGATTAACCTTCTTGAATTTACAGTTACACTAATACAGCTCCTTAAGAGTAATGACCTCTGTTCTTCAATGAACACGATACTCATGCTGCGAATGAGTGCCGCCATGGTTGTTACTGTGAGACTGCCGTCGCTATAAGGATGGGGCTTAAGGTGGATTAAATAATATTTATCAAACTTATAATGTTATTTACATATTTAAAAAAATATTAGGAGATAAAATAGACCACTCAATCATCATTCATTGATGTTGCGCCTTATTATCCGGTGTGCCCTATGGCCCAGAAAATACGGTGCTAATCAAATTAAAGCAGTGACTGTTCGAATACTGCAGTGCAATTCGCATTCTGGGTTTCATATATTTCCCACATGTGATTACTTTTTGGGCCATGGTGAGGACAGTAAATGTCGAACTAACTTTGTTAGTATCCAGTGCTGCTTATAGTTGTGTGGTTAATCTTGTGTGTACCCTTCACAGACTGGAACGGCAACATGTTTCCTCGGGCAAACTTAAACCGCGGATGTCAAACAAGGAACGTTTTCATTGTGTCAATCCCGAGATTAATCTCTTGCTGTACCCAGTCTTAAAAGTAAGTCCTACTGTCAGAATTTTGTGTTTTGAAGTATTCAGAAAACCTGACATAAAAAGCTGAAATGATGTAGCTAATGATGGTTCTCTTCATCAGGACTGGCTTCCATATAATCATGAATATCATGTCTGTGACTGCAAGACTATAAGACAGACTCAGGACCATGTTGATTTTTCTGCCACCCTGAGAATGTCTATATCTACAATTGAAGAAGCACAACAGTGAGTGAAGGATTCCACCATTACCTGGAGCATTGATCGAACCAGACCACCTAAGGGCCAAAGAGTTATTTTTAAGGTCTGTTGCATTAGGTTTTAATATTGAGTGTTTATCGACCATAAATATTTATATTTAATACTACTTAGTTCAATAGCCAAAGAAAGCTTCCCTCACATTTACAGAAGGATATAAAGAGATTGTGTGGGGTGGGGTTGTTATGGTTCTGAAATTTAACAATATCCAACTAATGACATTGTTACCCAGGTGGATTATAGATGCCACCATAACACAAAACCAAGGAACACCATGGAACCATCTGGGAGACGAACCAAAAACACAAACTGCCCTGCAAAAATGAGTATACGTCTGCATCGACCGCAAGGAAGTAATGGACGGCAGTGTCGGTAAAGTTTTGCGACATTAAACCTCAATCAATTTGTTGGTGCTGTACACTACGAGTAAAATTTTCTATTATGCCCATTCAGGAGCACGGATCCTCACATGCCAGTTTTCCCAACACTTGTGCACATCACCAATGAGCACAATCATAATTTGCATGTACCTGATGCATTAAGGTATAAAGATGTTGGACCCGAAGCTATACAGAAGTTAAAGAAGCTTTTTGAAGCTGGTCATTCGCCATCATCAGCCCTAGACATCTTAAAATATGATCTTCAGCTTGAACTTGGAGAGGATTATGCATATGCGTCAGCAGATCGATCCATCTGCCCTGACATTCAGTTCTGCTACAGGTAAATGTTTTGAAGTGGCACAATTCTTTTTTTTTTTTTTTTTTTTTTTCCAGATGAATCAGTTGCTTCTTCCAGAAAGTCATGTTTACCAGCCATGATGATGTAACTGGTATTGATTTCACATTTGTCAATTTGCACTATTTTATTTTGTAATTACACACACATAGATATTAGTCCTTCTCAAAAAATTAGCATATTGTGATGAAGTTCATTATTTTCTGTAATGTACTGATAAAAAGTCAAC
Source organism: Plotosus lineatus (assembly GCA_024760905.1). Classification (NCBI taxonomy): domain Eukaryota; kingdom Metazoa; phylum Chordata; class Actinopteri; order Siluriformes; family Plotosidae; genus Plotosus; species Plotosus lineatus. Next base: position 22,310,360 of record CM045738.1, read on the forward strand.
TTTCATATATTTTAGATTCATTGCACCCCAACTGAAATATTTCAGGTATTTTATTGTTTTAATACTGATGATTTTGGCATACAGCTCATGAAAACCCAAAGTTCCTATCTCAAAAAATTAGCATATCATGAAAAGCTACTCTAAACGAGCTATGAACATCTGAATCAACCAATTAACTCTAAACACCTGCAAAAGATTCCTGAGGCTTTTAAAAACTCCCAACCTGGTTCATTACTCAAAACCGCAATCATGGGTAAGACTGACGACCTGACTGCTGTCCAGAAGGCCATCATTGACACCCTGAAGCTAGAGGGTAAGACAACGAAAGAAATCTCTGAGCGAATAGGCTGTTCTCAGAGTGCTGTATCAAGACACCTCAGTGGGACGTCTACGGGAAGGAAAAAGTGTGGCAGAAAAAAATGCTGCACAACCAGAAGAGGTGACCGGACCCCGAGGAAGATTGTGGAGAAGGGCCGATTCTAGACCTTGGGGGACCTGTGGCAGCAGTGGACTGGGCTACAGGTACCGCATTCCCCAGGTCAAGCCACTTTTGAACCAGAAACAACAGCAGAAGCGCCTGACCTGGGCTACAGAGAAGCAACACTGGACTGTTGCTCAGTGGTCCAAAGTACTTTTTCGGATGAAAGCAAATTTTGCATATCATTCGGAAATCAAGGTGCCAGAGTCTGGAGGAAGACTGGGGAGAAGGAAATGCCAAAATGCCTGAAGTCCAGTGTCAAGTGCCCACAGTCAGTGATGGTCTGGGGTGCCATGTCAGCTGCTGGTGTTGGTCCACTGTGTTTTATCAAGGACAGGGTCAATGCAGCGAGCTATCAGGAGATTTTGGAGCACTTCGTGCTTCCATCAGCTGAAAAGCTTTATGGAGATGAAGATTTCATTTTTCAGCACGACCTGGCACCTACTCACAGTGCCAAAACCACTGCTAAATAGTTTACTGACCATGGTATTACTGTAATCAAGTTGGCCTGCTAACTCTCCTGACCTGAACCCCATAGAGAATATGTGGAATATTGTGAAGAGAAAGTTGAGAGACACCAGACCCAACACTGTGGATGAGCTTAAGGCCGCCATCGAAGCATCCTGGGCCTCCATAACACCTCAGCAGTGCCACAGGCTGATTGCCTCCATGCCACGCCGCATTGAAGCAGTCATTTCTGCAAAAGGATTCCCGACCAAGTATTGAGTGCAGTATAATTATTTGAAGGTTGACTTTTTTGTATTAAAAACTTTTTATTGGTCGGATGAAATGCTAATTTTTGAGGTAGGGATTTTTGGTTTTCATGAGCTGTATGCCAAAATCATCAGCATTAAAACAATAAAAGACCTGAAATATTTCAGTTGGGGTGCAATTAATCTAAAATATATGAAAGTTTAATTTTTATAAGTACATTCCAGAAAATAATGAACTTTATCGCAATATCCTAATTTTTTGAGAAGGACTAGTATTTCAAGAACTGCTTATTATATCACTGTCAAATTTTCATGGTGCCACCTTAGGACCAAAGGCTTAAAGTTTATGAAAATTTAGGTTGGCTGAATTGCCACCAATTATTTATGATGGCTAGGTGGCAGCTGGTACAGTTTCACTATTAAGGGTTCTTAGTTTCCCCTTGGTTTGTTTGAGTGTGCAAGATGGTAAATAATGTTTGTTTGTTTTTTTTTGTTTTTTTTTTTTTGTTTTTTTTTAATATGAGTAAAGTATTAAAAAAATTAAATCCTTCCATTTTGGAGGGAATCTGTGCATGGGTTCATACAGAAGGCCCTTGACTATTCGCGGTTTTGCACTCACGGTTTGAGTATTCGCGGTCTGCCGAGCAACTCATGTGATTCAAATTCAACCAATGGCTGTTCTCCTTCCTGCTGATTGGTTGAGATGATGTAATGCCCCTTTTTTCTCATTCGCGCTCAAGTTGTCAATTAGCATTTTTTGTGTGTGTGTTTTAATTACCAGTTAAGTTCTATGATGCCACTCAAACGCCTGCTAAGCACCAGAAAAAAGTTATGACGTTGGATGTCTCTTCTGAAGAAATAAGACTTTTTCTGGAAGAAACAACAGTTTCCTCTGAAGTGCCTGAAAAGGAATTATCGTCTGAACTTTTGTAAAACACTCCACTATTAAACTCTTCTTCAATTATTATTCCAGTACATTACCTCAGGTAATGTTTGTGTGTTAGATTTTATTTACTGTGGTGTAGCATCTCATTCCTAATGCAATGCCTTCCTCTAGTGGGCATTTTTGAAAACTACAGTGCTGTATGTTTCAAAGAGAATGCATTTAAAGGTGTGTTTATATGTATGCTGTATAATGTTTATATTTTATTATCAGTAAATATCACAGCAAAAAAAAAAAGTTTTTCTTAATCTTTACTACATTAATACTGAATTAATGAGTACAACTGTCTATAGAATGTGTTTAAGAAACATATTTTAGTGCATGTAATAAATACATAGTATTTTACTTCCGGCTGCTGATTCGCGTATGTAAGGGGTTTTACTTCCGGGTACAGAACTCGCAGATTATCTTCATTTGCGGGAGGGGACGGAATCGAATCCCTGTGAAAATCGAGGGCCTACTGTATGCCAAAATGTGATTCCCACTTGGGGGGGGGGGGCATTTCTTTATACCTATGCCAATGCCAAGTTATAATAATCGATTTGTGCTTGGTGATGATACATCGCATGCCCCGAGTGCATGTCTATTTGCTTGTTTACACACTGCTTAAATATCAGGGTCCCTGTGCTGTTTTTATACTCCTTATGATTCATGTATCATTCTGGCTAAATTTACTGCATGCTTGATTGAGACTAGTAAAGAGTTAATAATAACCCCCCCCCCCCCCGGCTTTTCCCTTCAACAGACTGTACCATCAAGTTTCCAAGTCTCTCAGAGAAGCTAGTCCATCATCCCCCTCGATTCTCCCCAGCCAAGACACAACTACAACCTGGGTTACTGACCCAACTGGACATGCATGGCATGAGATTGTCACCTCAGAACGTCAGTTATGTCAGTGAATATAAAAAGGTCTCTATAGTTTGTTTTTATGAAGTTTGTTAAAACACTTTTTTTTCCCCTTCCCCTCTTTCCTTTTTCAGTTACGTTGGAGGACAACCCCACCGAAAAGCTAAAATCATGCTTAGCCGAGCTTTGTGACATAATTGAGAAACAGCCTAGCTTATGGCCAGCAACAGAAGAATTTATCAAGGGAATCGAACGTGTCCGGCACAACCCTGTCAAGTTAGCATCGGCCATGCGTGCCTTTGGACGCTACAGTTGTCTCCTCATGAAGAAAAGGGCTAAAACTATGAGAAGGGGTTCTCAGTGTGCTGGACTTGGCATTACGGCCCAGTCTTCAGCAGCGACCAGGAGGAAACCCAAGCTTGGTGGGAGACGACGGCTGACTGTGGGCAGACAGAGCAAGACAACTGAAGAGATGAAAAAGTAATCGTTTCTGACTCCTCCTCCCTCAATTCTTTATTTTACTTTTTCTCCAGAAGCTTAAATTGATTTCTCTGTATTTGGACTCATGAGTGAGTTAATTTGCTGCAAAACATTATCTTTCTATTAACATGAAATATTACCAAAAATTTAATTTCAGGAACAAATGCCTCGAGGCACTGCGCCTTCTTCAACGGTTAATACAAAGAAATTCATTCTTAAATCTCACTTGTGTGCTTTTCTGGCATTCATCAATAGTTTATGTTATTTGTTCTTGGCTCCAAACAGAATCTATGAGCATGAGTGAGAACGCCTACATGTGTATCAGTGCTGAAGTGATAGAAACACGCTATTATTTCCCCTTTTCATTTTTCTGATATGACAAAGGAAATATTTTTCTCCCATATTAAAGTCATGACATTTTAGTTACAGTCAAGTATTATGTTCATTGTAAGACATTGAGTAATTAACTACTAAATAATCCAATTTAGAAGGTAATCATCAAACCCAATTCTTTCATGAATCGTGTGTGTGTGTGTGTGTGTGTGTGTATATATAATGTATTTTTGTGTGTGTGTATTTTTTTCTTGGAACCCCACCACCACCAAAAAAATACTTGCCCAGTATTCATGTTGCTGAATCTCATTTAGAATTTACTTCCTGCAGCACTGATTCTGTTTCGGAGGAACTAATTTTTCATCTTCATTCGCTTAATCCGGGGTTGGGTCTCGGGGGCAGCAGCCTAAATATTTGAGGTCCTGATGTCCCTCTCCCCAGCCACTTCCTCCAGCTCTTCCAGTGGGACACCAAGGTGTTCTCAGACCATCTGAAAGACATAATCCCTCCAGCGTGTTCTAGGTCAACCCCGGCGTCTCTTTTCCAGTCGGACATGCCTGAAAGACCACACCAGAGAGGCTTTCGAGAGGCATTCTCACCAGGTGCCCGGGCCACCTTAACTGGCTCCTCTCAATGCGGAGGAGCAGTGGTTCTACACTGAGCCCCCCCCCCCCCCCCCGAGTGGCTGAACTTCTCATCCTATCTCGAAGGGAGAGCCTCGCCTCCCGGGGAAGGAAGTTCATTTCAGCAACTTGTATCCGCAAGTTGCTTTCGGTCACTAGCTAAAGTGCGTGACCATAGGTGAGGATTGGAAGGAGATCGACTGGTAAATTGAGAGCTTTGATTTGCGGCTCGTCCTTCTTCACCACGGCGGACCAGTACATGCTCCGCTTTACAGCAGAGGCTACAACAATCCGTCTGTTGATCTCCTGCTCCATCCTTCCCTCGCTCTTGAACAAGACTTCGAGATACTTAAACCCCTCCATTTGGGGCAGGACTTCATTTCAGACCCGTAGGGTGCATCCCACCCTTTTTCGGTTGAGAACCATGGCCTCGAACTTGGAGGTGCCGATTCTCATCCTGGCTACTTCGCACTAAACTGCGTATTGCTCCAATGAGAGCTGTAGATCCCGGGTTGATAAAGCCAAAAGGACAGTCATCCTCAAAAACTAGAGACGAGATCCAAGGGCCACCAAACCAAAACCCCTGGACACCTTGGCTATGCCTAGAAATCCTGTCCATAAAAATTATGAACAGAATTGGTGAGAAAGGACAGCCTTGGTGGACTTCAACTCTCACCGGGAACAAATTCAACCTGTTGTTACCAATGCAGACCAAACTCTTTTTCGATCATTGTGTGTTTTGTAAAAATATATCAAATTCCATAACTTATAACATAAGATGATGGACAAATATATTCGATAGTGAAATATGAACAACCCGAAAACAATCATTTATATAGAAATATTGCTATATAAAGTCAATGGGGTCACGAATGACCCCACTCAGTCATATTAGCCGCCGAAATAGCTCGGTCCATGAGGGTTAACCAACTCCTGAACGAGCAGCTAACAGGGTTGTACTTTAATCACTGGATCTTGCCTCCAGATTGATGGACAACTAACATTCTATTACCTTAAGGTTATAGCGAAAAATTGGTAGCACAAAATTTGGGCACTTTTAAAACAAACTTTATTTCCTTCAAAATAGAACGTGCAAAATATGCAGTAGCAAAATGTTATTAGGTTTAACAAATATAAATGCTGTGTTTTTGGGCTGGATAACTGGTGTATAACCGATGTAATAAGACTAATAATACTGATTGCTGGCAGGCACACAAAGCTGTTATTATTGTACTGCTTTCTTTCCATTTTCTTTGAGCTGAGCTAGTACAGCATCAATGTTTTTACTAACGTATACCTCAACACCGAGTTTAATGAAACTTCTGACTGAAAATATATAAATCAGTGCAATGTTTATGGAATTGTTGTCCGAAGTTTACCCCACTCAACTTGGACATGAAAGTCTTAGATTTTCAGTGATTTCTTTGAAAATCTCGTATTTTCCCAGAGGCTGAAGGATTGTACAACATACATATGTTATAGAAGTTGGAGCCAGAAAAGAGGGATTCAAATCTGAATTATTCCCATCATATGCTTCTGTCAAACGCTCATTTACTGACACAACAGAGTAAGATTTAGATCAGCAGGGGGACCGCTGCTTTGATCGCAGGTGTACATTTTATTATTTTTCTTGCAAGTAATCAGAAATGAATGCCGTAAAAGATCAGAAGCTTTCTTCTGAAACACAAGTATAATTGTATTGTGCTAAAAACTTTGCACATGATGCATTACACACATTTTGGATTCATACCACTGAGCTCTGCATATAACGCCATGGTTCAGCAGGTGAGCCAAAGTGCTCATGTTTTAGTGTGCAAAGCTAAATACACGTACTTATAGCGCATGCACCAAAAATAAAAAAGTGTTACCGTATGTTTCTTCTTCTTTCGGTGCATGATTTGACTCTGACTCTTTGCCAGTTTGACTCATGATCAGTTATCAGAAAGGTAGCAACAAAACTTTGTGTCTTGGTACTAAACTTGATTTTGTGAATGAAATTCTTCAATGGAGGCAGCAGGTTCATATAGTGGTTAGCATATCAGTCTCACAGCACGAAAGTCCTGGGTGTGAGTCCCTGGCTTGGCGAGGAGGTGTCTGTGTGGAGTTACGCTGTATTCCTGTGCTTCTGCAGGTTTTCTCTGGGCACGTCGGTTTACTCCAACGGTCCAAAGACATGTGCATTAAGTTAATTGGCTGTTCCAAAGGTGTGTATGTAAGTGCAAATAATTGTGTGTGTGTGTATTGGGCCTGCAACGCATTCAAATGAGTTAATGAAGGCTTGAATGAGATGACTACTTTGTTCTGTATAATTATTGAGAAAGTTCAGTTCATTTTCTGTATCCGCTCAATCGTAATTAGGGTCGCAAGGAGGCTGGCACCCATCCCAGCCGACTCCGGATGAGTACAGAGTACACCCTAAACAGCTCGCTGGCCACCGCAGGGCGGAATCACACTGACGGCTATGTAGCTACTCTTGTCGAAAGTCAGCAGTGATTCTTTTACATGCCTCACACCATAGACAGTGAGAGACATGGCCGGCCTCTGATAACCCAGTTAGCTGCATTGGGGGTGGACAGTAACAATCTGTGGTGAGTGGAGCTTGAACCTTAGGATCAGTGATCCAGCACCTATACTATTAGGCCACCACTGTCCCTCTTTTCAGAAAGTATTAATAAATAATTTTGAGCATGGACGTGGAGTGAGTCAGATTGGAGATCTTGTCCTTTTTTTGTGACAAGGTCTCTGAAACTTAATCAAGAAGAGGGATATTGATTTCTGGAGTAGCAAATACTTATTGAAAGGTACAATGTTTTACAGATTAGAAAGTAAACTGAGTTTAGCCAAGCTAGCAGATGGCTAAAATGGAAAACGCACATGTGCCCTGTTGTGGACCTTTTCCAGCATTACGGGTTGACCCAAGGCGAGTGAATGTGTCCCAGAGTGTCATGTAAGCTTGTCCAATAGTGAGAAAGTGAAGGAAACATTATAATTGAGAAACCATACACATTTGGGCAGTTGGCATTGGTCCACTATGGGAGTACATGGACACTCCCATAGGGGACCCATTTTTCAGCCCACTTATTTCCCCATACTGATCCCACATACATGTTATGGCTGGAACATAAAGGCTTTTTGTGGAATGGGTACAGTATTTCAAATTCTATCTTGAACTCATGTGCTGAAAATCAAACCACTCCAGAAAGTATTTGCCAGCACATCCGAAAGTCTTTCAATAGAGTTATGGCTAAGACTGTGGTGCCCGGTGAAAGGAGTTTTATTGCCACATAACGTTGCTGAGCCTTGACGTGACCAACTGAAGCTTATATAATGCCAGAAGCTTGTTGATGGTTACTAAAAGTATCGGCTAAAGTTGAAACTCATTAAGATTTCACCAAATATGAGGCGTGATCTACATCTACATGATCTTCATGTCCATGAAGAGTACAAAATTTTAACCTCAGCTGTACTACAGAAAATTCATTTTATGAATGTTTTTCTATGAAGAGACTTTAAGACACAATGGCTATGAAGTCACATGTCAGTTAAACTGCCAGGACATGCAATGTTTCATGATTACATGAACAATTTGCAAACACTACAGAAAAATAAAACATTTAAATCTCTAATGAATTAAATATATTATTATAAAAAAGGCTCATGTGAGTGTGTTTCACTCATCCGAATTCAAGTATTTTTATAAACCCTTATTACCATTTTATTGATGACCTTTAAATTAAATTTTTTTGTACTTATGAGTATTTGCATCGAATGCTATGCGAACCTCATCCTTTATGGAAAAAGAGCTACAGCCTGAATATGAAAGAAAGCTCCTGATCAGGTAATCAGTGAATAGTGTATAAGTTTTTTCAACATGTCTGTTGATTTTTTTTCATTGCAGGGTACATTTCTCACATGTTCCTTCATCGTCGTGTTCTTCATACACTGCAAAATGGAGAAAAACAATACAGATTACGTATGTAGCGATATACAAACAAATCAAAAGCCTATGCAGTAGTAATGCACTGAAACTTAATCATTGATAATGTAAATGAAACAAAAGGTGAAATTACAGTGGTACCTCACTTTGCAAAAAGTCTCACCAAACGAAAAGTTCAGGTTCCAAAGCACATTTTACCATGTGAAATAAATGTGTAATACATGTGTAATAACACATGTGTAATAACACACGTGTAATACATGTGTAATAACCCGTGCGTAATAACCCGTGCGTAATAACCTGTGTAACCCGTGCGTAATAACCCGTGCGTAATAAGATAAGATAAGATACAGCTTTATTAATCTCACAATGGAGAAATTCACTGTTACAGGCTCTCGAGGTACTATCAGTAGGGGGTGCAAAAATAGATACAAGTACAAACATACACACATACATATATATTATATAAGTAAATAAATAAATAGATACATAAATAGTATAAATTACTAAACAATAAAAGAAAAGAATGGAGCAACTTTATAGACTGGCCTATATTAAAGTGTAATGTATCTGAATGCAGAGTAGATGGGTTGATATGGTTCACAGTGGGGTAGATGTGGTTGATAAAGTGCACGGGGTTTTTATTGCACATAACCGGTATTTTCACAGACAGTTACAAATTGGCGTTGTACAGTCTGACAGCGGTGGGAATGAACGACCTGCGGTAGCGCTCCTTCCTGCACTGAGGATGCCTCAGTCGTCCACTGAAGGAGCTGCTCAGCTTCTCTACAGTCTGGTGAAGTGGGTGAGAGCTGTTGACCAGGATGGATGTGAGCTTTGCTACCATCCTCCTCTCACTCACCTCCTCCACAGAGTCCAGTGGGCAGCCGAGGACAGAGCTGGCCCTCCTGACCAGCTTGTTCAGTCTCTTCCTGTCCCGCTCTGTGCTGCCCGGGGCCCAGCAGATGGCAGCGTAGAGGATTGCAGAGGCTACCACAGAGTCATAAAAAGTCCTGAGCAGAGGTCTGCATACGCCGAAGGACCTGAGTCTCCTCAGAAGGTGGAGGCGACTCTGGCCCTTCTTGTACAGGGCGTTGGTGTTGTGGGACCAGTCCAGTTTATTGTTAAGGTGAACACCCAGGTACTTGAAACTGTCCACTGTCTCAATGTCCTGTCCCTGGATGTTCACTAGTAAGTGTGTGTGTGTGTGTACGAGTGCTTCTCCTGAAGTCGACCACCATCTCCTTCGTCTTCCTAGTGTTCAAGCACAGGTGGTTGCGCTCACACCAGTCCACGAAGTCAACGATGACCGACCGGTACTCCAGTTCGTTCCCCTCTGACACACGGCCCACGATGGCGGAGTCGTCCGAGAACTTCTGGAGGTGGCAGCTGTTTGTGTTATATATGAAGTCCGAGGTATAGATGTTAAAAAGGAAGGGTGAGAGGACGGTGCCCTGCGGTACCCCCGTGCTGCAGACTACCACCTTTGACTTACAGCCGCGCAGCCGCACGTACTGTGGACGGTTAGTAAGGTAGTCAATAATCCAGGCAGCAAGATGTCCGTCCACTCCCACGTCCTCCAGCTTCCCCCGCAGACGCGCTGGCCTGATGGTGTTGAAGGCGCTGGAGAAGTCAAAGAACATGACCCTCACAGCGCTGCCGGCGATCTCCAGGTGGGTGAGTGCCCGCTGCAGAAGGTAGATGACGGCGTCTTCTACTCCGATGTTGGGCCTGTATGCAAACTGCAGCGGGTCTAGGGTGGGGCTCACCATAGAGCGGAGGTGTTCAAGGAGGAGCCTTTCCATGGTCTTAATGAGGTGGGAGGTCAGGGTGACAGGTCTGTAGTGGGCTGGTTCCTTCGCTTGAGCTGTTTTGGGAACCGGAACCACACAGGAGGTCTTCCATAGGACGGGAACCTTCTCCAGGCTGAGGCTCAGGTTGTACAGGTAGCATAGTACCACACAGAGCTGGTCTGCGCAGGTCCTCAGCAGCCTGGGACTGATGCCATCAGGTCCTTCAGATTTCCTCTGATTTAGTCGCCTCAGCTGTCTCCTCACCTGGTCTGATGTGAGTGAGAGAGGGGGGCTGGGGTGGGCTGCAGAGGGAGGGGGATGTGTCTGTCGGGCTGTAGCAGTCAAGTGAAGTTGGCCTGGGGAGGGGGGAGGTGTCAGCTGGTCTGGAGACGTGTGAAGAGGGGAGGGGAACGGGGAGGGGGGCAGAGGGGGAGGGGGGAGAATCAAACCTGTTGAAGTAACAGTTTAGTTCATCCGCCCAGCGCTGGTCACCATCAGCTGTCCCTCTGACACCCTGCCCAAATCCAGACATGGTCTTTAGTCCTCTCCAGACGTCCCGCACGTTGTTCTGAGCCAGCTTCTCCTCCATCTTCTTCCCATAGTCCTTCTTTGCGTGCGTAATAACCCGTGCGTAATAACCCGTGCGTAATAACCCGTGCGTAATAACCGTGCGTAATAACTCGTGCGTAATATCCCGTGCGTAATAACCCGTGTGATAACCCGTGCGTAATAACCCGTGCGTAGTAACCCGTGCGTGATAACCCGTGCGTGATAACCCGTGTGTGATAACCCGTGTGATAACCCGTGCGTAATAACCGTGTGTAATAACCCGTGCGTAATATCCCGTGCGTAATAACCCGTGTGATAACCCGTGTGTAATAACCCTGTGTGTAATAGCCCGTGCGTAATAGCCCGTGCGTAATAGCCCGTGCGTAATGGCCCGTGAGTAATGACCCGTGCGTAATAACCCATGCGATAACCCTTGAGATAACCCCGTGTGTAATAACCCTTGTGAAAACCCGTGTGATAACCCTTGAGATAACACGTGTGTAATACCACACGTGTGTAATACCACACGTGTGTAATACCACACGTGTGTAATACCACACGTGTGTAATACCACACGTGTGTAATAACACACGTGTGTAATAACACACGTGTGTAATAACACACGTGTAATACCATGTGTAACCACCCATGTGTAACACCCGTGGAATACATGTGTAATACATGTTTGGTTAATAAAAAAAATGGTTCATAAAAATGTTTGATGATGGTTTAATTAATAAATATCCTAACGAATAAACTCCAAATGAATGTTTGTTAGTAACATGAACATTTTTGCAAATTGTTTTAAAAAACAGCAGCAACAACAACAAAGAAAAACCAAACACAGGAATCATCCTGAAAGTTCTCGCTAGCCATGACATGGGTTGCAAAGTTTTAAGACACAGTCATGGTTTTTAAATGCTATTTCTGGAGATTCCTTCCATGAATGTTACAAAAATATAAATTTGGATTAAGGGTACAAGAAGTCAGTTGAGGTGGTTTGGAAATCTGATTAGAATGCTTCCTGGTAGCCTCCATTTAGAAGTTTTTCCAGGCACATCAAATTGGGCAGATGCCCCCGGGCAGAGGCCCCTGGGCAGACACAGAACCCACTGAAGGGCTTATATATGGAGTCTGGCTTGGGAACACATCGAGATCCCCAGAAGGAGCTCGAAAGTGTCACTGGGTAGACAGATGCCTGGGTTTTCCCTCCTAGAGCTATTGCTTCCATGGCCGAAAATTGATGGATGTTTGGGTTGTTACATAATATATTTTGAACTTACTGTTATAGTTCAAGTTAATAATGTGAAGAAGCTGCCATGCAAAAAAAGAGAAGTTTTTTAATAATTTTATGTACATCTCATTTAATATATTTTATACTTCCCTTGTTTCTTTCCTATTCACTGGAGGCTGAAGTGCGTAAATGAGTGAGTGACAGTTACACACACCTTGAATATAAGGTTTTTATTGCATTATACTGAACATTACATGGGAGGCAGTGGTGGTCTGGTGCTAAAAGGTGCTGGATCGCTGATCCTAGGGTTAGGGGTTCGAGTTCCACTCTCGACAGGGTTGTCACTGTCCGCATAGTGCAGCTAACTGGGTTATCAAAGGCCGGCCATGTCGCTCACTGTATATGGTGTGAGGCATTCAAAGAACCTTTGCTGACCTTCGTAAAGAGTAGGTTACATCGCTGTCAGCATGTTTCTGCCCCTTGCTAAAGGGTTGTGTCAAGAAGGGCATCCGACGTAAAAGCCTATGCCAAATCAAACATGTGAATCAGACGATTGGCTCTGGCGACCCCTAAATAAGGGAAAAGCCGAAAGGAAAAAAGGAGGATACTGAACATCACATGATATAAACCTGTAACTCGTTCAAACAGTGAAATCATGAAAAAACGAAAGCCATTTCAGGGCATGACTACTTTATGGAGTATTAAACAAATTTCTAAAGTACTGTCCTTTAACAATTATAAATCCTCTGTAGAGTCTCCGCTTGTAACTTCTGATGTTTCATGAGGGATTCAAATAGGTTTTTAGGATCTGCAAAATTATGACATACACCACATTTTCCCCATAGAACTCCTGAGCAGATCCCATTTCCTCCATGAAATTATTAGTTCTTCCGGAAAAGTCAGACTCAGTAGTCATGGATTGGTCTGGCAAAAGCCATGCCTTCTGCTACCACCCGGCTCACACCGAACTTGAGCCCTATAGCCCCTCCCACATGTGGTGTCTCCAAGGATATATCTTGGTAAATGACAGTACTGTACTAATCGTTTATTTGAAAGGGAATGGAAATGAAAAGCTACTCACATTTGACAGGGAGAAATGGCTGGTCTCCATTCTGTGCCACCATTTCTTCAACTTTTAACAGAAGCTCTCCCACCTGTTCTTGACTTCTCTTTGCATTGGTGCTATCCAATACGTGGTAGTAATTCAGGCAGTGCTCCATCAGAGTCAACAATTGCCCTCCATCCTTTTGGAGCTGTTCTTCGATAGGTGTGCAGCCCAGCCAATCACCGCAAGAGAAGAGTAGCATGGTATGAAGATAGGCATCTTCACCAAACATCTCCAGGTGACTCTCAAGGGCTCTGCGCTTCCTGGAAGTGAGCGTGGAGATGACGGGAATGACCAAGAGCAGCACATGTGGGCCTGGGTGAAGTAGCCCTGCTCCTCGTTTGATTTCCTTTTTGATGTGACGAGGTGTGCGATGGAAAGAAAACCAGTCCCAGCCTGGCGTGTCCACTATTGTCACACGGCGCCCATAAACGTGGGCCTGACGGCGCAAGGATGCTTCAGTGTGACAACCTGTTTCAAACTTGTGTCCACCCAAGATAATGTTTCCTGCTGAACTTTTGCCTGAACCTTGCCATCCTACTACCAACATGCGCAACTCTGAGAGCAAGAGGAAGGACGGAGGGAAAGAAAAGCCATGAGAGGAGAAAATGATCAAATACAAAATGCTAGCAGGACGGTGTGAAACAGGATGTGGTATATGAATTATGTAATAAACCAATTTGAAAAATGTAAATAAACTCTGGGGAGAGGGGTCCAAAAAGTTAATTCAAACTTTTTTAATCAACTGAGAGGTTTTTACTGCGATGACCTGGTGAGCTGTCCAGGGTGTATCCTGCTTGCGCCCAGAGTCGGCTAAGATGGGCACCAGCCTCCCTATGACCCTAATGACAATTAAGCAGCTCAGAAAATCAATGAATGAAAGCGTTTTACATGAAGTCCTCACTTACTCTAAGAGAAACTGGCGTGAAACTGTACATTTAATGTGATTTTTTCCAAGATTGGTCCTGGACTATTTATGAATTGATGTGTTTGTGGGGTGGGGGGGAAGCAGCCGTAACTCAGTGGATAACGTGCCGGCTTAGTGATCAAAGGCTAGGGATGCAAGACACACTGACTAGTCACCCCCCCCCCCCCCCCCCATTGCAGCTAACTGGATTATCAAAGGCCAGATTACAAAAATGCCATATCATGAATAACTTAATAACCTTGTTAATTTAGTCAGTATCAGAAAACCATCTTAGTTCATCACCCTCACTATTACTCAGTTAATATCACAAAGCTTTGCTCTGGATTTCCGTTGGATGACACACATTTGGTTAATAACTACTTTGTACGTTCTGTTTTGTGTTTTTATGAACTGAATATCACATCCAGACACCTTTTCTTAGCCATATTCTTAAAGAATTCACAGGTGAGATTTCACTTAAACTGAGTTAGTATGGAATGTAAATGCCGAGCACTTGCGCCTTTTAATTCAGTAAATTTGCTGGGTGAATTTTATTTATCTTTGGTCTGAATTTTGTTTCACCTAATACTGTACTTATTCATTCATTTTCTGAACTGCTTAATTCTAATTATGATCACAAAGAGGCTGGCGCCCATCTCAGCCAACTCTGGGTGAGGGCAGAATGCACCCTGGCCAGCTCACCGGGCCATCGTAGGAAGACACACTGACGTGTCTGCAGACTTCTCTTGATGAAAGTCAGCAATGGTTCTTTGATATGCCTCACACCATAGACAATGAGAGACATGTTCATCCAAACTGTGAGAAGAACTTACCTCTTGGAGGTGATCTAAACATCGGTGATGCCACTTCTGTGTCATATGTGCTCATCCGTTCTCCCACTTCTCCTTCCGGCATCCATTCACTTGAAGGTGTCTCAATCCTCTCATCCATTGTGAAGAGGGCTCCTTTATTCTCCTCCACCATCTCTTCCAACTTTTGCTGAAGCTCATTAACCTGTGTGCTACTATCATTGCAGGTGTTGTCCAAAGCATGGTAACGGTTCCCGCACCTCTCCACCAAATTCTGAAGTGCCGTTCCACCTTCTGCAATAAACTCTTCGACGCCATTTCCCCAGAGTCTGTCTGCCCCGGTGAACAATACCATAGAAAATTTCCAGACATCTGTCCCAGCTGCCTCCACACGATTCACCATACCCTTCCTGTGCTGTTCAGTGAATAGCTCTCCAATTGGCACCACAAGCAGCAAGGCATGGATGCCTGGGTAACACAGGTGTCTGATATGTGCTGTTGTGGAATGCTGACTGTCCAGTTTTTCTCCTGCTGCATCTCCATCATCTTTGTTCCATCCAGGAGTATCCACCACAAGTAGGAGCCTGTTGCCAAATGTCTTTGTGCATTGAACAGATTCTTCTGTGTGTGAGGTCGCCTGTAGTTCCTCTTGGCCAGTAATGGTGATGCAGGATGAGGTCTTGCCAGAGCCACGATACCCCAGCAAAAGGATACACCTCTTTATCAGACATGCTAACTCTATTAAAAGAAACAGAAGCAAAACAACAAAGCAAGTGAAGTTCAGTAGTACAGGATGACCCCAAAAAAAAAAAAAAAAAAAAAAAAAAAAAATCACATTTTTCAATGGCAAAAAAAAGTTGACGATTCATTCATTCATTTTCTGAACTGCTTAATCCTAATTAGGGTCATGGGGGGAAAACGCATCTCAGCCGACTCTGGGCAAGGGCATGGTACACCCTAGACAGCTTGCCAGGCCATCATAGGGCCAACACTCACAACCATTCACACTTAGTGGTGATTTTGAACAGCCAATAAACCTACTGTGCATGTTTTTGGACTGTGGGCAGAAACCCAAATGAAAACTCCACACACAAACATCCGAGCTGGAAACCAAACCCAGTACCTTCTTGCTGTGAGATGGATGTGCCAACCACCACACCACCGTGCTACCCATCAAAATAGATCTATTTGATAAATGCAGGCAATATCAAATGATTTTTTAGAATTGATTCCTTTTTCATATGTGAGATTTTTTTTGGGTCACCTTAGGCAAAGACCCAAATCCTAATGTTTTTCAGCCTCTTAAGCCACATAGATGGCAGAGATGACCTGTTTGCCCATTATAGCTACAGCGGTGTTCAAAATAGCAGTGCATTTATAAAAGTGAAAAGCTCAAAATCCTTAGAACATGTTTTATTTCCATACACACAAATGCATTGGGAACAATACACATTATTTTCGAAATGAAAACATGAAGAAAAATATAAAAATGTGTTATTTCTTCAAAGAAATTAAAGAAAAGTGAATGTTAGACTGCTAAAAAAGTGTCTTCTTTACAAACTCAAACATTCATGGTATAACCTGAAAAATGTTGCAAGATTTTGTTTTCTTTTGAATCACTGAACTAGTATTTAGTTGTATAACCAGTGTTTATGAGAACTGCTGAATATCTGTGTGTTGCATGGAGTGAACCAACTCCTGGCATGGGTGAGCAGGTTTTCCAGCCCAGGATGATTGGATTACATTCCACATTCTGACTCAAAATCAAAAAATCCAGAAGGAACTGTATTTTTGATGTCACCCTACAAGTTTTTTATTGGATTAAGGCCCAGCGATGGACCGGCCTTGCTATAACACCTGTTTTCTGGGGTGTTTGGGGTCGTTGTGTTGTTGGAACACCCATTTTAAGGGAATTTCCCTAGGCGTCTTCTAATTGTCACAGGACTCACAGGTAAATTTAGACCTTTGATAATCCTGGATCTCATTATTGGTCGAGTCCCTGCCATTTTGACTCTTTTCAATCCATTCAAATGGTTGACTTATCTTCTTCCACATCTTACAAGTTTTGGTTTACATTTCAAAGCATTTGCAATGAGACGCCTGTCATTTTCTGCACTTTTTTTTAGGTGTTTTTCCTTCTCCAATCAACTTATTAATCAAGGTACGATGTTCTTCTGAACAATGTCTGGAACGACCCATTTTCCTCCGAATTTCAAAGACTAATACACTACAACCAGCATGTACATGTGCTGCCTTCTGTCCTTAAATAAGGATAATAATCTGCACCTGTTTTTCAAAGAATGAATGACATCACCCATTGAATTCCACACTGATTATTTTCAACTCAAGCCTTTCAATTAGTGATTCAATTACACAGAATCAGCACCATGTAGATAATGACTGTTGGGCCGGTTGAACTCTATTACTTTACTACACTTGATGGAAAACAATTTACTATGTAGAAATATAATTTCTATCAAAACCAGTGATTGATCAGGTTAGTGATGTGTGACTAATATTATTTTGAACACACCTGTATATCCATCATCAAGCTAAAAGCTAGCATAAAATCCCAGGAAACCCAATTTGGAAGATTGTGTATTCACTGGCTGTTAGAAGTAGAAGCCGGCTTGGTCTTCCGCCGTGATAACTGATTTACTTCAGAAGGTCAACTTGCACTCTATATATCATTATTATATCTTCTTCCGTTATAAACACAGTAACATAATATTATAATACAGTGTATATAGTATAGGCAGAGGTGACAGTGGATAAAGCGAGGGGTCAGCAGTCCAATCCCCATCATCACCACTGTTGGGCCCTTTAGCAAGACCCTTAATCTTCAATCACACAGTTGTATTAAAAAAAATATAATTGTAAGTTGCTCTGGATGTTGTTGCTGTAAACGTTAAAAAAAAACAAAAAAAATGTTAAATATGTCTCCTCGGCATGGCTGTAAAGAATGGGAATTTTACTTAAGATTACCCTCCTGTCATCGTAAACCAGTCAATGCATTCTCACAGAAAGGATGTAAAGCCATCCTATTTCCTACCAACAGCCATACCATGCCACCCATGGTACCAACAACTATGCGATTCCAACCATGGTACCAACCATACCAAGTCACCAAGATCACAGTGTTTCCCATTCTGATGTTTGAACATTCAATGATGTTCTAAACCTGCATCTGCATAAAATTAAGCTACGTGCTGCCATGCCTTCGGCGAATAAACAAGAACAAAAAAATGAACACGTGTATCTGTGATATTTACATGTGATTGACCAGTACTGTACAGTCTATAAATATCTTAGAGCCGCTTCTCAATAGTGAATAATCATAAAATATCAAACCTGCTGATCTAGAATAAAACAATATATATTTAAAAAAAATAAAATCTGAAAAAAATTATATCTATTGTTCCCAAATGAGGAATTGCTCAAGAAGTCTTGGAATGGTTAATGATTTTTAAATTTATGCTACTCGGATCCTTTTGTAAAAGAAGCCCTGTAATATCAGGTTCCCCCCAGTGGGACACAGCAAAGAACAGTTCAGAATTCTACAGTTACAGATTGCAAAACGATACCCCTCCTCTCAGACACAGCATGCTGGACCCCACTCCCCCTGAAGTAGCGGAAGTGCATGTAGGCAGTGCCAGGTGTGTGTGTGTGTGTGTGTGTGTGTGTGTGTGAGACACATGTGCACATATTAGGGAAGATAATGTTTATGTAGCCACTTACCAGGATTTGAGCTAAAAGGAACCGTAGCCATCTTGTGCTGAGCTGCAGTTCCTCTGTGTCCCCCTCCTACACCCTTTCTTTCTCCCCTTCCGTTCTCTTCTTGCTCTTCAGCAATATCCCCGCCCCACATTTCTGTGGAACTGGCTCTGTGGGGGAAATCCCTAGCTACTGATCAAACAAAATAAAGGGGCAGGATGATCATTATGTATTGAAATGAAAGAAAGAAATAATTGTGTGGAACATGATTCAATAACTTAATGTATTTCTAGCTAATTAATAAAGAAACTAACAATATTGGGCAAATGTGCACCGCCTTATCGATAGTTGCATTGATGAACTTGTACACATTTGATGGACACGTTTGCATCCGCGTATGCGCGCATGACTGTAGTTAGCATACATTCTTGAAAAGGTAGAAAATAAAGATAAATTATTAACCAGTAAGAGCCACTGTATTTAATATCAAACTGAGTGGGGCCGGTGGAGTAGTGGTTAGGGCAGGAGTGCTCAATTCTGCTCCTGGAGATCTACCTTCCAGAAGGCATTCGCTCCAACCCTATTCGCTCATGCCCATCTAACCATCCAATCATCCAATCAAGGGACTTCGAAATGTCTTAAGACCTGACTGGATCTTATATGTCACACGTGCCACATTAGGGTTGGAGATAAAGTTATCTGGAAGGTAGATCTCCAGGAGCAGGATTGAGCACCTCTGGGTTAGGGTGCTGCGCTCATGATCGGGAGGTTGTATGTTCATATCCCAGTGAGACCCCCACTGTGCTAAGACCCCTGGGCAAGGTCTTAATCACAAGTGTGCCTATGGTCACCCAGCAGTATAAATGGGTACCAGTAAAAAAAATAATAATAATTAAAAAAAAATTATATATACATATATATCGTACATTTTTTGCATTGACCATCACCATGAAACTCAATTCATCATCCTTCCACAAGGTGGCAGCAGCCTATTTTAAGTGAAAATCTAGTCGTATAGTGATTTAAGATTGCATGCTAGCTTGTTGTTGTTGTTGTTAAGTGTTGCCAGAAAATGCAAGTGAATAAAGGAAAACTAAACTTATTTTGCTATGCAGATTTCATGGTTTGTTTTAGAATAGATATTCAGTAATTATTCATCCCCAAACCTTTAAATTTAGTAATGTAATCCTCAGTGAAAATGAGTTTGACACCCCTGGTGTAGGTCTTTATTCTGGGTTGCTATTTTTTTTTTTTTCCCCCTTTTGGGGTTTTTCCCGTTCTTGAGAGTCGCCTCAGCGAATCATCTGATTGAGACATTTGATATGCATGACAAAAATAAATCTACTCCACTGTGTATTTAATTGTGTTTGTATGTGTGGTGGATTAGAGCAAACTACATCTCTATGATAAGGAAATATATACATATGATGAGTTTTGTGAAAGTCACTAAGATAGCCTTCACATATCCCTATTAGGATAAGGCAATGCAGCAAAAGAATGAATGCATAAATGAAGACAATCTTGTCCTGAATTCACCTAACTGGCTGTTTGTGATGCCATCCATTAATTTGCATAAGTAATGAGTAAGAAGTTGTAAATGGATATGTTTGGCTTATACGTAAATTAATTTGCACAGCACTTTGCAGAGAAGGCAATAGCCTAATGGTTAGGGAAGTGGGTTCAGTACCCAAATGGTTGCTGGTTCAATTCCTGAACCAGCAGGAAAAAATGTGTGGTGGTGGTGGAGGGAATGAGCAGCACCTTCCACTTCCTCCACCTTTGTGGCTGAAGTGCCCTTTTGCATGATCCAGCATCCCTGTTCACTGCGATGTAAGCCATCCATAGCTCTGATTGTATGCATTCACTGGATAGATTGAATGCAAAGGTAAATTTTCCTTATACCAAAACCAAAAAATTATGTTATTCATAGGGTCAGCATGAAGGCATACCCATGTGAATAGCCTGATGACGACTGGTGCCTTATTTGACTAGGTGAAAGCAGGGGGTGGGGGTTTGTTCCATCTCACACTTTGTTATTATTATTACATATTATAACCAGTTAATACTGAATAAATTTCTAGTATTTTTTTGCACCTATTGACTCACGGGTGTTGATGGCTGCATTTATTTTAACTTTGGTAGCCTGGATCACATCACCAAACACTTAAAATAATAATAATAATAATAATAATAATAATAAGTAAAATGGGCAATGGAGACTTCTAATAAACACTCTTACCCACCTACCTGTCAAATATGGCGCCCACTAGTGCGAGATTAGTCACGTAATGTCCCACGTGTTTCACTCCAGTTTGTAATTCACTCCAGTCCGGCAGGTGGCGGTAATATGTAACAAATAATTTTGCTAAATATCAACGAAGAACAACGGAATCTATGACACCTTTACTTTGGTGTGCGAGTACTGTGTTCTCAGGCCAAAACGTGCAGGACTTTAGTATTCACGCGGAAAACCTGTATATATTTACCGTAACAATGGACAGAGCTGGAGAAGAGTTTTTGAAGTACCGCTCTCCACTGGTCTCCCGGTACGCCAGCGAGGAAATGGCTTTTAACTTTAGTGACAAGAAAAAGTTCATAACTTGGAGGAAGCTGTGGATCTACCTCGCCAAGGCAGAGAAGGTTGGGCAGCTTTTTAAACTTGTGTGACGGAACATCTGAATGTACTTAATTATTATTATTATTATTATTATTATTATTATATATAATATATTAAGTCATATAATCCCATTTCCAAAGCAACACTTAAGTCCATGACATTGAAGGAGTCTTTCATCTCCGGTTGCTGATTCCTATAAATAGATCCACGGAGCCCATCAACACAACAGATCATAGAATATAGGATTAAGTATATCAGGAATACCTGCATTGTGCACAACTCTAGATTTTGTTCTTACTTGCAGAATCTGATCTCTGAACCTGATAGAACTGTGTTTGAGCCCTGAAGAAACCCAGTGTAGAACTTGTAAGAACGTGTAGGGTGTAGAACTCATGCCACAAAGGGCCATGTGGTTGCAGGTTTTTGTTTCAACCAAGCAGCAGCACACCCTACTTGACTCATTTAATCAGCTGATCTTCAGGCAGTTGATTGGTCAGTATTAATGTTCTGTACAAAGACCTGACCAATCAACTGCCTGAAGACTCACCTCAGTTGATTAAATGAGCCGAGTCAGGTGTGCTGCTGCAGGTTTGAAACTAAAACCTGCAGCCACCCGGTCCTTTGTGGTATGAGTTTGATATTCCTGGCATATAGCATGTGCTTGTCATTTTATTCGTGCTACCGTAGCTATCTATTTATGGCAGTGCTTCTCAAATAATTACCCTGGGGAACATATTTTTTTGGACTAGTGTATGAGAATTAAGTGTAATTGCACCTCCACTCCAGTAGTTAGCAGCGGTGCTCTCATTGTCGTGCTATGGTGTAGCGGTTTTTCGCACAAGCAAACGATATGAAGTGCAGTTAACAACCCCTCAAGAAGCAACAGGGAAAATGTTCTAAGCGGAACGAAGAGATGGAGATATTAAGACATAAATAAGGTGAATGAATTCAAATAAGGATCTATTTTTAAAATTTCAGGCACAATGGTGCACTTTAAATCTTTTCTATTATAGATTAAAAACAATGTTAATGAAGTTTTTCTTTATTTTAGTTGAACTATATTTCTTTCTTTTTTTTTAATGGTAAAGATACAATGTTATGCAAAGGTGTACTAATAACAATTTTATAGACAAATAATACTATTTAGTTGCTTGGGGGGGGGGCATGAAATGTTATTTTTCTTCCTAGGGGGCGCCACAGAAAGTAATTGAGAAGCACTGATTCATGGAGACTAGACATTTAGTCCATGTTCCAATACACATCACTCATGAGACATTGTTAATGTTTCATTTTGTATTTCCCCCATATCCCACACTGGGCATCTTTCCCTCACTCGTGAACAAGACCCTCTACTTGGGGCAGGACCTTATTCCTGACCTGGACGGTGCATTCCACCCTTGTCCGACTGAGAATCATGACCTTGGACTTGCTGATTTTCATAGCTCTCGAAATCTGACGAACTTTTCCTAAAATAACCCAAATTCATGCTGAATTTTAACCAACATTCCTCATGATGTGCCATATGAAATTGGCCACTGTGTGAGCACCCACAAAGGGCTTCCTAGGGAAGCCAAGAGTTTCTCATTATCGTAATTGTGAGTGGCCCAGTATTAAGTGCTTTCTGATCAATTTTTCAGGACATTCCCATTTGGCGCCCTCTTTGAAGCACGTAGGTGACATTTTGGTATTTGATTTCTTCATCTTAAATGAAAGGACTTGATCTTCTTCTTTTCCTTTCGGCTTTTTCCCTTTTTTCTCAGGGGTCGCCACAGCAAATCATCTGATTCGCACATTTGATTTGGCATAGGTTTTTACGTCGGATGCCCTTCCGGTCACAACCCTTTTAGCAAGAGACAGAAACACGCTAACGGCTTTGCAGCTACTCTTTACGAAAGTCAGCAATGGTTCTTTTACATGCTTCTCACCATAGACCGTGAGAGACATGGCCCGCCTTTGATAACCCAGTTAGCTGCACTGTGACAACCTTGTGGGGACTCGAACCCCCAACCTTAGGATCAGCGATCCTGCGCCTTAAACCACTAGACCACCACTCACTGCTGCCAAATGAAAGGACTTAATGAGTCCTTCAAATTAAGCCCAATGCCAAGGTCTAACGAAGTGAGGCCGATGGTGTAGTGGTTAAGGTGCTGCGCAGGATCAGGAGGTTGTGTGTTCGAAACCCATTTAGACCCCCTCTGGGCGAAGACCCCTGGGCAAGGTCTTAACCACAAGTGTGCCTCTGTTCACCCAGCAGTATAAATGTGTACCAGTAAAAATATACTGGGACGGTAACCTGTGATGGATTAGTGTCCCATCCAGTTGTACTCCTGGTTGCTTCACGCTACAGAAACTTGATGAGCCACGAGGCTCGGGTGTTAAAATCCCAAAGAACTTTACTTACCAACTTCTAACAAGGTGGCCTGATGAGAAACCAAGGAATTTTAAATAGATTTTTGTTATAGAATTGCCACAAACTTTATCTAAGAGCCACTACGGTTTTAAAATATTTACTCAGGTCAAGACAGAACTGAGCTGGGTATTTATTCTAGCTTCTCTGGGTCTAAAATTATCGGAATCAGTTCAATCTGAAATGAAGACCACACTGTCTTTGATTAATTTAGGAAGAAATGCCTGGTTATGTGCATGATCTTGTCTCATCTGTGAAAGTGCAACATAAACAGTGCTACATCTGTGAGAAATATTTATCTAAGCACATGACTCTTATGCTTTAATTATATACTAATCATACTTTTCATTAAGTGCCGGCTACTATTAGCGTAGCGCCGGTTATATTTTACAATAGTAAATAATAATATTTAATAATATAATAATCTTTAATAAAAACATTTTCACGGCTTTGTTAAGCTATGCCATGGATGGGAACCTGTGGCTCTTTTGATGACTGCATCTGGCTCTCAGATAAATCAGGTGGCATTTCTTAACAGAATAACTAATATATAATATCACTGTCCTTTTAATAAAAATACAGAAAAAAGCCATCAAATAAAACAAAAACAAAAATTTCACGCATTTCAATCTATACATCTATTTTCAATGCCACTTGTCGCAGTGGCGCTCAGCGGAGAGCCAATCCTTTCTGTACTCCAGTGTATGGGCGGGGCCGATACCTTGAAACTCTTATTTTATTGGATTATATGCAACAACCTGCTTGAGTTGTTTTTTGGTAAAGCGGTAAATTTCCCTCGTTTTGATCAGAACATGTGCAAGAAGCCAAGCAGAGCTGGCAAGCAAAACACAAATGGACAGACGTGAAAAAACTTCAACCCGCAGACCTGCTGATTGCCTGGGGATCATACTCAACTCTCACGCATCAAGCGTGAGACTCGCGCATTTCTTTTCCTCCTCAATCTCTCACGCAAGGTGTCTAAAAATCTCACGCATTAATACAATTATTTCCCAATTTTATTGTTTTGTTTTTTATATTTTAAGGATGTAATTTCCATGAGCAAATGCCATTGGCTACGTCTTTTACGTAAACATACAGCTTCTCTTGCTGCTTCTGGCTGCGGGATCCTTTACCGTAAAATCAGATACATACGTGCACTTAAAACTAAAGGTTTTTAATCTTGTTCTAATTATGTTTTCATTTACTAATTTAGTTAAATGTAGATTTAGTTAGAATTGTTAACATTGTTAATAAGTTTCAGTTTGTAATTCCATGTGTTGTTGCAGTGTTGCTGCACAGGATACTCGCCATCTATATGAGTAGATTTGTTAACATGGTGAATTAGTTTCAGTTTGTAAACCAATTGTGTGGTTGCAAGGTTGCTGCATATGATACATGCCATCTATGAGCAAAGACAGCAAAGATTATTATGAATTATTTGGATAAAACTTCAAAAAAGAGAAATGTTACAATTAATACTTTACTTTAGCCAACCTTATTTTTGATATGTTATTAGTTTACACTTCATATTTCATTAGTTCTTTCATTGAAGATTTCATTTACATTACATTATTAAATCTTAAAGCCATGTGTGTAATTCTGTATTTTTCCCCTATGTCTGTGTTTAATCATTACATATAAAACTTGCATGAAATGGCTTAAAAATCACCCTTAAAAACCCTTAAAACCAAAATTGCCCTGGACCTGACCGGGGGCTATGCCCCCTGGACCCCTGCTTCTCGCTCTTTATGAATCTTAGGGGTTGACAGCTATGTGGGATGCGCTTAGTGTCACATAAACACTGCAGCATGTGAGTCGTATTGACCATGTTTGGCTCCACATGCACACGCGAGCGGTCCTTCTCACACCTGAAAAGCATCATGACCAACCTGCGGTCACGTAATAGATGGAAGCCTAAATGCCTGCATGAAGCTGAACCTCACCCCGTATCAACTAGACTACAAAGCTATCAGCAAAACCATGCAGTACCAGAAGTCGCATTAATAGTAAGAAGTACTTTTCTTATTAATACATATCTTCGTTATGACGATGTCATTTAAAATCAATTCAGAGTCTTATTATAATCTAAAATTGTTGGTCTCAGTATTAAAAATATATATTTGGCTCTCAGAGAATTAGATTAAATTTTTTTTTTTTTTTTTTTTTTTTTTTTTGGCTCTCTGAGTCAAAAAGGTTCCCAACCCCTGAGCTTAGTACTTGACAACACGATCACTTGTTTTGATAATTTCTCAATCGGTTCACTTCCGATATCCCATGATGCACTATGATACCTCATTCATTGTGTGCTTTTTATATACGTGCCGCCATTTGCCTGTGCTCCCGTGTAGATTTAGATCGTGACGGGTCGTACAAACCCGGGTAAAATATAGTCCAAACTGATGTTCGTCGTACCGACAAAGCATGGCGCCGAAGCAAAGTAGATTATACAACCAACATTAAATACGTTGTGGAAGCGACTCAAGACCGATGATTCTGCTGTTTCGGAAACATCTGTATCTCATGAAATAGGTAAAGTTTTATGTCATGTCCGAACACAAATTATTTCTTGATTGCACTGAGCGATAATAGTGAAAACTAGCCTAATCTTATTCTTAATGGATTCACGCCACACTATACAAAGACGAAAATTCATGTACATGACTTGGGCTACGTTATCAAATAGATCTACATAACGCTCGTTAGGTCCTACATTGAACACGAGCGTTATGATTCTGAAACAGATTCTGAGTCAGAAGATATTTAAATTAATAAAATCATTAGAAACTGATATTAGAAAAACAGTTTTGACAGATTAGGGTAGCAGTTTGATTCACAAATGTTCTATATTAGTAAGGTAATTGTTAGATTTTTCAAATAAGAAGTTTTATGTACTTCCTTTAAGTAGTAAGTCTACTATTCTTTAACAAATACTATTTTTTTAATAATATAAACTTTTAGTTTTATTTGCTACTAGCTTGTCTGATCTTCTCATAAATATGGGCCCAGAATGCATCACAGAGCACATGAATTTTAAAACTTTTTCTGGGGGTGGCCCCCCAGACCTCCCTGCAGGAAGGGACACCACTCCTGCACCCTTCCCAGGCTTTCCTCAAACAATTTCCACTACCTACTTATCAATATCCTCCTTCTACTGTAAAACTTAATGAATACCCTGTACTAATTATCTTTGGTGAAGTGTAGTGTGTGTGCTTTGAAAAAAGAAATGCGTTGCACATAGTATATGTGCGGTTTAAAATAACTGCATATGCAGTGTGTAAATGTCAGGGAGTGAGACTGAGTGTCTCTGAGTATTTGGCCTGCTCTTCCAGCACACACACATTCGACATGCAATGATAAACACAATCCATGATTTGGTTTGATTTATAATATTGGGATCAGGATTGAATTTTCTGATATCCAGGGATCCCTCGCTACTTCGCGCTTCAATTCGCGCAGCTTCAGTGCATCACTTTTTTTTTTTTTTAATTAAATATTCATCAAATTAAAAAAATAAGGAAATTAAGGAAGAATAGGGTGGAAAGTAAAGGAAAATGCTACAAAAACAAGGCCAATTATGCAAAAAACCCTAAACAAACAAAAACAACCCAAAACCTCCCAACAAAACTACTTACATTTATGTGAGGTGCGCATCTGTGTGTGCGTGTCTATATGTGTGTGTATTTCTATTTTATTTACATCTTATGATTTTTTTTCCTTATGCATATTATAAGCATTTAGAGCATTGACTATGTATTTATTGATATTATATACACATATACATGTACGTATTCATCAGTCTTTGGCTGATCCTACGTCGCGGAATTCGGTGGTCGCAGGAGGATCCCGGTCCCAATTAACCGTAGAAAGTGAGGGGTCCCTGTATTTTTAAGAAAAAAAATTTAATGGTTTTATATTTTCATATTTTTTATCAATGTAAATGTTTGTTTGTTTTTGGTAAATAACTAAATAAATATAACAATCATAAGGAACCCATAAAAAATTGCCAAATAACTGTGATGCTCCTTTTGAAAATGAAAGTGTATGAATATTACGGCTGTTGCTAGGCCTAAATCTAAACCGTTAGTTTTCTTGTATTTTCTTAATTTTTTTCAGCAGTCAGTGAAAAGATGGCTCAGGTTTCTTGTCGAGTGTGTTTGTACAGCAAACTGAAGAAAAGCTTTTCCGTGTGTGTGTCTGTCATGGTATGTCGTGTTCGAGCTGAACAGTTATGACGCCAGTCGTTGACAGAGTTTTACTCAATTTGATTTCCACCTATAATTGCATCATGCCCATACTCTCTGTTTTATATTAATATACATTCTGTTTCAAAACAAGTAAATACATTTGGAACAAATACATGAATTATAAATGTGCAGAAGCCGATTTCAACCACTAGAGGAAAAAATTTGATATATAGAAACGCTCCCCGACTTGGGTACATCCGTTTTACGTTTTTTCGATTTTATTTATTTATTTTTTTTCAAACTGCTATAAGCCTGTGGAAGCAGATTTTAGTTTTGAAAGAACTATTGTTACAGGTATGAAGTCTTTTGTTTTTGCAACGTGACCAGCCTGAGATTCAGCCCCTTACCCAGCATGGTGACTGATATTTTTGTGTCCGTCTCACTCTAGGAACTGGGGCTGCCCGTCACTGATGCTCAGGTGCGTGAGATGGAGGATCATGTTGAGGACATTGACTTTGCTATGGCAGTCAAGGAGGAGCGCAAGCTTCGGCATGATGTCATGGCCCACGTCCACACCTTCGCTCATTGCTGCCCTACTGCAGCTCCCATCATCCACCTGGGTGCTACCTCTTGTTACGTTGGAGACAACACTGTAAGAGGGTTTATACCTGCTTCCATGGGAAAGAATTATAAAGATATTTTCCTGATATTTCCCCTCCCCCCTCCCTCTCACTAGGACCTGATTATGCTCCGTGATGGATTTGACATCCTACTGCCGAAGGTTAGTATGGACCTGTTTATTTGGGAATAAAGCATGTAAGGCAATACTGTCATACGAAAATAGTGAACACTGGGCTTTTGTGATTCAAGAAGGAGGGTTGTTCTAAATTAAGGATTTCATCCCATTATGTCGAAAAACATCAATAAATCGATTTATGCTTCAAATATCACATAAAAAGCAAAAAAGTGAAAGTTTATTTGCATTAAAAATATCATGCTGTTCATCACATCACATACTGTGGGGGGTGGCATAGTGATTAGCATATCTGCCTCACAAGAAGGTCCTCGAGTCCCATGCTTGGGTGTTGCATGTTCTCCTTGTGCTTGTGTGGGTTTCCTCTGGGTACTCCGGTTTCTTCCCGCAGTCATATCAGCAAATATTCGGCAAATCTGATGCACCGAATTGATCCTAGGTGTGTGTGTGTGTGTGTGTGTGTGTGTGTGTGTGTTATGATAGTTTAGCAAACTGTTCACGGTGTACTCTGCCTTTGCCCAGAGTTGGCTGAGATAGGTTCCAGCTTCCTCGTGACCATAGTAGGATTACGCAGTTCAGCAAATGAGTGAGAAGGAATGAATGATAACAGTGTTATTTGATGAACCAGTTTCATCTGTAACTTTCTTTCTTTTTTTCTTTGCTTTCTCTCCCCGCAGTTGGCCCGTGTTATTGATAGATTGGCTAAATTTGCAGAAAAGTATTCAGATTTGCCAACTCTGGGCTTCACTCACTACCAGTGAGTGTTTCCTCCTCACCATTGCTAAAGTTATTATGCGTAAGAACCTAAATATAATTTGAATTTGCCTCTCTTTTAAATTATTATTATTATTATTTTTCTTTCCCTTTTTGTCCGGTTTTTCCTCTTCCAGACCAGCTCAGTTGACTACAGTGGGCAAGAGAGCATGTTTGTGGCTGCAGGATATGGTCATGGACATGCGCAATCTTCAGAGAGCTCGAGCTGATCTGCGTTTCCGAGGGGTAAAAGGTACCACAGGTACCCAGGCCAGCTTCCTGCAGCTCTTTCAGGGTGATCATGATAAGGTGAGCACAAAATATGAACTTGTGAGCAGAGCCCTATAGTAGGTGACACTCTCAAAGTGGTGACTGGAGACTTGATACCAGATCAATAGGAATGCTAAAATGTCCTGTCATGGCTGGGAAACTTGTGCTATTTAAAGTGGGGTCTTGGTTTTGTTGGGGTCGTGAAGTGTAATACAGTCGGCCCTCTTCCAAAGAAATTAATCCGTTCCAGCGCCTTTTTCAGAATCTGGATTTTTCGTAAATAGTGGTGCATTTTACATGTAAAACGCATGATTCGTTCCAAGGCTCTGAAGACTACCCATTATAAATTATAAAAGCGTACCTTTTAAGGTACTTACTTCATGTTGACCATGGCACCGGGAATCGTGTGTGTGTGTGTGTGTGTGTGTGTGTGTGTGTGTGTGTGTGTGTGTGTGTGTGTGTGTGTAAATGCACGTGTGTGTTGACCATGTCTTCTTAGCATGAGTTATAATCTTAGAAATGTTTATGCAAGGTTTGAGTGACATCGTACGGCTTAAATAATCATTAAAAACACACTAAAAAAGGTTAATTCACAATTCAAGCAATCACGTTGATAACTTGTGCTCGAAGGAGAAAAAAAAAAGCGGTGTACACATCATCTGCAACCAATTAGCAGGAGGCAGAAACAAAAGCTCTCAGCTAAATTGTTAAATTTGAATCACATGCCAGTTACTTCTGGGTTTGTCGCCAATCTGCGAGTATGCAGGGGCGTGAGTGCTGAACTGCGAATGGTCAAGGGCCTATTGCATGTTCTATGTTTAAAGTGGGGTTTTTTTCTCCGTTGTGGGTTTTAGTTTCTTGTATCTGTTTTGTTGCCAGTCCACAACAACATCCTCGTCCAGTGTATTCATCCTGTCCCCCTCTGAATTCATGACGGGTGGTTTTCGGCTCATTTCTCTTCCTGTGGAAGCTCCTGAAAATCATAACACTGTTTAATTAGCTAATGGCTAACTTGCAGGGAGATGCTCACTGGCCTATGTGTGTTTTATTGTCCATGCATCACCCAGTCAGATTACTTCTGCTGTCTGTGGCCAGATAAGGTATTTGTGTATATGATAACACCGACATTGTAATACACATCAAAAATGGTAAATTTCTTAAATATTATGTGAATTTGCACAATAATATTTAATATTTAAGAAGTTGAATTGTGCAAATCATAAATAAATCGTTACTCTGGTCTGTGGATTTTATATGCAGGTAATTTGCTCTCTGACTTGTTTCGAGAGGGAACATTTGATGAGATCATATTTTGAGAGTTGCTATTTTCAGTTAATGTTTTCTGTGGTTTTCACTCGTTACAGTGAATTTTCAGATGTTGATTTATATATTTATTTATATATTTATCTGTCTATCTGTTGTTTTTTTTTTATTCCCTTCTGAAAATATTATCATTGGCATCTTTTCCTAACAGGTGGAGGAGCTTGATAGAAAGGTGACTGAGATGGCTGGATTTGATAAGTGAGTGATTCTGCACATGTTGAAGTATGAGTCTGTTTTTTGTTTGTTTGTTTTTTTTTATACAAATAAATTGTAATCTACATTGGTACTAGGACATTGATATTTATAAAAATATAAAAGATAGGGAGAGATTTCAAGGTTGAACTGATGCATGTTGTTATCGCTGACCTGTTTGAGGTCGTATTTGGTGACAGGGCAGACATACAGCCGTAAAGTGGATATTGACTCTCTGACTGTGCTGGCTAGCCTGGGAGCCACTGTACACAAGGTTTTACACACACACACACACACACACACACACCTGCACACCTGCTTTTCACCGTCAGTGAAGCATTTTTCATGATATTCACCAATTGTTGTGCTGTGTCTCAGTTCGCATGCATGAACTCCTGTACATGCTGTTTTGAGTTTATAAGTGTGTTCACACTGACGTTTATCAGCATGTTGTGCATTAGTAATACCTGAATTATAAACTCAAAACAGTAAATCTTTTGAGTGCACAACATTATGCACCTGCACTCAATACAGTCTTGGCTATATGTAGCAGGGCATTCAACTTGGGTGAAAATAGTGGCCAAAGATGTAGGAAACACAAACAAGAACAATGAAAAGTAATTAATTTGAATAATATGCAAGACAATATTTAAGAATGATGCAGATAAATAGCAATGACTGTAGTGCACTACACCGAAGTGTACTAGTGGAAATGTGTGAATAGAAGCATAACATCAATTAGTAACCCAGCTGTAGTCCAGTTATTCCACCATCACTAATTGTAGCCTGGTGATGGAGACTGTTCTGCTGTCATAATTTGCATTGCTCCAGTAGTGGTCAATGTGTTTTTGTATTCTGTGCCTAGATTTGTACTGATATTCGTCTGCTGGCTAACCTGAAAGAGCTTGAAGAACCCTTTGAGAGAGAGCAGATAGGCAAGTAAATGTAAATCTGGCATTGAGAACTTTTAATGTAAAGCTAAGCTGTGCGTGCGTTGTTTTTTTTAGATGCATTTCAGGGAGTTCAATAGAATGGTTTTCTATTATATCCAGGTTCA
Source organism: Plotosus lineatus (assembly GCA_024760905.1). NCBI lineage: Eukaryota > Metazoa > Chordata > Actinopteri > Siluriformes > Plotosidae > Plotosus > Plotosus lineatus. Next base: position 22,342,381 of record CM045738.1, read on the forward strand.
AGTGCTATGCCGTATAAGAGGAACCCAATGCGTGCAGAGCGCTGCTGTAGTCTGGCCCGTCACCTGGTGGTACTGGTGTCTGATCCACTGCAGACCGCCTCAGTGCAATGGCTGGAAAGAACTCTGGATGACAGCGCAAACAGGTATAGGATACATTAATGATGTTTCATACATGGGTACCAAAGAGAAGATTTATGGATGTGGTGAAGGAGGACATGAAGGTAGTTGGAGTAAGAGTAGAAGATGCAGAGGATAGGGTGAGATGGTGGCAGATCAATTGCTGTGGCGACCCCTGAAGGGAAAAGAAGACGACATAGGTGGCATGCTGGTGAAAATGTCCTGGGTTCGGGAAGAGTGTTTCTGTGTGGAGTTTGCGTGTGCTCCCCATGCTTGCCTGGGATCCCTCTGGGTATTTCAGGTACTTTTGTACGTTAGGCTAGTTGGCTGAACATTCATTCATTAATTTGCCAACCAAACGGCTTTGACTTATTAGGGCTGCAGGAAGGCTGGAGGCTGGAGCCTACTCTGGCCGAAAGCGGAGTACATCCTGGAGAGACTATCGCAGAGCCCCCCCCCACCCCACACACCCCACACACCCCACACACACACACACACACACACTCGCGAGAAAATGCTTAATGTGCACATCGTTGGACTGTGGGAGTAAATCAGAGTGCCTGAAAGAAACCCACATAATCACAGGGAGAAAATGAAAATTTCACACAAAAATGTTCTTGCTGAGACCAAGACATGACCCCAGGACCTTCTTGCCTTGAAGAGGTCATACTAACCTGTAGGACACAGTGTGGCCCACACAAGAATAAGCCATAATGATTTTTTTGGTGTGATCTTTACATTAGTCATGCATGCGTTACAAAAGTTATTTATTTACAGTAGGCCCACAACATTCGTGGGGGTTCGGTTCCGGGCCCTCCCGCGAATCGAGATAATCCACCAGTTCTGTACCCGGAAGTAAAACCCCATGTAACACGCCACATGCAAGAATGAGCAGCCGGAAGTAAAATACTATGTATCTATTACATGCACTAAAATATGCTTCTTAAACACATTCTACAGACAGTCTTACTCATTAATACAGTATTAATGTAGTAAAATATAGTAATGATTAAGAAAAACTTTTCAATTTTTACTCTTATTTTTATTGATGATAAAATATAAACATTATACAGCATATACTGTTGTAGAGCACTTGTTTTAAAGTCTTTTTCAATTATTATTGCAGTACAGTACCTAAGTTAATTCTGAGAATGTTTGTGTGAGATTTTATGTTCTGTAGCATGTTTAACAAATTATACCAAAAGGGTAAACTTTATTACGCTTCATGTGCTTTTACATTGAAATTGGAGCGATGTCTCCAAGATGGCGCTGCCTAGAGGGCAACGACTTCTATCATGAGCTAATATGCTATGGGAGCTCAGTGCTAATCGCTGAGGTGGAGTTCTCAGAGGCTTGGTTAGCACTTCCGGCCATACTGCTTGAAAATGTTCAGTCCCTGCGAAACAAGATGGACAAGCTTCATGCTCAGATTGCAGCGCAGAGAGATCTACAGGACTGTGTTTCTGTGAAACATGGCTCGGAGAGTACACCCGATAAGGCGGTTATACCAGCCGGCTACATGGTCGTCATCCCCTGCAATCCCAAGAGCCGGAGTCGTCGTTCGGCCCCTTCCCGCCTAGGCTTATTGCTAGCTGGGATGCGGCTCGCATTGAGCTGCCTACCATAGCATGTTAGCTCTGCTAATAGCATATTAGGTCTGCTTAGTTATACACGCCCGAAGATACTCCGATCTTATAGCTGTAGTAGAGTCGACCGGTCGTAGACGAGCATAGTGCAAAACATGAACAAACAAAACAACAAATAAAACAAATTAAAACGAACAAAGAAACAATTTGACTCCGAGAACTCCGCGACGTCGCCCTCTGGGCAGCGCCATCTTGGAGACGTCACTCAAAGTTCAATGTAAAAGGACATGAAGAGTACTGTAATAAAGTTTATCCTTTTGGTATCGTTTGTTAAACATGCTACAGAACATAAAATCTCACACATAAGCATGAACTGTACTGGTACTGTACTGGAATAATAATTGAAAAAGATTTTAATACAACAGTTCAGAGAAAACCGTCGTTTCTCAGGAGAAAGTCTTATTTCTTCAGAAGAGACATCCAGCGTTTTCTATCGCTTAGCCAGAGAAACACAGAGCGTTTGAATGGTATGATAGAGCTTAACTGGTAATTAAAACTCACACAAAAAAGAGGCTCATTGACCACTTGTGTGCGAATAAGGAAAAAGGGGTGGGGCATGAGCTCAACCAATCAGGAGAAAGGAGGACCGCCATTGGCTGAATTTGAATCACATGCCGGTTGCTCAGCAGTCAGCGAATACTCAAACCGTGGGTGAAAAATCACGAATAGTGAAGAGTATACTGTACTTTTATCTGAAAGACATGTTGCATCGATTATTTATTTTAATTTTTTAATTTTTATTTTTTTAAATGCGTTTTTCCAGATGGAATTTTGTTGAATTTTGAGGATTTTAGATTCAGTATAGGTGACAGCTTTCGTCAACTATTTCTAATGACTGGAGGAAGAACACATGTTCACTGACTTTTTATGAGGCACCAACTGGCATATACATTGTCAGATCTTTGTTGGTGTATAATATGGCCTAGCGTTCCTTACGTCATGTTACTTGATTGACATGTTCACACTAATACTACTAATCACATTTCTACTGTCATGACATTTGTTACATTCGAATTTGAAAACATACCTCTTCTGAGGCTTCAGACACACGCAGACAAGTTGAACTTATAATTATCGAATTAGATTTAGTAATATTACTTTACTTTAGTACAATTTCCATAATTTTAAAATGTTTACTAATAACATGAACAATATACAGTATAGCTTAAGTGAACGGTAATCACTTATTGGGTCTGAGTGCGCACTTTTGGACTTTCAGTCAGACAAACACACACGATTCACTGCAGAATGAAAAGCATCACAGTACGTTGTGTGTCTCACGTGAAAGGTGATCGAGCATTATCTCGAATTCCAGAGGTTTATAATGTCCTATTTTCCAGAAATGTCAAACCAGTCAGATAGTTTTCATGTAGTGTGTGTGTATATATACACCAATATCTGTTAAACCCAGTGTTCTTGATTGTGTCTGGAATGTAACTGCAAGTTTCACCTGCAAGTGAAAATTAAATAAGTGTAGTGACATCGGAGGTATTTTTTGAAAAGGAATCTAAATATAAAAACAAACAAGTTTCAGTTTAGTCTTTTATTTCAAACATTTACCTCTAATCTCTCAATTTACTGTAAGAAGATTTACCCTCTTTTAGTTCTCAGTCCAGAAAACCTTTATAAATATAAATGACAAAAAAGTGTGTGTGTGTGTGTGTGTGTGTGTGTGTGTGTGTGTGTGTGTGTGTGTGTGTGTGCATGCGCATGCACTTTTTAGGAGAATCTCTCTGCCGGAGTCTTTCCTTACAGCTGACATCATCCTCAGCACTCTGCAGAATATCACCGAGGGTCTAGTGGTCTATCCTAAGGTGGGTGTGTGTGCATTGAATTACGGTCTAAATTTATTTAAAATAAATTAAATACATTGAAAGCCTTCCCATTTTGAAATATTCTTGTTTGTGGTTTTTTTTTTTTTTTTTTCCCTGACCATCTACTTTGCTTAGTCTTGTGTTTCTACTGCCCTCTGCAGGTGATCGAGAGGCACATCCGCCACGAGCTGCCCTTCATGGCCACTGAGAACATCATCATGGCTATGGTGAAGGAAGGAGGGAACAGGCAGGTATGAGATTATTATTTTATAGCCGCAGACAGGTTTGTTCTCATGTTTAGTTTTTGAGATGTTGGTCTAGATTTAATTTTTTTTTTTCACCTCTGTCTACCCATGAGAGCAGGATTGCCATGAGAAGATCCGGGTGTTGTCTCAGCAGGCTGCAGCTGTGGTGAAACAGGAAGGAGGAGATAATGACTTTCTGGCTCGAGTGCAGGCTGACTCCTACTTCGCTCCTATACTTAATCAGTTAGACTCTCTCCTCGACCCTAAAACTTTCATTGGCCGAGCCCCACAACAGGTTCATGCAGCTACTCTGTTATATAAAACTCCTTTTCTTCAGTCTGTATTTCTCCGTTGATTCTTTGACAAATCTGGACCAAATACCTGGCCATTTGTATTTTCAATGAATTTCTTTTAATGGCCGTGGCAACACACAAGTACAGCCAAAAGTGTCAACGGTTTACACTTGTGGTAAAGTATGCAGCATGCAAAAACACAGAACACTTTATAGAAACACTTGCACATGCAGTCATTTCATCAGCCAATCATGTGGCAGTAGTGCAGTGAAAATGTTATGCAGATAGCTTTGGATTCTGGTTATAGTCCACATCAGCCCTCTGAATGTGTGATTGTAGGGGTTTTGATTGTAGCATGATTGTTGGTGTTTGGACCAATTTCACACAACAGTCTCTATAGTTGATTCAATTGTGCGATAAAGAAAAAACCTTCAGTGAATGACACTTTGTTTACGGACATGACTTTTTCATGGCGAGGTCATCTGAGAATGGCCATACAGGTTTTATCATTATAGAAACTCCCTCATAAAACAACTGTGTTTTATCTACAAATCTACAATTATGGTGAGCAGTCAAATGTCAAATTTAGGCAGCTGGACTAGGCAGTAATGGCTCAGTGCTTAAGGTTCTGGGTTCAAGCCCCAGTACCACCATGTTGCCATGGAACAAGGCCCCTAACCCTCAATTGCTCATAATGTACATCAGCAAAAGGCCACATCTGGGCAAACTGACTAACTTACTCAATTATTCAGAAAGAACATTCAACACTACATATGGGATGTGAATAGTACATGAAAACATCATCCCAACCAAAAGGTTTGGTAGAGACAGCAGTGATTTTGGACTACTTTTTTTGCTTTGGACTCTGACCTGCTTGGTCGGCAGGTAGAGGAGATATTGAATTCCCATAATAAATCTGGAAAGTTAATTTCTGGATCCATAAAGTTATATGACAAGATAATGTCAGATCCGTTAGATGAAGCTCAGTGGAAGTTGGGTGAAGCAGCAGAACTACTACCTTACACATTGAAGTAAATCGATGGGATGACTTAAAATGGAAATGCTCCGTTTTTAAGTGGCCCAGGCCTGAACCCAATAGAGGTCTGACATCCTGAAAATGTGTCTGAGCTGCAGATTCTAAATGAACATTGTTTGCAGAAGTGCGTGATTGTGTGATTACAGTTGGCACCACATGAGGTTTCATCTGTTATCCATGGGTTCTTATACCTTTTCACCAGCACTGTCAATGTTTAATAGGTGTGTTTAATAAGAATCTGAAAGTTGTTTGTGTTCGTGACTGTTTTATAGATTAAGATCAGATCATGTTTAATCGTGGAACAAAAGGAAAGCCTTCAAAACTCTCCTGATAAATTGAAAATACGAGCATTTTCATCATCAGGTGGTTTTTACTTACTACCACATTTTACTTACTACCAGGCGGAAGGCCGAGAGGAAGAACAAAGAATATTTATGGATGTGGTGAAGGAGGACATGAAGGTAGTTGGTGTAAGAGAAGATGCAGAGGATAGGGTGAGATGGAGGCAGATGATTCGCTGTGGCGACCCCTGGGGGAACAGCCGAAAGGAAAAGAAGACATTGTTTTATATTAACATGTAGGAAAAAGGGGAAAAACATTATATGCAGTGTTACGTATTTGTTTTAAATGTCAATCAAGGATTTGTGGCTCCCAATGTTTTCTTTAATGTGGAAAACGGACCCAAATGGCTCTTTGAATGGCAAAGGTTGCCGACCCCTGAACTAGAAGTATCCAGAATACTAAGGCTGGTTCCATTCTGATGATGACTTTGTTTCATACGACCTTCACCTCCTTAGCACTTCTGCAGCAAAACGTTTCCTTCCTGAATCATATCAAGCAGTTCTACTTTTTCATGCAGTTCATACCTTTTTTCTGGTGATTCTGCACCTTACCAGAAGCCTGAGGAGGTGCGCAGCGTTTGGGTGGCATGATGGAAATTAACAGTACGGTAATTAATAACACACTTAAAAAGCACGTGAACAAAGTGTGCGCGAATGAGAAAACGGGGGCGTTACATCATCTCAACCAATCAGTAGGAAGGAGGACAGCCATTGGCTGAATTTGAGTCACGTGATGGTTGCTTGGCAATCCGCGAATATGCAGAGCCGCTGTAGCAAAACTGCGAATAGTCAAGGGCCTATTGTACACTTATGAAGTTCTTTAGAAAACAAAGCTAGACACGTCTGCTATATTTTATAACATTTACATGCATCAGACAAGTCTCTGCTTGTTTACATGAACACATAGCATACAGTACATCCTGGTACATTTAATACACTACACTTCAATGAAAGCTTTAAAACCACTTTTTTGTAGTACAGTGGTGCAAGCATTTAATCGAAAAGAGGCGGTTGACTAGCAATGCATGTCACGGAGGGGCCATGTGCCTGCTTTCACCTCTCCTTGGTTGGTGGTGGTTGTGTGATGGGGAAGGCACCACTGGGTCAAAAAAAATAGTGTCCATAAATTTTTGTCTATGTAGTGTGCTTTGTACAGTATGCAAACTTTTTAAATAAAGGTTGGGATTAATTAAAATAATTATAAAGGGTTCATTCACTTTTTCTTGCCACTGTTGTCTTTATGCCCTCTAAGATTTTGTTCATTTTGATTCTAATTAGCCCCCACAGTCAGTTTTTTTTAGCTTTGCCACATCCACAGGTGTCTGTCTGTCTGCCTTATTTACAAGTCTGTCTGTCTGTCTGTCTGTCTTATTTACAAGTCTGTCTGTCTGTCTTACAGGTGGCCAGATTTCTTAGTGAGGAGGTTAAGCCTGTACTGGAGCCGTATAAGAGCATGATGGAGGTGAAAATTGAACTGGATCTCTGAGGTGTTCACACGACAATCCTTGTAAACCTGACAACAAAGCTCAACATGGTGTTAGAACTTCAGTCGTTTATCATCTGCAAAACAGTATTTTTCTGTATTAAAAATTATTATGCTGCTTTACAGTATTACAGAAACACTCACCCCTCACATGACCTGTTTGAATAAATAATTATTTCTCTCATTTGTCTATTTTTTGATGTTATTACAACCAGATAAATCCATTTAAAACAATGACCTACTCTCGATTACAATGAGATTGCAGGTGGAGTTTCACTAGACTATCATTAAATGGGTATAAAAGAAAAGTGGACTTGGATTATGTAATGGCTTTTGACAGCAGTAGTAAATAGATAGTTAATGAGTCACTAGAATCTCACAGATAGATAAATAGTATTAGATACATGGTCAGGGAACAGTGCAGTCAAACCCGCCATCATCTTTATGACTAGGATGTTAAAAATTAGCCTAAAGGGTTGACTTGAAAATCTATGCATTCATATCTGTAGTAATAAATGTGTAAGTTCAAACATCTTTTAATATGATTTATGGTTAAGATAATAAATCAGAATTATTAGATAATAATGATTTTAACTTGGTTTTTAAAAAACAAAACAAATAATTTTATAATTAAACTTTTCCTCTGAAAGAAAATTGCATCTTGATGGAACCTGCGATGTCCATTTTTGGTGAAATGTTTTTGATTATTTATGAATATTAATTAAGTTGACCATTGGCATCTACTTGAAAAAGCCGGTGGTTCCAACTAGCTGTTTTGAGATGAATATGTATTGGCGTGACACACACACACATATATATGAGATTTCCTTTTGGCTTTTTCCCTTTTTCAGTGGTCGCCACAGCAAATGATTCGCACATTTGATTTGGCAGAGGTTTTTATGTCGGATGCCCTTCCTGACAATCCTTTTAGCAAGGTACAGAAACACACTGACGGCTTTGCAGCTACTCTTTACAAAAGTCAGCAATGGTTCTTTTACATGCCTCACACCATAGACAGTGAGAGACATGGCCCGCCTTTGATAACCCAGGTAGCTGCACTGGGGGGGTGACAACCCTGTGGAGACTCGAACCCCCAACCTTTGGATCAGCGATCCTGCGCCCTATCCACTAGACCACCACTGCCCATATATATAATATATGTTCTTCTCAAAAAATTAGCATATTGTGATAAAGTTCATTATTTTCTGTAATGTACTGATAAACATTAGACTTTCATATATTTTAGATTCATGACACACAACTGAAGTAGTTCAAGCCTTTTATTGTTTTAATATTGATACTTTTGGCAAAAAAAGTAAAGAAAAACCAAAAATCCCTATTTCAAAAAATTAGCATATTTCATCCGACCAATTAAAAAAAAAAGTGTTTTTAATACAAAAAAGTCAACCTTCAAATAAATATGTTCAGTTATGCACTCAATACTTGGTCGGGAATCCTTTTGCAGAAACGACTGCTTTAATGCGGCGTGGCATGGAGGCAATCAGCCTGTGGCACTGCTGAGGTGTTATGGAGGCCCAGGATGCTTCGATAGCGGCCTTAAGCTCATCCACAGTGTTGGGTCTGGTGTCTCTCAACTTTCTCTTCACAATATCCCACAGATTCTCTATGGGCTTCAGGTCAGGAGAGTTGGCAGGCCAATTGAGCACAGTAATACCATGGTCAGTAAACCATTTAGCAGTGGTTTTGGCACTGTGAGCAGGTGCCAGGTCGTGCTGAAAAATGAAAATCTTCATCTCCATAAAGCTTTTCAGCAGATGGAAGCATGAAGTGCTCCAAAATCTCCTGATAGCTAGTTGCATTGACCCTGCCCTTGATAAAACACAGTGGACCAACACCAGCAGCTGACATGGCACCCCAGACCATCACTGACTGTGGGTACTTGACACTGGACTTCAGGCATTTTGGCATTTCCTTCTCCCCAGTCTTCCTCCAGACTCTGGAACCTTGATTTCCGAATGACATGCAAAATTTGCTTTCATCCGAAAAAAGTACTTTGGACCACTGAGCAACAGGCCAGTGCTGCTTCTCTGGTTCAAAAGTGGCTTGACCTGGGGAATGCAGCACTTGTAGCCCATTTCTTGCACATGCCTGTGCACGGTGGCTCTGGATGTTTCTACTCCACTGCTTCCACAGGTCCCCCAAGGTCTGGAATCGGCCCTTCTCTCACTTTTTCCTTCCCACAGACGTCCCACTGAGGTGTCTTGATGCAGCACTCTGGGAACAGCCTATTCGCTCAGAGATTTCTTTCTGTGTCTTACCCTCTTGCTTGAGGGTGTCAATGATGGCCTTCTGGACAGCAGTCAGGTCGGCAGTCTTACCCATGATTGTGGTTTTGAGTAATGAACCAGGCTGGGAGTTTTTAAAAGCCTCAGGAATCTTTTGCAGGTGTTTAGAGTTAATTGGTTGATTCAGATGATTAGGTTAATAGCTCGTTTAGAGTACCTTTTCATGATATGCTAATTTTTTGAGATAGGAATTTTGGGTTTTCATGAGCTGTATGCCAAAATCATCAGTATTAAAACAATAAAAGACCTGAAATATTTCAGTTGGTGTGCAATCACTCTAAAATATATGAAAGTCTAATGTTTATCAGTACATTACAGAAAATAATGAACTTTATCACAATATGCTCATTTTTTGAGAAGGACCTGTATATACTCTTAAGATGAGAACCAGTTGTAGTACATCAGGAGAGATCACAGGATTCAGAAGGATCAGGATTACTGGTCTCAGAAGTAGCATGCGTACCTCAGCAAACACATTGAGAGAGAGCGATGGCCTATGGATTTCCATTCTGCCATTCATGAATAAGCTTGATTTAATTTCCAGATGCTTCACTGTTATTTCTCCAGCTGATGTCAAGGTTAATATGTTTGAACTCAAATTTCTTTTTTCTATCAGCACAGTCCTGATTCTAGATCCCTTCTAAAACTGTAAGCCTTCTGTGATTTCTGGTCTGTGATATAAGGGGACTAAAATTATTTTACAAAAACTATGCTAGTTGATTATTTCCAAATAAGAGTAATGCTGTTTTATCTTGGTCTGTCTTACATCACCCTGCCATTGATAATGTTCCTATACCATCACGTGCCCAAGTGATTTCTTCTTGGTTTGCAATGATGTTTTTCATTCAGATCATATTTCGTAATTCAACATTCCTCTTACCATCGTCAGATTTTGATCCTTCCAACCACATGATGCAAAACATTTTCTCATGTTTTCAGACATGACACTCAAAATTCTTCTGTTTCCTCAGACATCCGTTTTTAATGCACAGGGCTCACTGGAGACAAACTTGATTACTCCACCAAGAAAGAATCTGCATTCAACATGGTCTTCACTCCTGTAGCGCAACAGACACAAAGTCTGATGAGTAAAGTATTCTCAAAGAACATTCTGCACACCAGTGTAGAATTCAGCTGGGATTTGCCCAGTTTGTTTTCTTCCATGATCCTCACCCTTTCTTATTCACTTCGCTTTCCAGTTTATACACACCATCACGTATGCATACTGTCTGTCTTGATGGAAAGTATGTTCATAGGTAAGAAGACAAGCAGCCATGATATAGTAAATCAACCAACAACAGGGTAGTGTGATGTGAAGCTCCATTTTCATCGTTATTCCAAAAGGTATTATTAATATACAACAATTTTTAGGGAAGCATGGTGGCATAGCAGTTAACATGTCCACCTCACAGAAGAGTCCTGGTCCTGGGTTCCCATTCGGGGTTTTGGTATTTTAGTGTGGGATTTGCATATTCTCCTCATGCTTGCTTGTGTTTCTTCCAGGTTCTTTGGTTTCCTCCATCAGTCCAGAGACATGTACAAGCACAACCAGGAAGTCAGAGAAATACTTTGTACGGTAGATGTGTTACCTATTCTATATGCTTCTGTGCTGCATGTTTGAATAAGGTCCTGAATCCTGTGTCAGTGGATGTTAGCTGCCAAGTGCACATCCCAGGCTTGTCCATCCTGAGACAAGAGCTGTTGGGATATATAATGGAAAGATGTTCAGGAACGACTTGTGTTTTTACTAGCACATTTAAATACGCTTGCTCATGTTTCTTTCAAGCGGAAATCATCAGGAATAATGCTTCAGTCTACTTAGTACTGGCTCCTTAACTGGATTTTATGTGAATGTAAACCATTTGTCATTTTTTCAAAAATATTTTTGTAAAAATAGGACCTAAAACATCCGATTTTTTTGACATAAGTCTCAACATTTTTAAATGAGACAAAATATATACATTTTACTTATTTATTGAAGGAAAATCATTCAATATTACATGCAACATAGAGAGAAAGGTTTATGGACACATGATGCTCACACTCGTGTGAGTCTTTATCGTTGGTCTCCAGTTTCCATTTCTCTTTGCTGTTGTAATAAATTTCTCTATTCTGAGGAGTCTGTTCACTCGATTTTGGAGTGTGGGTTGTGTAAGGTAAGTCTGTTGGGTTTTTACACCCAAGCCTAGTGGCTTAGCCTCGTGGCTCATCAGGCCGGTACTTATCCCCGGTTTCCATAGCGTGAAGCAACCAGGAGTTCAACTCCCCTTGGATGGGACGCTAGTCCATCGCAGGTTACCTTCCCAGTATATTTTACTGGTACCCATTTATACTGCTGGGTGAACAGAGGCACACTTGTGGTTGAGGCCTTGCCCAGGGGTCTTAGCACAGTGAGGGTCTCAGTGGGATTCGAACTCACAACCCCCTGATTATGAGCACAGCACCCTAACCACTACGCCACCGGCCCCACTGTGGGTTGTGTCGACTTGTGATAATCTATCCATGAGAGCATTTTTAAGGGCCAGCTACTGATGTACAGTAACTCAGGGACACATGGGGCGGTTCATACCAAACATGTTCAGTGGGGCTGAGGGTGGTGCCCTGTGCAAGCTACTCAATTCTTCCACCCCAACCTTAGTAAGGCACATTTTCATGGAACGTATTGTGGGCACAGGGTTACGATCGTACTATAACAGGTTTACGCCTCTCAGTTCAAGTGAAGGGAAATTGTAACCCAAGAACAGATGAAGGCTTTCTATACATTTGTGCTTTCAACTATGTGCCACCAACTTACGTTTATAGCAGTTAGCATACACCCTTATCCAGAGTGACTTAAATTTATCCATTTTTATACAATTGAGGGTTATGGACCTTGCTCAAGGGCCCAAGAGTAGCAGGTTGATGGTAGTGGGACTTGAACCACCAACCTTTGGATTAGTAATCCAGAGCCGTAGCCCCTGAGTCACCACTGCCAACTTTGGGAAGACGCTACATATGGATCTGATGGTCAAGTTCCAGAAACATTTTTCTGTACAGCGTATCTTTGGGTGAAAAAGTAGGTGAACCTTAGCTATCACCCCCCCCCCCTTTTTTTTGCAATAAAATCTGTAGATAATCACTTGTGATTTCTACTGATCTGTAATAATAATGACAAAGAGTTGCTATTGGGGTTGTTTGCAAAAGGATTTGAGAACAATATCATCTTGTGTAAAGGTTCATCAGTTCATCGGTCTGTGCCTGATTTCTATATTTATATCAACACATCACCAAACACTGAGGCTAGTCTGTATTGTTAGAGACACACCCCAAATGACGTTGCCTCGAAATTCAAAACTACCATCACCATCATCATCACTTCAACACCTGCATATGTGTTGTATTTGGTCTCTGGTGTAATAAAGTTAATATATCACTTTGGTAATAAAAATGTCAACGAGGACAAAGTGCAGCCTTCTCTGATAAAACACCGAGTTATAAACCATATGGATAAACGAGGCTTGGAGCAAGTGAGAAAGAGCTCAAACACAAGAGGACCCTTCAGAAACACAAAAGCCCGGCCACGTGAGTCAATTTCCTTTACCTCTACCTTTACTCGAATTAGTTTTACTGAAATGTTTACATCAGTCATGGACTCAGGAGGGTCGTATTGATTGGCTGTTGTAACAGGAAAATATGCAAATATGCAAGATGAGTGTAATTCAGAACAAACATGACCAACTATTGGTCTTGAAGGTACCATATAATTCAACATTCAATTTTGTTATTACTGTTACCGTAGTCTTGCCATGGATTGTTTAGAAAGTATATCTGATCTGGTTGGAGATCATAAAGAGTTCTGTTATCCTGAGATATTTTATATAGATCTATTTGAGGAACATGTAATAGAGTTAAATATTTGGGATAGATTATTATATGGAACTTAACAACTAGTGTATAACGTTATAATGTAGTACTGAATACTAATACTAGTGTCCGGTAATGAATAAGGCTTACAGAACACCAGCATCTTCTTTCTTTCTTTCTTTCTTTCTTTCTTTCTTTCTTTCTTCTTCTTCTTCTTCTTCTTATTTTTTTTTATATTATTATTATTATCAATATTAGAAATAATCTTTTTTTTGTTTATTATTTATTACTGTATAATAATAATTATTATTATTATTGTGAATAATAATAATAATAATAATAATAATAATAATAATAACAACAACAACAATAATACAGTAATAAATAAATAAAAAAAAAGATTACTGTTAACAACACATTTCATGCAGCATTTTGCTGATTTGAGAGCAGTGGTGCAGTGGTGGTCCGGTTACTCCACCCAAGGTTGCGGGTTCAAGACCCACTATCTATGGGTGCAGCTAACTAAGTTTCAATGGACAGCCATGTCTTGCCGTCAGTGTGTTTCTTCCCTGCGATGGCGAGCTGTCCAGAGTGTATTCCTCCCTTGCCCAGAGCTGACTGAGATGGACGCCAGCCTCACCTCAACCCTAATTAAGATGAAACGGTTTAAAAAATGGCTGAATGAATTTTGCTGATTTGGTTAAGGACTGATGTGCATGTAGAATTTTAATTGTGGCTCCAAGAGTGACTTTTCACATACACTTGCACAGCCGATCAACCCTAGTCAGGTCCTGGGGAGGCTGGAACCTATCTCAGCCAACTTTGGGTGAAGGCAGCCAGACCATTGCAGGGATAATACACACACAGACACTCACCCATTCATATTCTCACACCTGGGTCGATATGGATCAGCCATTTAGCCCATGAGCATGAATGTTACTGGACTGTGGGAATTAAACCCACACAAGCATGGAGAGAGCAAGCGAAGTCAATACAGAAATACCTCATTCCGGGACTCAAACTCAGAACCTTCTTGCTATGAGGTGGACATGCCAAACACTAAGACATTGTACCACAGACAGTGAGGGAGATGGGTGGCCTTTGATAACTCAGTTAGCACCACTGAGGGGTCAGCAGTGACCACCCTTGACCCTCAGATCAGTAAACTAGCACCTTAACCACTGTGCCACCACTGCATCCATCCATCCATCCATCCATCCATCCATCTATCTATCTATCTATCTATCTATCTATCTATCTATCTATCTATCTATCTATCTATCTATCAAATCGATTGATTGATAGGTAGATAATTAACACTGGCTCTCATGCTTCTCACCGTGTACTGAGAGCGGCCCGACCACATGTCCTTCATCTCCCTGTTCCTTTGTCACAATGATTATGTCACAGACAGGGGTTATGACCCTGTTTATGACTTCACCTGCTGACCTCCCTGCACACTATGATAAAGCACACTCTGTAATGTTACCACCCCATGACGTCCCACCTGCAGAGCTTTTCCTCTAGTTTTGTAGTAACATCGTCACTGGACAGTCAGTGCACGTTATGCCTTCCAACTCTAAACATATTGATTTCATTTTTGAATTTAAAGAAATAGTTAAAGATGTCGAATGCTATGATGAGTGTCATTACTATGCTGCATGACTCTAAATGAAAATTATTTTGGGGGTGTAGGTGGTGATACTGACTGTTATGCCAAAAAGTGATACCACCAGTTAGACTAAAAACCAACCCGCGGGTTTACGCCAGCGCCTGCCCCTGAAATCTGGCTCTAATTTATTTCTTTTAAATTTTTTAAACCACACTCAAAAGCTTGGGGAAACACCCCAGACAATGTTAAAAACCACTGAATGCACGTCCGTGTTCGATGCAGTGATTGTGAGATTGTGCTCTGAGATTATCTAGCGAGATTCAATTAGTTCTGTTGAAAATATTAGTTGTATTTTCTACAGAGTTTTGGAACTGCAAGGCTGCTGTTCTATAGACTGTTGTTTAGAGTTTAGTTTAATACATGTTAAATGTACATGGGACATGTAGGGACGGGTAGGGACAGTGGTGGCCTGGTGGTAAAGGTTAAAGGTGCTGGATCACTGATTCCAAGGTTGGCGGTTCAAGCCCCACTCTCTATAGGTTGTCACCGTCTCCCCCAGTGCAGCTAACTGGGTTATCAAGTTCTGGCCATGTCTCTCACTGTCTGTGGTGGAAAGCATGTAGCCGCATGGCCGTCAGCACTTTTCCGCCCTACAGTGGTCTGGCAAACGGTCCAGGATGCACAATGCCCTTGTCGGCTGAGATGGGCGCCAGCCTTCCCGAGACCGCAGTTAGGATTAAATGGTTCAGAAAATGAATGAATAAATGCAAATATAAATCACTTGTTGTCTAGAGGGCATTGTGTAGCAGAAAATTTATACACGTGATTCTAAAAGCTTCTGTTATTGTTCATATTAAAAAATCTTTAGCAGCGTAATGAAAGTCACCTCAAGGTCCGAGCTTCAGTCACTTTACCTACATTTATCGTTAAAAGCTTTTGAGCTTCGGTCACCTTATTTCTCTATTAAAAAAAAAAAGAAGTTTAGTAGACTGATTGTGATCAGGTTAATAACAATACAGTTGTTGCCTGAAACTAAAGGTTTTTAATGTTTTTTTTTTTTTTTTGCAGTGTAAAATCTTTTTTTTTTTTTTTTTTTTTACTGTTGTAGGGTTTTTTTTTAACGCAACAGTTGAAATGTCTTATTCTCTCTTGTCTTTATTTGCATATTTGTTGTAGAACACAAGAATACATTACTTTTATCAACGGTGGTACTCGATATACTGTACATTGCTGATTACATTTTCGAACAAATATGATTTATACTAGATTCATTTTAAAAGTAATCCTCCCTACCCTGCATAATGGCTTAAAAAAAAGATCATTCACTACTTTTTTCTTCTTTTTGACTTTTAAAAGTCACCTCAAATCCATCTAAAGCCTTTTAAGCTCCTTCCAAAAACTGTCCCTCCACTTTTTTTTTCCTATCGATCCTATTGACTGCGAGGCTGCACCATAATAAGGCTAAACAAAGGAGTGGATGCTGGTTATAATATTTAGAAGAAGTCATGTTGAATAAACTTAATGAGACTTGATTGATTACAAGACACCAAAGAAAGAATTTTCTGTAAATAAACACCAAGCAGAATAAAACCAAAAGCCAAACTAGCATAAATCTCCCAAGATCTGAACAGCGGCTCGAGAACACCTGAGATTTGAAATAATGTGAAATCTGATTGAGCTGAATATTTTTTGAATCCTAGATTTGTCTCTGAGCATTTACCTCTAGCATTATCAGTTAAATAAAATCCACTGCGATCTCAGCTAATCATCTCCAGCCCTCCATACGGCGTAGGAATGATGGGATTCGATGTGGGGGGAAAAAAGGCTATTAGCATTTGATATTGTGTTCGTCTATGAAAAACATAAACATGAGAATCTTGACGTGAATTAAAAGCCTGTTATATGTGTCACCAGGTTGTTCCATTGGTCCGTCATGTGGACATGGGCGCTACTTCCCATTTCCCTCGCAGTGTTTGGCACACTGGGTATTTGGACTGTGTACGTACCTGTTTTATGCATCTCTCTTTTTCGAGCAAAATGTTGTGCGTTCTATGATTTCTTTTCTGCATTTATGTCAGGTTTGCACTAGCTGTGTCTAATAACACGGTGAATCTGACAGTCGAGTTCCCATACATCAGGTGTGTGTTTTGATTTTTATTTGATATATTAGGCAACTCAAGATTTATTTTAGTTTCATAAAAGATAATGTGTATTGTTGTTCTATTTCTTAGCACATGTGGCACGGATAACCCTCAGAGCTGTTACTTCTCACAGATATGCAACATCTGCTCTGTACTAGGTGAGTGGCCTTCTCTCTCTGTGTTTGACTCTCTCACTGTCTTGCACCCAGTTTTAGTCTCTCTCTCTCTCTCTCTCTCTCTCTCTCTCTCTGTAGCTCTGTGGATTGTTATTATACGGTTCCAGCAGGTTAAGGATTTGAATTGTGCATCACAATCAAACACAGCCAGTTTGATTCTGGGGTTCATTTCATCAATTGGAATCTCCATCCTGGGAAATTTTCAGGTTTGACTCACTGACCCATTTATTCTGAAAAAATAAACACACAAATGTTCTAAAATGTAATTTTCTCTCTTTTAGCAATCAGTAATCAAGAGTGCTCACTTGCTGGGTGCCTTCCTGGCATTTTTTGTGGGTTTGGCATACTTCTGGGTTCAGGTATGGCTCACTTACCGTGCCAAACCATCACATGACAAGAAATGGGCGGGGCCCGCAAGAATTACTTTCTGCAGCCTTTGCACATGCTTAGTACTTGCCAGTATCCTTCAAATTGCTGTCACAAATAACAGTGGAAAGTTGATTTGTACGGTTTTACAGGCAAATGTGTTGCAACTTATAATGTTTTCTTGTATTATTAATGTCAACGTTTTGTTTTTGTGTACTGTACACTGATATTAAGAGAAAAAGATGCAATGACATTGCAATTCAATCAAAGAAATTCCCACATGCTCGAGTTCAGGTACCTCTCCCCCTGCCCAGACATTATGTTACTCTTCAAGCCTGAGGAACAAACAGGGGCACAGTACACAGACTTGTGGTCAACAATAATCTCCTCTCATTTTATGATTCTTCAGACCTTTTATACACATTTATAAATTTATAAGGGTAAGGCAACACAGAATTGGTCAATTCAAGGGAAGTACTACATGTAGTTCACACAGGATAGGCTGGTTAGTGTCTGGTAGAGGTGTGGCGAGTTACAGTACAGCCATGATGAGTTACAATGCATTTCATCTACACAGACACAATCTGATTCCTACATGTGTACCTTTGATGAGAGGAAAATACAGAAAACAGAGTGAGTGCCAAATGTAACCGAATAGTCAATCAACTTTGAGATGTATGTCATGCTATAGATTTTTCCTATTGGTTCTGTCCATCCCACAGAAGAATTGCATCATATGTTCAAAATGAGTCAGCCCATTCCGACTCTCACCACACACACAATTATTCTAACTCTTTGGTTCCTGTTTTGAACCTTAACCCCCGTCCTACAGTGGCCATTCTCCATAACACGGGCTACCGATCTGCAGCTGCTATATGCGAGTGGGCTTTGGTCATGTGCTTCTTCATGCTTTTTGCCATATTCTCTGCAGAATTTCGCCACATTGACTGTCATGAGCTACATGTACAGAACGAGGGGCTGAGAAAAAGTGACCTTGAGTTTCCAGGTACAGCAAAGTGACAAATAAAACATGGTGACACATACAGGACACTTGGCCAACATATACACGTGTTGACGGGCGACAGCTTGACCTGCAGCATGGATGCAAAGTTTTTATAATTATTGTATTTTTATTGTACGTTTATGCTGCTAATGGACTAGTATTATAAAACATAAAGAGAACTTTGGTCTTTCTGAATGTAATGACGTGATTAAAGTTCATCCCTTGTAATAGACCTATAGACCCAACCCATTCTTTCCAGCTTTGTTCATTTGTAAGTCCAACTGCTCATGTTTCTTAAAGATGATCACTAATGTTATTAATATTTATATCTTGCTGAAAAAAGTATACATATATTTGTTCTCATTGAATAAATGTGTGCTTTGCTGTCACTCGAACTGCAGACAATTTTATTTTTGTATTTAAACAATCCCATTTAATAGCTCTGACCATAATAATAGGAATAGTTTGACAAAAATTAATTGACTAATAATCTGTATATCACCGTAACTTTCACTCCTCTGACAAACCCCCTTAATGCCTTTCACACTGAACACTTGGCGAAGGCGGGGTACACCCTGAACAGCTGAGCAGGCCATCATTAGGCCAACAAACACTTTTATTATTCCATGTACTTATTTTATGCAATGTTCTAGATTATGTGGACACTTGTTTTTTTTATGTTATTAGCTTTATTATCACCTAAAATCATGTGACCTGTGTGTGTTTTGCCCTGCAATGGCGTGGTGAGCTGTCTAGGACGTATCCTGCCCCCACCCAGAGTTGACTGAGATTGGCGCCAGCTTCCCTGTGAACCTAATTAATATTAGGTGTATAGAATTTCTTTTCTTTTCTTATTTTTTGTTTTACAATTAATTGTTTCAGGAGGTGTAATAGTACATACACTTCACAACAAGAAGATCATGGGTTTGACTCCTGAGCTTGCTTGGCAACAGAGTCTGTGTGGTTTGCATGTTCTCCCCTTGCATAACTCGGTTGTTTCTATCTACTGCAGTTTCCTCCCAAGGTCCAAAGACATGCACACGAGGGTCATTGGCTTTTTCAAATTGCCCCAAGTATGAAACGGAGTGTAAATGGTTGTGAGTGTGTTGTAGAGTTGTTCAGCATGTGCCACTTTTTCCCTTAGTTAGCTGAGATAGGCTCCAGCCTTCCTGCGACATTAGCAGGATTAGACAGTCCAGCAAATGAATGAACAATTAAAAAAAAAATTGTTTTAACATTTACCTTTATAATAATAATAACAATAACAACAATAATAACAATAATAATAATAATAATAATAATAATAATAATAAGAGCAGTGGTGGCCTAGTGGTATAGGGCGCTGGATCGCTGATCCTAAGGTTGGGGATTCGAGTCCCATTTTTCACAAGGTTGTCACTGTCCCCCCCAGTGCAGCTAACTGGGTTATCAAAGGCCGGCCATGTCTCTCACTATCTATGATGAGAGGTTAATGGAAAAGAACCATTGCTGACTTTCGACAAGAGTAGCTGCAAAGCTGTCAGTGTGTTTCCACCCTGCGATGGCCTGGCGAGCTGTCCAGGATGTACTCTGCCGTCGGCTGGGATGGGCACCACCCTCCCCGAGACCCTAATTAGCATTCAGCGGCTACAGAAAATGAATTGATTATAATAATAATAATAATAATAAATGTTTTTATTACTATAATCATAATAAAACTTCACTCGATTTAAAAATAATGTACATAAATTCATAAATGTCTTCTGTTGGAGGGTATTAATTATTGTAGATAGAAAGTGTAGATTCCTATCTACAGCATTGGCCACTAGGCGGTGCTATTAACCCATCGATAGTGATAAATTATAAGCAATTATAGCAATCTTTTCTTTGGAAACTACAACATTAATTGGAACTCTGACTGCAGGGCCTGCACTCATTTGAAGTAACCACTTTATTCTTGTCAGGATCCCAGATCCCAGCCTATGCCATGAGTACTTGACATAATTCAGGAATACACCTTGTATGCTGCATGAGACCATGATAGACCTCCAGCCTCATTCATTCTTTACATTACAGAATTTTGCAGATGCTCTTATCCAGAGTGACTTACAAATATATATATATATTTTTATTCAGCCGAGATTCAACAGGATTAAGCACCTTGACCTTGGGATCAGTAACCCATCACTTTGTCCACGAAGCCACCTGCCCTATACAACAAACTCAGTGTAATTTATCTCAGACAGTCAACCTAGTGGCATGTTTCTTTTTTCGGAAGTGAGAGAAAAGTGTAGAGCCCAGTGAAAAACCCACAAGATCGCAGAGAAAACGCAAACCGAATCTTCACACAGACACTTTCTCTCTCACTCATTCCCCAAACTGCTTAATCCTTTATGAGGGTTGTGGGGATCCTATCTCAGTCAATATTGAGCAAAGGTGGGGTACACCCTGAACAGCACTCCAGACTATCACTGGGCAACACACATTCACCATTTAGTCTCACATTCTCACCTGCAGCCATTTGGAATAAGTACATTATCCTAATGTGCATGTGTATGGACTGTGGAAATAAACCAGAGTAACTCCCCCACACCGTGGCGTGTTTAACACCTGTCTTGCAACAAGAAGGTCTTTGGTTTAATTCCCAGCTCAGGCGTTTCTGTGTGGAGTTTGCATGATCTTGTGGTTCTGTGGGTTTCCTCTGGTTTCCTCCCACAGTCCAAAAACATGCACAGTAATTTGAACTGCCGGTTCAAATTCACCCCTATGTATGTGTATGTGTGTGTGTGTGTGTGTGTGTGTGTGTGTGTGTGTGTGTATGAATGGTTGTGTGAGGGTTGGCCCTGTGATGACCTAGTGAGCTGTCTAGGGTGTACCCTACCCTCGCCCAGAGTTGGTTGAGATGGGCACCAGCCTCCCCATAACCCTATTTCAACATATGATAATATCAAGTGGTTCAGAAAATGAATCAATAAATGACCCCCCCCTCCAAAAAAAAAAAAAAAAAACCATACACAGACAGTTTTAAAACATTTATTTCATTGTTCTGAGTTATGTATGAGTCACATGGTTGGACTATTAACTGTTGGTTTTAGTGTGGCCCTTCGATGGACTGGTGAGCTGTCCTGGGTGTACCCCCACTCCCGTTCAGAAAAGGTAGAGATGTACACCAGTCCCCCTATGACCCTAATTAGGATTAAGCATCTTAAAAAAATGACTGAATGGATGGCTTGAGTGTGAATACCTTTCACTTTCATTTCTAATTCAAATTTTTAACTTTAAAATCTGACTATTTAAAAGCAAACAGGTCACTTTCATTTTCTCATGAGGGGTGCGAACCCCCTGCAGAACTTGTTCTTTGGGACAAACATTCATTCACATTTAGGGGCAAATTGGAAGTCAAATCTGTGTCTTTTGTTGACGTGAGAACATCAGATCCCCAGAGGTGGCCAGCGCAAGCGAAGGAAGAAACTCCAGGTCCTTACACCTCGCTGAGTTGTCACATGTTTGAACACACAAAATATATACTGTCAACGCTGAGTGCCAACCACTCAGCACATCAACTCCCTTTTTCTGGTTTCCAGAACAATCCGGCTCAGGTTGTCAATTCTCTGTTGCTTCTCTATTTGTTTCTCAATGCCCGATGTTATTCGTTAATCCGTCTTTATACATCAACACAGTGCTCGGAAAATTGGACTTTCACTTCTGGGGTAGAAGTTTGTAGTGACTTCAAAACATAACACATTTTAACATCTGTAAAAGCTGATCCGGTTCATTTTCATGCCGTTTATGGTCATTGGGTCGGACATATTCGTCCGAGTTGTTACACTGATGTAAAATCTAGGTGATCGGATAGATATCCCGTTGGGCCCAAAAGGTTCCCAATGTAGATGGTTTCCTCTCCGACAGACATGACAAGACACGTTTCCCTGTATATTACTTCATTTATATTCAGTTGCTGGTTATGAAAATCTGAGTTTTTTTTTGGGCTCGGCTGATTCTGTGCGGAGTGTCTATGTTCTCCCTGCACTTGTGTGGGTTTCCTCTGGGTAATCCAGTTTTTTTTTTCACAGCCCATACACATTAGGTGAACTGAGAGTTTGGATCCGAGTGTGAATGGTTGTGTGTGTGTGTGGCTTTTCAATGGCCTGGAGAGGTAGCGAAGTCTGTTGGGTTTTTACACCCGAGCCTAGTGGCTTAGCCTAGTGGCTCATCAGGCCGGTGCTTATCCCCGGTTTCCGTAGCATGAAGCAACCAGGAGTTCAACTCCCCCTGGATGGGACGCTAGTCCATCGCAGGTTACCTTCCCAGTATATTTTTACTGGTACCCATTTATACTGCTGGGTGAACAGAGGCACACTTGTGGTTGAGACCTTGCCCAGGGGTCTTAACACAGTGAGGGTCTCGGTGGGATTCGAACTCACAACCTCCTGATCATGAGCGCAGCACCCTAACCTCTACGCCACCGGCCCCACAATGGCCTGGAGAGCTGTTCAGGATATACTTTGTTGGCTGAGATAGACCCCAGCCACAATGCACCTCTTAAAATGGGATTAAATGGTTGGGAAGTGAATGAGTGAAGATTTTCACAATTTGTTTTCGAGCTCTCAAAGTTCTCACGCATATCTCATCTGCACCAGAACCGATACCAAAGTCTGTTTCTCAGGACACAATGTTGACTACAAACATGGACATTATGGATTATGGTCACATGACATGGACTGATCACCTGACCAGCTAATTTTTGACCATGTTTCTGTCTCATGTTTTGAAGCTGTGTGCGCATGTGTGCGTTTTTAAATAATTTACCCCAACTGGGTTTTCGTCCTTTTTACAACTGCTGTCTGACTGACACCTCATTGCTGTTAGGAATTTTTTCTATTTTGGTGAAACAGACTTTCCCCGGCTGTCTGAAGACCTTTCAAACAAATACAGAACACATACCTGTTTATCAAATGCTTAAAGCATTATGTGTTACAGAATAAAGACTCATTATGATTTCGGTTTGATGCTGCATATCAATGTTTCAAGATCCAGGTTTAATAACTGCTGGATTCATGTAAATGTAGTCGAAATAATAAATGATTAAAAATAAAAAAGTTTCCCCCAAGAGGAAGGAAGTGCTACAGACTGAGGGAATGAAGAGAGCGAGGCACGCCGGAATGCTATGGGAATCTTCTCCTGTTATGTGAATGTCCTTGTCTGATCTCCATTACTCTGCCTGCTGGACACTCACGTTTAAGTTTTAGCTTGCTTTGTTTGATTTCTTTAAAGATGGTCAGGAAAGTGAAACGAGTGTTTTAATAAGAGCAAAATATCGACAGGGACAGAACAATGGCGAGACAAAGCGATCGGGCACTACTGCAGGATCTTGAAACACGAGTAGGAAGCCAAGGGACTCACTCGTCCATGGCGGTGCCACAGCTCGATAATATACACATTCGTGCAATGCCACAGAACAAAGCTCCCCATGAGAGTTTTGTCAGTTATAGCTGGGAGAGGGAAAATCAATTTTATTGATTAATTAAAAGCTTTGGTTGAGGAAAATGTATAAAAGAAAACGCAAGATTCCAAATTGAAAACTCTGTGCCCAAGTAGGTCCCAGAATATTTTTATTTGTATCGTGTTTTTAAAATCTTTGATGGCACTGCTGGGCTGGAGCCCCATCCAGGGTTTCATTTCATTTTCTGTAACCGCTTAATCCTAATTAGAGTCGCGGGGAGGCTGGCGCCCATCCCAGCTGAACTCCGGGCGAGGGCAGAGTACACCCTGGACAGCTCACCAGGCTATCGCATGGCGGAAACACGCTGACGGCTTTGTGGCTGCTCTTGTCAAAAGTCAGCTATGTTTTTTTACATGAACCTCACACCACAGACAGTGAGAGACATGGCCGGGCTTTGATAACCCAGTTAACTGCACTGGGGGTCCAGGGTTTCAGGGAAAATGAATAGAAACATTAAAATTTCTCATTTGAAAAAAAAAATTTAATCCTGCTAGAGTCATAGAACAGCTGGAACCTATCTCAGTCATCACTAGACAATAGCAGAATCCCACCCCGAACAGCTCTCCGAATCACCACATGTCCAACACACACACACACACACACACACACACACACACACACACACACACACACACACACACCTAGCTATAGTTTGGAATAGCCAATTAGTCCAAAGTTCATGTCTTCAGACCATGGGAGGAAACTACAGTACTTGAAGGAAACCCATGCAAGCACTTGGCGAACATGCAAACTACACAAAAACACCTGAGCCTGGGACTTGAACTCATGACCCTCTTGCTGAAAGTCAGATGTGCTAAACACTACACACCATGAATGATGTCATCGTAAAAAATACTAGCTTTGTTTTTAAAAAACAACAACCTTGTTTTGGTGAACTGTTCAGGGTGTGCCCCACCTTTGCCACTTCTTTCAGCCAAGACAGGCTTCAATCTCCCTGCAACCATAACAGAATGATATTAATATTTGCACCCCCCCCAGTGCAGCGAACTGGGTTATCAAAGGCCGGCCCTGTCTCTCACCGTCTATGCTGAGAGGTTCATATAAAAGAACCATTGCTAAACGTCATCAAGAGTAGCTGCATAGCCGTCAGCGTGTTTCCGCCCTGCGATGGCCTGGCGAGCCGTCCATGGTGTACTCTGCCCTTGCCCGCAGTCGTCTGAGATGGGCGCCAGCCTCCCTTAATTAGGATTAAGGCGATTCAGAAAATTACTGAATGAATGAATAATATTTGTGCTTTGGCAGATGAATAAGAGGGGCGAGAGATGACATGTTTGGATGACTTGTAGCATTTGCAGTATTTAAAGGGAAGGAGCGAAGGAAGAGTAAGTGTTGTTTACCGTTCGGTCAGAAGCTATGCATGTAAATCTCTGCATGTAAACATCACTTTGTTCGCTGGAAAATATGGAATGACTTGTGAGCTCCGGCCATTACCAAAGGTACTGTGCTCCTCAATACTACATTCTATACACCCAGCAAGTGCTATGATTGGCACATAGACAGAGACGTCCCACTTGTCTTATTAATGGTCCATGGCGTCTTATATTTGCCGTCTCTTTGTTTTAAAAGAACTTTTTTTGCAGTCATTGTAGCTTTAACCCAAACTTTAAACTCAGCCCTGTGTCCTGCTTGAATCCAGATTATTCTCATCCACCGGGTGGCCCCTGCAGATTAACAATAAATTGGCTGAGTATGTGCAAAGCAAATGGACTTTGATGCTTATCTTCACCATGCCAAAAGTCCCGAAGATGGGGAAACTGTAGGGGAGAGCAGCGAGAAGGTTAAAAAAAGCTCTTTTAAGCAGGTAGAGCCTATCTGGTAGTTTCACAGACTGTATGTTTCTCTGAAAGATTTACAGTTTATAAAATGACAAGAGTAGTGTAAACTGAGACACAGCAAGGGTGTGAAATTCATGCTGCTGGGTGCAGTGAGTAGGCATCACTAATAATGATCTCATCCTCCACTGCTGGCACATCTGTGGAAAGTTGCCCTTTAGCTGCAAAATACCAAGTTCGCCGCATTCCTAAGCACACACCCACCCACAGATAGAAATGCACATACAAGCACACATGTACACAAATACGCCTCGTTATGATATGTGACCTAATGATATAATTCTATACGGCTATGTAGACATGCTGTCTGTTAGGAGTCGGGTTCTGAACACACACACACACACACACACACACACACACACACACACACACACATGGATAGAGAAAATGCAGACAGAGGGAGGATGGGGACACTGTGGCATTCTTTCAGATTGGACATGAAGGGAGGTGGGGACTTTTTGGGGGTCAACTGCATATACCACAGGAGCATGCTGGACATAGAAAGCAGACAAAGGAATGAAAGACGGTGTAGGTAGGAGAAAAAGAGGAACAGGACAGAGACAGAATTGGACCAAAGGAAAATTGGTCACACACAGAGCAAGCATTGATATGTCCAGATTCTGATTCTTATCTGCACAGTACTTATGGAGATGCTTATCACCGTTTATAATTATCTGCAGATAATTGTGATTTCACACAACTGTCATTGTTCACACACTTCTACCCACGAACAGGGGTGGGCAATTCACTAGCAAGGACAAGCGGTTATCATGTCTGGGTAATTTTTTTTTTTTCCCCTGTTTTGTATTTGAATGATGGACAATTACATTTAACAAGCAGAAAATAGGAATTGGAAAAACTCTTTCTCCTTCCATTCACCCTTAATCTCGACTGCTTTGCAGTCAGGGTTGCGAGGGACGATGTAACCAATCCCAGCTGACTTCAGGTGAGAGAAGAACTCATCTGACAGTCTAGTACAGCCAACACACATTCACACCTATGCTGCGAGGCGCCAGTGCAAACCACTGAAACATTTATGGAGTTGGTAGGAATGTTTAAAAGTTGTCAAATAATTACAGATTATTTACAACCCACCAGAACCAAGTAGGATCAGTGCTGACTTTCGTCACTAGTAGGCTGCATTGCCGTCAGCTTTTTTCCGCCCTGTAATGGCCTGGCAAGCTGCCCAGGGTGTACTCTGCCCGCACCCAGGTTCTGCTGAGATGGGGAGAAACAATTGAGTTCCATTTATCAGAACAATACTCAGTGAATTAATTGATTTGCTACCAGGTTCACAGGGCGGCTGGAGCCTTTTTCATTATATTCTAAGGAAAGGCAATGTACACCTTGAACAGCTCACCTGTCTATCACAGGACACACACCCTCACACATCCACACCTAGGGGCAATTTTGTTGAGACACTTAAACTAATGTACATGTCTTTGGACGGCGGGTGGAAACTAGAGTACGTACCCTGGCAGAACCTGCAAATTCCATACAGAGGTTTCTGAGTCTGGGATATGAAACCAAAACCTTCTTGCTGTAAGGAGGATGTGCTAAGCATGCCGTTTTTACCCTGAGCGTAGTGACTCATCAGATTGGAGCTTACCCAGTTTCTCTAAGTGACTAGCAGTTCGACTCCTCCTGGATGGGATGCTAGTTACCTTCCCAGTACTGTACTTTGACTGGTACACATTTATACTGTTGGGTGGACAGAGGCACAATTGTGGTTCAGACCTCGTCATTGCCTTAGCACAGTGGGTATCTTATAGGGATTCAAACCCATGACCTTGTGACTCCAGCACCCTAAAGACTACTCCACTGGCCCCATATGCGCTGCTCTAAATAAACTTCAAAATGCTAATTAAAAGAAAACTCAACAGCATTCACAATTGCATATTTTTAATATATGGTTGTTGATATTCCATGTCCCAAAAGCCAGAGTCAATAGCTAAGGGTCGGTTCGACAGAACCCCTGCTTTCAGCTTCCACCCAACCTCATAGCCCTCCCACAGTTAGTAGGTCCATACGAGGGCGGACCTTTATCTTCTCTTCTGGCTTGGAATAGGCATTTCCATGGGCAGAAGCCAGATTACCAGGTGCAGGCCATCAAGCTCCTCCACCAGGTCTGGCACCAGGAAGATTCCCAATTAACATGTGTCCCTGAAAGGGAAACTGAGCTTTCATTTGGCTTATAGGGGTCTTTTAAACCACACTTACCTTCATCTAGGATATGTTGGCCTTGGGAAACCCTACTAGGGGCATAATGCCCCTGACAACATAGTTTCCATGGTCATTCGGAGAAGCAAACTGCTCCACCATGATAAGGTGGCAATTCAAAGAGGAGAGCTTGAAAAAGTCCATCTTGGTGAAGAGAAAGCTGAGCCGGAAGGCAAAGCTCTCAATTTACGAATCGATCTACCATCTCAGCTATGTTCATGAGCTTTGGGTAGTGGCTGAAAGAACAAGATCACAGATATAAGCAGCTGAAATGATCTTCCTTCACATGGTTCCTTCAAAGATAGAGTGAGAAGCTCTGTCATCTGGGAGAAGATTGGACTAGAACTGCTACTCCTCCGCATTGAGAGAGGAGCCAGTTGAGGTCGCTTGGGCATCTGGTTAGAATGCCTTCCGAAACCCACCATGGTGTGGTGTTTTGAGTATGTTTGTCCAGGAAGACAGCCCAGAGTCGACTGAGAACATGCTGTAGGGACTAGCTGGTCTGAGATCACCTCAAGGTTCCCTCGGAAGAGTTAGAGGAAGTGGCTGTTGAGAAGGATGTCTAGACTTCAATGTTTAGGCTGCTGCCCCCGCAATCTGACCCCAGATTAGCTGGAATATGACTGACAATAATATTATGTTTATATGGTGTTTGTCTCCGTTTCTTCTTTTACTTTCGGCTGCTCCCTTCAGGGGTCGCCACAGCAAATCATCCGCCTCCACCTCACCCTGTCCTCCGCATCTTCTTTTCTGACTCCAACGACCTTCATGTCTTCCTTCACCACATCCATAAATCTCTTCTTCGGTCTTCCTCGAGGCCTTCTGCCTGGTAGTTCCAACCTCAGCATCCTACTGCCAATATACTCACTATCCCTCCTCTGTACATGTCCAAACCATCTCAATCTCGCCTCTCTGACTTTGTCTCCAAAACATCTTACGTGGGCTGTCCCTCTGATATACTCATTTCTGATCCTATCCATCCTCGTTACTCCCAGGAGAACCTCAACATTTTCATCTCCGCTACCTCCAGCTCTGCCTCCTGCCTTTTCCTCCAGCGCCACTGTTTCTAAGCCATACAACATCGCTGGCCTCACCACCATCTTGTACACTTTTCCTTCATTCTTGCTGACACTCTCCTATCGCACATCACACGGATACTTTTCTCCAACCATTCCAGCCTGCCTGCTGCGCTTCTTCACCTCTTTTCCACACTCTCCATTGCTCTGGATTGTTGAGCCTAAGTACTTAAAATCCTCCACCTTCGTTATCTCTGCTCCTGTAACATCACCGTTCCTCCTGGGTCCTTCTCATTCACACACATGTATTCTGATTTTCTGAGGCTAACCTTCATTCCTCTCCTTTCCAGGGCATACCTCCACCTCTCTAGATTTTCCTGCACTTGTTCTCTGCTCTCACTACAGATCACGATGTCATCTGCAAACATCATAGTCCATGGAGATTCTTGTCTCACCTCGTCTGTCAGCCTGTCCATTACCATAGCAAACAAGAAGGGGCTCAGAGCTGACCCTTGATGCAGTCCACCTCAACCTTGAATTAAATCGGTCACACCGACAGCACACCTCACCACTGTCTTACATCTCTCATACATGTCCTGCACCACTCTAACATACTTCTCTGCCACTCCAGACTTCCTCATGCAATACCACAGTTCTTCTCTTGGCACCCTGTCAAATGCTTTTCCAGATCTACAAAGGCACAATGTAGCTCCCTCTGACCTTCTCGGTACTTCTCGATTAACACCGCCAAGGGAAACACTGCATCTGTGGTGCTCTTTCTTGGCATGAAACCAAGCTGTTGTTCACAAATGCTGACCTCTGCCCTTAGTCTAGCTTCCACTATTCTTTCCCATAACTTCATCGTATGGCTCATCAACTTTATCCCTCTGTAGTTGCTGCAACTCTGCACGTCTCCCTTGTTCTTAAAAATGGGCACCAGCACACTTCTCCTCCACTCCTCTGGCATCTGCTCACTCTCTAGTACCGTGTTGAATGTTCTTGTCAGAAAATCTACTGCTACCTCTCCTAGACACTTCCATACCTCCACAGGTATATCATCAGGACCAACTGCCTTTCCATTCTTCATCCTCTTCAATGCCCTTCTCACTTCACCCTTACTGATCTTTGCTACATCCTGCTCCTCAATGGTTACCTCTTCTACTCTTTTTCTCTCTCATTTTCCTCATTCATCAGCTCTTCAAAGTACTCTTTCCATCTTCCCAGCACACTTCTGTCATTAGTCAATAGAGTTCCTCTCTGTCCTTTATCAATCTAACTTGCTGCCCGTCCTTCCCATCTCTATTTCTCTGCTGTGCCAACCTGTATAGATCATTTTCTCCCTCTTTACTATCCAACCTATCATACAAGTCATCATATGCCCTCTGTTTGGCCTTAGCCACTGCTACTTTCGCCTTATGCTGTGTCTCCTGTACTCCTGTTTACTCTCTTGGTCCTCTCAATGTCCCACTCCTTCTTGGCTAACCTCTTCCTTTGTACACACTCCTGCACTTCCTCATTCCACCACCCAGTCTCCTTACCTACTTTCCTTCCAGAGGACACACCAAGTACTCTCCTACCTGTGTCCCTGATCACTTTTGCTGTGGCTGTCCGGTCATTTGGAAGCCCTTCCTGGCCACCCAAAGCCTGTTTCACCTCCTCTTTGAAGACAACACGACACTCTTCCTTTTTCAGCTGCCACCACCTTGTCTTCTGCTCTGCCTTTGCCTTTTCACCTTTCTCACCATCAGAGTCATCCTGCACACCACCATCCTATGCTGTTTAGCAACACTCTCACCCACGATGACTTTGCAGTCACTGACTTCCTTCAAATTACATAAGCCTACACAAGATGTAGTCTACCTGTGTGCGCCTACCTCGCTTTCATAAGTCACCCTATGCTCCTGTTTCTTCTCAAAGAAAGTATTCACCACAGCCATTTCCATCCTTTTTGCAAAATCTATCAACATCTGTCCTTCTGCGTTCCTGTCCTGGATACCAAACCTGCCCATCACTTCTCGTCCCTCTGTTGCCTGCCCCAACATGTCCATTGAAGTCTGCACCTATGACCACTCTTTCACCTCTGGGGGTACTCTGCATCACTTCATCTAAGTCACTCAGAATCTCTCCTTCTCTTCTAGCTCACATCCTGCCTGTGGGGCATAAGCACTAACAACATTGAGCATTACACCTTCAATTTCTAACTTGAGATTCATCACTCTGTCTGACACTCTTTTCACTTTTAGAACATTCCTGACAAACTCCTCCTTCAAGATGACTCCGACTCCATTTCTCTTCCCATCCACACACCGTGATAAAATAGCTTAAACCCTGCTCCTAAGCTTTTAGCTTTGCTACCTTTCCACCTGGTCTCCTGAACACACAGTATGTCCACCTTCCTCCTCTGCATCATGTCAACCAGCTCTCTACCTTTTCTGTGCATAGTTCCAACATTCAAAGTCCCCACTCTCAGTCCTAGACTCAGGCCTTTCCTCTTCTCTCTCTGCCTACGGACACGCCTCCCACCTCTCCTTCTTCGACGTCTTCGACCAACAGTAGTCCAATTTCCATCAGCACCCTGTTGATTGACAGCACTGATGGCGGTCGTTGTTAACCCGGGCCTCGACCGATCCGGTATGGAGGTAATACTTTTGATTTGCATTTTAAGTAATTGGCATTGGTTTTACGTCGGATGCCCTTCCTGACACAACCCTCTGCATTTCTCCGGGCTTGGGACCGGCATGAGGGGGAGAGACACTGGTTAGTACCCCCCCCACCTCATGGCTGCATTTGGTGTTTGTCTCCGTTTCTGAGGTATAAATTCATTATAATAAAATGCATGTTCATCTTTGTATAAAGTACAAACAACCTCTTCCACATCCTCCAACAGCTTCTTACTTTTTATTGATAGTATTTTAATTCAAATTATAATAATAGGTATAATCATGTGACATGGTCTCGGACTGTACAATGTGGAGCTAATGTCTATTTTGCGTGCTAACCTTTGCATGGCGCCAGAGTTGGTAGCGAGACCTTTTTCTAAGAATGTTCTGACCTTTCCTCTGTCCAGAGGCCTTTAGGAACCTTGGTGGAGGACAGACCTGGGGGCATAGTGTGCATTTCTGTTATAGGACGGTGACATTTTGGATCTGTGCTCATTTTCAGAAGCCACACTTCCAGATACAGAATTTGCCAGATCACTGCACTTTTGTTTAAAAAGTCAATATGGCAGTTTCACACTCCACTTCATTTGGCTCACGTTTATCCCTCTTTTTGGGTCAACTGTATATAAAAAGGACAACGTGTTGGTACAAAAGTGAAATACATTTGAAAAAGTGCTGTACATAGCAGGTCGCTTTATTTTCATCATAGTTTAGTCAGGAGCTAAACACAACAGAACACAACACAGTCATGGGGAAATTTTCCGACAGGGTGGTATTGTGTGCCTACATGAAATGTAATGTACAGTATTTCATTACCAAGAAATTGAGTTGTTCACAGTACAGACTTCTTTGTTCTTGCATAAATTTCCAGGCGAGAAAAATTACCATTTTACCTACAACTGCTATAAAGTGTTGGCAATAGAGACTCCAACAGCGACTTCATAAAAATTAACATCCTTTCAGAATTAGTGTAAAAAAAAAAAATTCCATATAAAATTCTCTTCTGAGTTTTTCTTTGCAAATTTCTGAGCAACATTGAATAAAAGTATACTAATATCCAGGTTTATAACTTCTACATCACTTGTTCAAGAGATTTTCTCTATTCTGATTGGAAGAAAGCAATCGGTCAATTTTTAGTATTGCATCATTGTCATCAGCTAACCGAATTATTGCATCGTTGCCACTGGATAAGTTGAATGATTAATTGCATGACTAGCACATTCCAATGACCCTTCTTATAGATATCAGAAGATATATATCATCTACACCCTGTGACAGATTGCTCAAGTACCATGTCCCTGAGCTCTAAACTTAAAAAAAAAAAAAATAATAATAATATTCATGCTATTATACAGTCATAAGTACTCTGTTGCTAATGGTATGCTTTTGCTTATTTAATTCCATTCAAAGTATATACGAGACAGACACCGAGGAGAGAACAACCCAAACCAAGATTTTTATGGTTTATTTTTCTATTTATAAGTACGACAGTGATCATACTGCCTGCTTCAAGTGCCTATGACTAACTGTGCTTGAATCAAATTTTGTTCAGGGATTATCCACTCAGGATAATGTTTTTAAATTTTCAGATCATACTGTTTATATATACATATGCCGTAGTAATTTAAATTCATCAGTACTGAAATTTGGCTTGCAGACCCTGTAGTAGAGATGGTAGAATTTAGTTGTACACTGTGATTTGTTTGTGCAGTGATTCATGCATCATTCAGACTCACAGCTCTTTTTTAAATTTCTTTGTTATGTTTGTGATGGTGAAACATTGTTGTTTCTCTTACAAGTGGTGCACTCTGAACTATTCACTCATGGCATGCAGCATAGAATCCTATGTAGTAGGAACAGCTTATTTTTCTGCCGTATAGGACGTCCTGCTGCAAACTTTGTGTCGAAATAATTAATAATTCTTTTTTATAACAAAATCTTACCAAAAAGTGGTAGAGGTGGTGGGGGGTATGATATCTTTCCTGGGATATTTATGGAATTACAGAATTGCAAAAGTATTGTGATATCAGCATTGGTCATCCCTGGTGATTCCCCTTCCTACCCTACACATATTAATATTAATAATAAACTGAGGGGTGGCGGCATGGTGACATAGTGGCATAGCAATAAGGACCTGGTTTCACTCAGGTGTTTCCGTGTGGAATTTGCATGTTCTCCCCATGTTTGCATGGGTTTTCTCCAGGCACTCCAGGTTCCTCCCACAGTCCAGAAAAACCTGATGCACAGTACGTTAACTGGCTGTTCTAAATTGCGCCCAAGTGTGAGTGTGATTATGAATAGTTGTGTGAGTGTTGGCCCTGCGATGGCCTTGCGGGCTATCCAGGGTGTACCCCGCCCTCACCCAGAGTCGACTGAGATGGACTCCAGCCTCCGCGTGACCCTAATTAGGATTATGCAGTTCAGAAAATGAACGAATGAATAAACCAAGGCAGAAATTAAAATCATTTATAATATTGATATGAAAAAGTACCCCGACTACCCCACCACAACTTTCTTCCTGGATTCCACATCTGAAGAAAATAGAGGAAAAACTCCACCTCTCATGATTTAGTGACATTTTTGGCAAGTTGTGTGGTAAAAGTGTGTGCATGTGAGTGTGACCTCTGAGAGCTAAACTGGGCCTGTCAGTATGAGTGTGTTGCTGGGTACTATTGTATTCAGAGCTGTTATCATTGTAATGCAGTTTCCTCTGTTACTGTGCATGTGTGCGCAGGCATATATGTGTGTGTGTGTGTGTGTGTGTGTGTGTGTCTGTAATGCAAACAGCATTTACAATATATATAAATAAATATATTTAGTTATTTTTACTCCCAGGACACACAGAACATGTTCCATCAATATTAATAGCACAAAAATGTATTTTAAAGAGCATTCAATATTTTTTACATGCTGTAACTGGAATGAACTTTATTTATTTATTTTATTTATTTATTTTACTAATATTTATTAAGGATGACTGATAAATTCTCACTCACTCTCTTGCCAACCCCTTTAATCCTAGTAGGGTTGTGGGGAGGATAGTGCCCTTCTTAGCCAGCACTGGTTGAAGGCGGGGTATACCCTAGACATCTCTGGACCATCACAGATCAACACACACACACACACACACACACACACACACACAACACAATTTAGAACAACCATTTTGCTTAATGTGCATGTCTTTAGATTAAGAGCTTGAGAGACAGAACCAACATACCCTGAGGAAACTTGCACAAACATTCGGAGAACATGCAAACGCCTCACTAAAATGCCCAAGCCCAGGATCTTCTTGTCATGTGTTCGACGTGTTAACCACTATGCCACCATGCCACCGATGAGCGATTATATACAAATACAGGGTGTGAGATTCACATACTTACTCTTTTCTGCAAATTGCTAATGTGTCCATGTCACTTATGAACCCTTATCTGCTTCTGTTTACAGAAATATAAAAATGTACACAAAGTGAAATTATACCTCCATGCCAGCAGAGGTCCTGTCTTCTTTCTGAAGAATACCTTCTCGCACGTTCATAATTTCCTATTAACTCCCCTATAACCAATATACAGAATAATACTTCAATTTGGTGTAAGAAAATTGC
This sequence comes from Plotosus lineatus, assembly GCA_024760905.1. Taxonomy (NCBI): domain Eukaryota; kingdom Metazoa; phylum Chordata; class Actinopteri; order Siluriformes; family Plotosidae; genus Plotosus; species Plotosus lineatus. The sequence goes on from CM045738.1 coordinate 22,377,638, forward strand.
AAAAAGGGAAACCTTGGAAGTCCAAGTACTGTACTCTTTGTTTTTGCTAAATATATTCCAAGGTGATTTGAATATTCAAACATATTTTCTATGCAGCCTTTCACTAAGGAAAGATGAACAAGACAGTTACTCTACCTACACACAGACTGGAAGTACTTTCATTTTCTAAGCCACTTTATCCTTTATTAGGCTTGCAGGGAGGCCGGAGCCTATCCCAACCAACTCTATCTGAAAGTGGGGTACACTGAATAGCACACACACACACACACACACACACACACACACACACACACACACACACACACACACACACACACACACACACAGTGCAGTGAGGTGGATGTGCCAACCACGACACCATCATGCCAATACACACTTTAGTTTCTCTCAATGCTTGTATATGCAGCTTGCTCTGTGCTTCCAAACTGAAGCACTGGAATGTGGAAATTTTTTGTTTTCAATTACATGGATTTGAGCACATTTGTTGAAAATGTTATGTATTTAACACCTGCAAACTCTCGTCATTTCATCCATTCATCCATTCATTTTCTGAACCACTTAAGCTTAATTAGGGTCACGGAAAGGCTGGTGCCCATCTCAGCCGACTCTGATTGAGGGTACACCCTGGACAGCTCCCCTGTCATTATATATTTTCTATTTTGCCGTTTGTCTGACTGCTGTTGATTTATTTTGACCTTTGCCTGCATTTTAAAAATGCATTTATTTAGTTATATATTTATTTTCCCATAATTTTGGCTTTTCTGTGTTTATGTTTTGATCATTGCCTGTTTTTACCAATTGAACTTTTAAAAGATTTGGAACTACTAAGAAAATTAATTTGGATGGATCCTCAGTCATACATAATGCTAAACTTCAAAATAATTGCATCTTCATTTTTCCTTTTTTTAGCCATCTGAACAACATTGATCGTAGGAATACAAAACCATTTCTAATGCCGGAATCAGCAGGGGTAGGGTTCATGCCCCTTCAAAAAAAACCTTTCCAATGAACCAGACTCCAAAGGGAAACCACCCCGTCCCCCATGGGCACAATGGATAGTGGGATTTTGATAATTACAATATACAGTCATGCAGGAAAAAGGCAAACAGTAGGCCTCGAGCATGCATTGTAATCAAGCGAGGAAAGGATATACTGTGAATACGAGTCTTGAGAAAATGTCTCTAGGATATCCATATAAGATTATCCAGTAATTTATACATGAAACAGCTCAAAGACAAAGAAGTAGAAAGAAAAAAAAGCACAGTTGGGTAGGTCCAAAAGGGAAAGACGAACCACAGCAGAAGTGTTTTAGGATCTAGGACAGGATACGGTAATGATATAATATCACCATTACTATTTTTGGCTCATTTAACATCTTATTCAACGGGCGGCACAGTGCAGACTGGTTAGCACAATCTGCCTCAGAGCAAGAGGGTGCTGGGTGTGGTCTCAAGTTTTCACGTTCTTTCCATAGTTCTGGGGTTTCATCTAGCTATTCTAGTTTCCTCCCACTGTCCAAAGAGACATTAGAATGTTTTTTTATTATTGGGATTCACATTAAACTAATTGTCAGTTCCAAATTGTCCCTTGGTAGGTGTGTGTGTGTGTGTGTGTGTGTGTGTGTGTGTGTGTGTGTGTGTGTGTGTGTGTGTGTGTGTGTGTGTGTGTGTGTGTGTGTGTGTGTGTGTGCGGCCCTGTTATGGACTGGTGAGCTGTTTCAGAGTGTGCCTTTCCATCACCCAGAGTTGAAAAAGAAAAATCATTTCAGAAAATTAATACAGGTGGCATGCTATCAGTCTAAAGGATCAATTAAATGCTCTAAATTTATATTTATTGGAACATCTTTACTATAATATATGTATTAGAATATCTTTACTTCAGGCCTGGTGGTAAAGGTGCTGCATCACTGATCCTAAGGTTGGGTGTTCAAGTCCCATTATCAACAGGTTGTCACTGTGCCCCCCAGTGCAGCTCACTGGGTTATCAAAGGCCAGCCATGTCTCTCACTGTCTATGGTGAGAGGTTCATGTAACAAGAACCATTGCTGACTTTCAACAAGAGTAGCTGGATAGCCATCAGCATGTTTCTGCCCTGCAACGGCTTGTGAGCAGTCCAGGGTGTACTCTGCCCTTGCCTGGAGTCTGCTGGGATGGGTACCAGCCTTCCCGTGACACTAATTAGGATTAAGTGGTTACGGAAAATGAATGGAAAATGAATGAATGTATTTACTTCACCTTCAAAGAGCCTATGCTGCCCTGTGGGATTCTAAAGTTTTATGTTAAAATCACATTAGGAAGCAAAATACCATCACCAGCGAGTCAACTAATCAATCAACCAATCAATAAGCAAACAAACAGATAAATAAAACTTCTTCTTCTTTTCCTTTCGGCTGTTCCCTTCAGGGGTCGCCACAGCAAATGATCTGCCTCCATCTCTCCCTATCCTCTGCATCTTCTACTCTTTAAAATTAGATCCTTTAAGACTTGTCAGAGAGAGTCAGAGAGACCACTGTTAGAACGGAATCACATGGAAAGGACAATCTTCTGATGCCGGAGTAGAGCGCGCCGCTCCTCTTTATAGCTTGCTGATTGCTGAGTGAATTCAGGTGCACTCTCTGGATTTCAACTGCAGGTAACAGCCACGCCCCTTGCCAGTGCCTGCAGTGTATGGGGAGAGAGGACGAGAGAGAGAGAGAGAGAGAGAGAGAGAGAGAGAGAGAGAGAGAGAGAGAGTTAAAACACCGCTAGCAAGCACAGACCATAACATTATCATTTCTCTATACAATTGAGCAATTGAGGGTTAAGGGCCTTGCTCAAGGGCCCAAAAGTGGTAATAGAACCATTGACATTCGGATTAGCAACCCATAGTTTTACCCACTAAGCCACCACTGCCCTACAGTTCACGAGTCCATCGAAGGTCCAAAACACACACCATCTCACATTCACATCTAGGAGCAGTTTAAAACAACCACTCAACCTTCTGTGCATCCCTGTGGACTGTGGGAGAAAACCAGGGTACTTAGAGAAAACCCAAACAAGAACAAGGAGAACACATAGACCCCAGCAAAAAAAGCTCTCACCGACCCAAGACTCAAACCCAGGAACTTCTTGCAGTGAGGTTGTCATGCTAACCATTACCCTGATAGGACACCGTAAACATAACTTACAGATTTATCTTTCTATCTATCCATCCATCCATGATTTCTTTTTCTTATATTGATTATCGAACCTCAGTTAGGTTTTTCGGCAAGAGCCAGTAACAAAATTGTGGCTGCAGAAACATTCCTCCTGCAAGTCTACAAGTCCGTTTGCAAACAACATAAATACCACTTGTCAATTATCCCTGATGTGAACATGCTATAACCAACCCTGTAGAGCAACACAGTAGAATCCGGTGTTGAATTACAGTACGTCCCCACTGGACTCAAGTGAACTCTGAAACTATTAAATCAACACTTGAGATTGTTCTGTGTAGATGTGAAAAAAAAAAATCTAATATTTTTTTATTTCTAATCAGAAAATGATGATTTTGCTTTGATTTAATGACAAACTGAGTGATGATGATCATCAGATGCGATGATTGCTGTTTATCTCAGGAAATGAGACTGAAGTAATTGACGTGAATGATGCTCATGATCTGTAAAAACTGCTAATATGCTTTTCAGCGAGTTGATTGCTAGGCACGTGCGACGGCATGAGCATATGGAGGATTTTCCCAGTCCACAGCACAGTTGTCCTTTTGTGAAGCCAAAAACATCAATTTCAATTCATCTGTAGTATTTCTAATGGCTCTTTCTTTCCCCTTAACATTCTAGAACCACACTCTTTCCCCGGGGTTCTTAAACTTATTTGCTTTCTAGGTGTGAGAAACTTTTTAACTTTTTATCTTAAGTATTATTTAATGTTTATTGTTTTATTTATAGGGCAGCGGTGGCCTGGTGGTAAAGGTGCTGGATCACTGATCCTAAGCTTAAGGGTTCAAGCCCCCCTCTCAACAGGTTGTCAGTGTCACCCCATTGCAGCTAACTGGGTTATCAAAGATGGGCCATGTCTCTCAGTGTCCATGGTGTGAGGTTCATGTAAAAGAACCACTAATGACTTTCGACAAGAGTAGGCTGCATAGCCATCAGCATGTTTCTGCTCTGCGATGGCCTGGCAAGCTGTCCAGGGTGTACTCTGTGTTCACCCAGAGTTGACTGAGATGGGCACCAGCCTCCCTGTGACCCTAATTAGGTTTAAGCTGTTCAGACAATGAATACATATTCAATCAATCATTCTGGGTGCCGTGCCAGAATTCTGGCGTAGGTTGCAGCCATAACTTGTCATGGCTGTATACGAAGGGCAAAAAATCCACAGTAGAGGCCCAAAGTTCTTTCTGCAGGGTGTTTTTATTGAGACACCATCTCTAGCTATCTGGCTATTGACTCTAAACAGTTCATCCGCCCACTGATAGGTCTTATTTTATTCCTACTGGGTTGCTAGCCACCTTACTCACCAAATTTGGAAGCTGGTGGGGGATCCGGTTTTAGATTGAGATGGTTTGGACATGTACAGAGGAGGGATAGTGAGTATATTGGTTGTAGGATGCTGAGGTTGGAACTACCTGGCAGAAGGCCTAGAGGAAGACCAAAGAGGAGATTTATGGGTGTGGTGAAGGAGGACATGAAGGTAGTTGGCGTAAAAGTAGAAGATGCAGAGGACAGGGTGAGAAGGAGGCAGATGATTTGCTGTGGCGATCCCTGAAGGGAACAGTCGAAAGGAAAAGAAGAAGACTTACTCGCCGACCACTCGACCATGTAACGGGTTGTACTGGCTTACATGTTACCAGTAGAAGGGCAAAACCTGACATGACAGGAATTAATATTAGACTATTCAAAAAAGTAGTGTCTGCATTCTTCTATACAAATTCACTGTATAAACTGAAAAATGTAAGATTTTGTTTTCTTTTGAATCACTCAACCAATATTTAGTTGTAGAATCACTGTTTCTGAGAATTTCTGCACATCTGTTGCATGGAGTCAACCATTTTGTGGCACCTGTGAGCAGGTTTTCCAGCCCAGGATGATTGGACTCCATTCCACAGTTGTACTGTATTTCTTGGTTTGCTTCAGAAGCTGTAAGTTTGATGTCACCCCACAAGTTTTCTATTGGATTAAGGTCCGGGGACGGAGCCGGCCGCTCCATTATGTCAATCCTAATGGTTTAGAACTGAGATATTGCTAATTTTTTGGTGTGTTTGGGATTGTTATCTTGTTGGAACCCATTTCAAAGGCATTTCTTTTTCAGCATAAGGCAGCACGACCTCTTCAAGTATTCTGTTGTATTCAAACTCATCTATGATTCATAAATAGGCCTGACACCGTAATATGAGAAACATCTCGATATCATGATACGCCACCAGGTTTCACTGTCTTCACAATGTACTGTGGCTTGAATTCAGGTTTGGGGGCGTCTGACAAACTGTCTCTGGCCACTAGACCCCAAAAAGAACAATCTTACTTTCACGCCAGAAAATGTTGTGTAGTTTCTCTTCAGGCCAGTCAGTGTGCTCTTTGGAAAACCATAACCTCTTCAGCATGTCTTTAATTCAACAGTGGGACTTTGCAGGGGTTTCTGGTGGTCTAGATGATTCGCTGTGGCAACCCCTGAGAAAGGGAAAAAGCCAAAAGGATAGAAGAAGCTTCACATAGGCATCCTTTAATTGTCACAGGACTCACAGGTAAATTTAGACCTTCTTAGATCTTGCTGGAGCTGATTAATGGCTGAGTCCTTGCATTTTGGGTCTTCTTCAATACATTCGAATGACAGTTTTTTTGGTTTCTTCCACATCTTTCAGGTTTTGGTTGCCATTTCAAAGCATTTATGATCATTTTAGACGAACAGCATCTCAATTTCTGCCCTTTTAACGTTTTCCCCTCTGGGATCAACTTCTTAATCAAGGTATGCTGTTCTTCTGAACAATGTCTGGAATGACCCATTTTACTCAGAATTTCAGAGAGTAATGTTCTATAACCAGCATGTACAACATTTGCTGCCTTTCTTGCTTAAATAATTATAATTGACACTTGTTCTTCAAAGAATGAATGACATCACCAATTGAACTCCACACTGCTATTACTGTATTTTGAACACAAACCTATCAATTAGTGATTCAATGACACAGAATCAGCAGCAGCGTGTCAGGACTGTGGGGTCTGTTGGATTTTATTCCCCTACTACACCTGATAGTAAATTATTTGCCATATAGCAATATCATTTCTACCCAAAACACTGATTGAACAGGTTAGTAATGTCTGACTGATTTTATTTTTGAACACACCAGTACATTCACTTTCACTTACCCAATCACTTATTTGCCAAACTGCTTACCCCTACGGAGACCAATGGGACACTGACACCTATCTCAGCCAGCATTGGCAAAGGATGGGAACACCTTGAAACGCACTCATTCACACCTGAAAGCAATTTGAAAAAGTCCGTTAGTGTAATATGCATGGCTATGGGATGAAACTGCAATACCTGGAGGAAACCCATGCATGCATTGGTAGAATGTGCAAACTCCACAAAGAAACACCTGTGCATGAGAATCAAACCCAGGACCTTCTTGCTGTGAGGCAGTTGTGCTAACCATTATGTCACTACGTCACCCTCTTTTTATGTTCAATAATATAAATAAAGAACTTGCACGATGCTATTGTTATGGTTTTCCGAGTAGAGAGACAGGAGCAGAGAAACTCTGATGAAGTGTAGAACTTGTGTATAAGAACAGTTTGCAATTATTTAACAAACTTCTGCATGCAAATACTTCAGAATTGGAGATGGATGTTTATGTCGAAAGAAATATGCTGAACAGTTTGGCATGGAATGAGAGAGGGAGAGCGACAGAAGAAAAGAAAGTCTGATAGAAGACCAGAGGAATGAAGGGGACACAGAGGGAGTCTGTCGCCACCTGAGAATTCCCCTCCAGTGGGAGCCTGTCTGAGCTCACATCTCTGTCTGGGAGACAATACACCTACTGGCTATACTTTCCACCCCACCAACAGGGGGTGCACATGCACTCACTGGCATTTGCGTGACTAATCTTTCCCTTTCTCACCCCCCCTCCACCCACACACTCTAACGCTCTTCATCACTCGACTGTTTCTCTATCTGTCTGTTTCTTTTCTTCATGTCTCTCCCAGTTGTATGTATGGACAAAAGAGACTGTGGGGTGGGTTGGGAGTAGTGGGGCTGTTGCTACTGGCAACCTGGATACCAACACAGAGATGACCTGGAGAGGGCTTTTAGTCTACTGGAATAAATGGATGCATTGAGAGATTGAGAAAAAGGGAGAGGAAAAAAGTGTTGTTCTGATGACTAACACATCAGAAGAACTTGAGCCCAAAGCATTAATTCACTTCGAGGAAAATGATACTGCACTGCTTTTAAGTTCATTTTATAGCTTTTTAACTCACAATAAATGTAAAGTCAAAAACCATAAAATGTACAAGCAGTGACCCAGGCATAGACTTGGGAACGGGCAGGGACTCATTCAGGGACTCTGACCCGTACTTGGACAGGCACCAAATCACATTTACAGACCTGGATCCGTAGATCTGTACAAAATTTTTTTCCATTATTGCATATAGTCTTTAGTACAGTACCATTTATCCTGAGAGAAAAAAGTAAATAATGGCAACAATAGATTTTGTTTGATCAGAAGCTCAGCGGTTATTACCGCCTCTCAAAGCAGGGCTTGTTTTTCAGTTTGTCTGTCCTATCCACACCCATGCACAGATTGTCACCCAACTTGGTGGGGACACTACCCAACTTGAGTTCCACTTATTATTTGATTTTGACATGTCTAGGTCAAAGGACAATGTCCGAGTAAGGTTACAACTTTTTGAAGATAGAACATCTATAAATTCAATTGCTGATTTACATGCTGTTACTATGGAGTGCTAATTAAATTAAATTAAATTAAAGTCAGTACCTGGGCAGTGGTGGCCTGTTGGTAGGGTGTTGGTGTACTTAGCCCAAGGAAGAGGGTTTAAGTCCAACTATCAATGGGCTGTCACTACTGTCTCCCCAGTGAAGCTAACTGGGTTATCAAAGGCAGGCCATGTCTCTCACTGTGTATGATGCATGTAAGAGAACCAGTGACGACCTTCATCAAGAATAGACTACAGAGTCATCAGCATTTCTGCACTGGCGAGCTGTCCAGAGTATACTCTGCCCTCGCACAGAGTTGGCTGAGATAGGTGCCAGCCTCCCCGCAACCCTTATTAGGATTAAGCGGTTCAGAAAATGAATGAATACAATCAGTTCCTATTTAGGGCCTATTTGCTATCATGCTATCACTGACCATGCTTCATTGTGGTGGCGGTATCTTGCACTCCATGAATAAACCTTCAGCTTTTGCATGTTCTCCTCATGTTTGTGTGGGTAAGTCTGTTGGGCTTTTTCCACCTGAGCCTAGTGCTGATCACAGCCAAAAGTTATCCCAGTTTCTGTGGCGTGAAGCAACAAAAAGCTCAACTCCTCCTGGATGAGACACTGGTACCCACTTATACTTATTGATTGATAGATGCACACTTGTGGTTGAGACCTTGTCCAAAGGTCTTAACACAGTGGGGCTATAACAGGGATTCAAACCCACAACCTCTCACGTATGAGCAAGGCACGCTAACAATTACACCAACCACTACACTACCAGTCCCAAAATAGTCTAAAAAAATGCACAATGAATACTATACACTCATGTTAGCATAATTACATCATAAAAAAATAATTCTGTTCAACTAAATTCAAGTGCACCTTCATGGTATGAATCTTCTGTTTTATCACATACCAAACAGGTTGTATTGGATACAGACTTATGAATGGGAATGACACAGGAGGACATTTTTGAGAACACTGAACACATTGTCAGGTTCATAAACCAAGATATTTTTAGTTTAGCTTTGGGACACGAAGTGATGAACATGATGAGCAATACAGATGCACCCTGACTTACATTATTTCATTTTACGTTTTTACGGTTTTTTTTTTCCAAAAAAAAGTCAAATTTTGAGTTTAGACATACTTACGTAGTACGCTGACGTAATGACGCAATGACGTAATGACGCTGCATCCATTTTTTACAAACGACAGACTGAATGTGCCCCTCCTTCTTTTATATATATATATAAAGCAAGTAAACTACTTTCAATATTGAGCGCCTCACATATCGTAAGCGCTGATTGGCTGTTTTAAGCTTCATGTAAAGTGAGTCGGCTCAGCTTCATGTAATGTGATTCAGCTCAGCTTCATGTCATGTGACCATCTGTCAGAACCATTTACAAGCAGAAAGATCGCATCATAGAGAATGTTAAAGGTTATATTTGATATTGTATTTGATATTTGATGAGTGAATTTGATTAAAATTTATCAATTTGAAATTATTTTGCTTGAATTTAATTAATTTGAAGTTAATGTTGACATTATTTGATATATTTGATATTATTTTACAATGTTATGTTTATAATAATTGATTTAGGGGTGTTTTATGAGATACGGTAATGGTATTTATGGATGTATATTACAGTATGAGCGTCATATGTCACACGTCATACGTCACTGCAACAACTTATGTTCACTTTCAACTTACGTTCGGCCATCCGGAACCAATTAAAAATGTAAGTCAGGGAGCGCCTGTAATCTTGAATAATCTAGGATGGGCCTTGATGACATCATTATTCTAACATTCCATTGTGAAATAACAAAGAAATATTTGAGATTTGAATGATATTAACTTTTAATAAGTGTTGTCTTCTTGAATTTGTCAGTTGTATATAAACTGAAATGTATTTTAAAAAATGTAAAGTAATGTTTTGGGGTAGTGGTGGCCTGGTGGTAAAAGTGCTGGATCACTGATCCTAAGGTTGTGGGTTCAAGCCCCACTCTCAACGGATTGTCACTGTCCTCCCAGTGCAGCTAACTGGGTTATCAAAGGCCGGCCATATCTCTCACTCTTTATGGTGTGAGGTTGTAAAAGAACCATTGCTGACTTTCAACAAGAGTCAACTGCAAAACCGTCAGTGTTTTTCTGCCATGCAATGGCCTGGTGAGCTGTCCAGGGTGTAATCTGCCCTCACCCAGAGTTGGCTGGGGTGGGTGTCAGCCTCCCCGCGATCCTAATTAGCATTAAGTGGTTACAGTGAATGAAAGGAATATTTTAAAAATTCCTTTTTTGGAAAAAAGTTTACAGCATTTGGTAGACACTCTTATCCAGAGTGACTTACAATTATCAAATTTTGTACACCTGAGCAATTCAGGGTTAAGGGCCATTCTCAAGGGCCCAACAGTGGTGATAGTGGAGATTGAACCGCAGACCTTCAGATCAGTAATGTATTGAATTAACCACTAAGCCACCATCACCTCCAACAGCATGTATAGATAGATGTTTAAGAAATTAAAAGATGAACAAAGACAAAGTCACTGAATTATGATTTTAGTCCACCATGAGCCACCAGATCATCATCATACAGCATACCACAGCATTTTGGAACAGTTTGGAAAAAGACTGCTGAACGCTTACGGCGATTTCACACACGCCATCAAAGCTATCCTCCTATTGTTCCCAAATGTTGAGGAAATCAGCGTGATGTGTTATTGTTGGATGATGTGGAGAAAGAATAGGAGGGGGACAGCTAGAAGAGAAAGGAAGATGAGAAGGGAAAATTTTAGAGATGGGGAAGAAAGCAGATTTATTCTTTCTTCATAATTCATGAAAATGTGTTCTGTGTATGTGTGTATGAGAAAAAAAACACCATCTAAAGTTCGGCTTAAGTGTAAATAAAATTAATTTTGAATGGTGTTCTATGTATTATAGTGAGACGTTATGTTCAGTATGGCACACAGGAAAGCACCTGGAGTGTCCACAGAGAGCCGGAAGCTTCAGTACATGAGAAAAGAAGAGATGGGAAAACCGGGAGCAGAAGGAGTGGAGCAGGGCGGGTTGTTGGAGTTGGTCCAAGCTTTTTTTTTTTTTTTACTGTAAGCTCGGTTCTCATAGAGAAAATTTTAGTAAAGCAGCTTCTTCCAAAAGCTCTTACAACATTTGTAGCACATTCCCCAATTGATATCTAATTATTCTTGAAAGAGATGATTCTTACTTTATGTTTGAAAGCCTCCCATGAGTGCATGTTTTAATATCATCCGAAATCAAATGTCTGCTTACACATGTTTTTTTAATCAGTGATCCAGACAAGGACAGTTTCCGCTGGTAACGTGCTGGATTACCGATCCTAAGGTTGGGGGTTCAAGCGCCAGTGTTAACAGTCGTCACTGCTGTCCCCCCCAGTGCAGCTAACTGGGTTATCAAAGGCCGGCCATGTCTCTTACTGTCTGTTGGAGGTTAATGTAAAAGAACCATTGCTTACTTTTGGCAAGAGTAGCTGCAATGACGTCAGCATTTTTCTGGCCTGAGGATCTGTCCAGGGTGTACCCTACCCTGGCCCAGAGACAGCTGAGAGGGGTGACAGCCTCCCTGCAACCCTAATTAAGATTAAGCGGTTCAGAAAATGAATGAATGATCCAGACTTGCGTTTTGTACAAAAAAAATAAAATAAAATAATAAAAGTTAAATTTGTGCAGTCACATGCAACATCGCTCTATGTAGTAAAGTGATCACCAAAGAAAAGCAACTGTGTCATTCTCTGAAACTGGTACCATGAAGTGTGACATTCACAATCCCCAAGTCTCCATTGTTACAAAGATCGTAAGAGAAAAACTTTGTGCCCATAACTGCACTTTATTAGTAACAAACAGGCGTGAATCGATTTGTATCACCACATTCATATCCAAATTTATTCATGTATGAACACAAACTTCATCCCATTTGTTTTTCAGTTCAGTTCATCTTCTGTAACTGCTTAATCCTAATCAGGGTCGCGGAGAGGCTAGCGCCCATCCCAGCCAACTCCAGGCAAGGGCAGAGTACACCCTGGACAGCTCATCAGGCCATCGCAGGGCAGAAACACACTGACGGCTGTGCAGCTACTCTTTACGAAAGTCAGCAATGGTTCTTTTATATGAACCTCTCGCCATAGACCAGGGGTCGGGAACCTATGGCTCGCGAGCCAGATGTAGCTCTTTTGATGACTGTGTCTGGCTCTCAGATAAATCAGGTGGCCTTTCTTAACAGAATAAAGAATACATAATTTCACTGTCATTTCAATAAAAATACAAAAAAAAGTCATCAAATAAAACAAAAACAGATGAATAAATCTCACACATTTAAATCTATTCATCTATTTTCAATGCCATGTTGCTGTGGAGCGAAGCAGAGAGCCAATCCTTTCTGTATGCGGGCGGGTCCGATACCTTGAAACTCTAATTTTATTGCATTATAACAACAGCCACAGACTGCGCATGTTGTTTTTGAGTAAAGAGATAAATTTCCCTGGTTTTTGATCAGCTCATTTGCACGAAGCCAAGCAGAGCTGGCAAGCAAACACAAATGGACAGACATGGAAAAACTTCAACCTGCAGACCAGCTGACTGCCAAAACTTGGGACGCGCTTCCTGTCACATAAACACTGCAGTGTGTGAGTCCTGTCGTGTCGAGTCCTCACCGTGTATCAACCAGACTACAAAGCCATCAGCAAAACCATGCAGCACCAGAAGTCGCATTAATAGTAAGAAATACTTTTCTTCATTATGACAATGTCGTTTAAAATAAATTCAGAGTCTTATTGTACTCTGAATTTGTTGGTCTTCTTTTTCAATTTAGTTGTATTCAGTATTAATATGGCTCGCAGAGGATTAGATTTTAAAATACAGTCAGCTTGCTACGAAACCCCCTGGGTACGAAAATTCCGGGTTACAAAAAACATTTTCCTAAGTTTTCGTCCACAGGATATGGGTAATCAATGCCGTGCAACGTTACACCTGTATCCTCAATGATGCTCTTGTGTCCTCCATGGTGTTCATTGACTGCTACACATTGTCCAACATTAACTGTTGGCGGACCAGGGAGTGAGTTGTGGACAGAACTGTGTTTCTCACTGTTTCCTTAAAGGTAATCATAGTCTACTCACCTTTAAGTTTGGGTGAGCACTCAAACCACAGTATTCCGCAACACCACGCACAAACTGTTAACCAATCAGCAATGTCCACATTGACTTGCCCTGTATCTTAAAGGGAAGTGTGTTCAGTTGCATGACATTTACATATTCGGAATGTCATGCAACTGAACACCCTTCCCTTTAAGATACAGGGCAAGTCTGCTTACATATAGTATCAATGTCATAGTCTTCGATTAGTAGTAATGCAGCAGCACCTGCAAGAAAGACACTTTGTTGATTTAATGCCATTTTCTCAGCATCTCTAGAGTTCATCATCTTGACGACAACAAGAATGAATGGTCGGGGTGTCAGTCAGTCGGGGTGGGGGGTGTTGGGGGCTGATCCTACTTCACAGATTTCGATGGTCACGTGGGGACCTCGGTCCCAATTAACCGTGGAAAGTGAGGGATCCTTGTCTTTTGATGATGGTATGGCCCACATATTGCAACCAATTTTGCAGAAAATTTTCAAATATTATTATCATTATTCTTTTTTCACTGGATGTTTTCAAATTGTTTTGTCTGATGTGTTATGTGTATCCATGTGATATGTTTTGGGCGGGGACAGCTTTTTTCATTCTTTGATAGTTTTTGGAAAACAAAGTCAAAATGTAAATAATTAAATTTGACCCAGTTTCAGCAAATGACCCATGTACACATACCTGATGTTTTGGCTCTCCTAGACTAAAGTAGGGCGGTACAGTGGAGCAGTGGTAAGCATGTCCGCTGGAGACCAAGAAGGTGCTGGATTCGAATCCTGGGCTTGGCAAGGGCATATCTCTGTGGAGTTTGTAGGTTTTTCCTGTGCTTGTATGGATTTACTCTGTGTATTCCAGTGTCCTCATACACATATAAGGGTAATTCGCAGCCAATTGGCCTAATGTGCATGTCTTTGGACTGTATGTGAATGGTTTTGTGTGTGTGTGTGTGTGTGTGTGTGTGTGTGTGTGTGTGAGAGAGAGAGTTGATTAAGCAGTAGACTTATGAGCTGTTCAGGGTGTAACCCACCTTCAAACAGAATCAACTGAGATAGACTCCAACCTCCATGTGACCCTAGTAGTATTCAGCAAACAAATTTATGAATACATTGACTAAAGTATCTCAAAAGTACTGTGATCTACCTAAACTTTGTTTTGCAAACAGGAGCTTTAAACTTTACTGCAAGAGCCGAATGTATTTTTGTCGCAGGAAGTAGCAAAAAACCCTTTCCTGTAGCCAGTAACAAAACACAAAAGGACATCTCATTTACTCATTACAATATTTGTGACTATAATATTTTTTCCTGTTTTTTTTTCCCCACTTTATTTTCTAATATATTACAAAGACAATTATTTTTTATCTGGTGGATATATTCTTCAGTACATGCAGCTAAGTGTATTAAAGACGTAGTGTACAGGGATGTGTGAAAAGCATCTCGATTCAGACTAAACTAATGCTAAATCCTCATAGTAAATACATACCCATACAATAGCCAATTAATGCTTTGAACCTCATCCAGTTTCTTTAGAAATGCCACTTGAATTTTCCAGTGTGGTTTAGGACACAGAATGACTTATGAATTCTAAAATCTGATTGGTCAGAAAGTGTTTATTAATTTTCATGAACACGATTCAAACAATAGTGCTGAGTGCATGGCAAATTAATGCTCCAATTGTAATACAAGATTAATATGTTTCTGAAATAATAACCATTCATTCATTTTATAAACTGCTTAATCTTAATCAGGGTCACAAGGAGGTCGGCATCCATCTCATCCGACTCTAGATGACGGCAGAGTACACCATGGACAGCTCATCAGGCCATCACAGAGAAGAAACATGCTGACGGAAAAGCAGACCTGCTCTTTAAGAAAATCAGTAATGGTTCTTGTACATGAACCTCTCACCATAGACAGTGAGAGACATGGTCAGCTATTTATAACCCAGCTAGGTGCATTGGGGGGACAGCACTGACAACCCATTGATAGTGAGGTTTGAACCCCCAACTTTGGCATCTAGGAACATCAATTGATTTTGTTTATAAAATAATATTCTACAATTAAACAAGAAGACCTGCCTATAATGGAAGAGACCAGCTGCAGCTAAACTAGCAAGCTCAGTATTTACTGACTTACCGTATTCAACATAATAAGCGCTCTGCTCCAATTTTTTTTTTCTTACATCTAATACCCCATCCATGTGTACTGAGAGCAAAATGGTAGCTCAAACTTACCAATTGTATTCGATCAGTCTCTGTAATCGTAAAATGAGGCGTTCACTGCCTGTAAAAGTGAGTTTACATGGTATTTCAAGACCCCCTGCCACTGGAGAATGTCTATAATGTTCATCAGTAGCACATTTGATCTCAGCACTCAGCTTGTGCGTGACCATGGAGCCTTAATGTGCCTATTTGAACTCAGGCATTGGCTGAGATCTGTGATGCTCTTGTTATGTATGTAAATATAGTCACATGGTCTCAAAAAAGAAACAAAAAGGAAATGCCAAATTAACTGAACTGAAACACAAAAGAAATCAACCACCGAGATTAGTTGAATCTCCATTTCAGTATGTTTTTGAAAAAATATGAAACGGTGCAAATGTCTAGAAATGACAAAAACGAAAGTGATCCTCCAGATTATTATCAGTGTATGGTACAAATCCAGAATCTCTAATGGTTAGAGAATGCATCAGTATCCACAGCATGGGTGAGCTGCATGTGTGTAAAAGTACCTATGATTTGGACTCGTATGTTGGAATTCTATAGCGACATATTTTATAACCAAGGCAACAGCACTTCTTGGGAAGTTCATGCTTATGTTAGCCAGACAATGCCAGACCTTTTTCTATACGAACTACAACATGTGGCTTCATAAATGCAGAGCGCATATGCTTCATTTGCCTGCTGACAGTCCAGATTGGTCTTCGATTGGAAATGTAACATGCTTCATGAAGGAAAGAATCAAACAATAGTGACTACAATTGTTGAGCAATTTAAGTCTTATAAGAACAAAAACTTTATGAATCTGTCCAAACTTCTGTTGTGTGTTACAGGCACCTAATTCTGTCTTTGTTTATATTTACATATATAGGAAAGGCTATGTTCTTTTGAAAACATTTAACAATAATCCAAATAAACATATGAATGCCTCTGCCACACACAACGACTCAAAATATAACAGCCATGTGCAAATACTGCAATGCACACGCAAAAACATATAAGCTTGGCACACATTCCAGACGCAGAGACCGAACGTTTGACACACTCAGTCTGCACCAGCCCACCCAGAAGATATACAAAACTACTGTTCAGTGCAGAGTCGGCCGACACTGAGACTGGAGACCAGCAGGCTCCTATGAGACTCCACACAGACTCAACTGCCGTGACAACTTGGAGCACTCCAACCCACCCCACTGAATGCTGCTGTGAGCAGGATAGAACCAGCCTGCTGAACAAAACCACAACATTTGTGGACCTCCACCATCCCTAACTACCTTGGCCAATGCACAAAACCACTGGTCGTGCTAGATATGGCAAGGAAAGGAGTGCATACCTGAGATGGAGAAAGTCTCTAGTGTGCAAACTGAGGTTGCAAACTTGACTGTAACAAATGCTTCATTTTGATAGATTGGGATCGAGTAGAAGGATGGTGTCCATTTCTTATGTGACTTTTAAAATGTGTGCAATTGTTGACATGGTGACATTTTTAGATGTTTAAATGAGAAGATGGCACTTGTTGAAAGTAAATCCCAATCAAAAATTTACAATAAAACCTATCTGTGTGTAAAATCCTAGTGTAATGGTTGCTATTGTAACAATTTTAAAGGGATTGTTTGAAAACCAAACTTCAGAGTGATGAAATCATCAAGGGCCAAGTTAACATGGAGGAGATTGGTTTTGAGTATTATTTATATCAGTTTTTTAGGTGTACAGGGATCCCTCACTTTCCGAGGTTAATGGGGATTGAGACACCCCCCCTCCTGTGATCACCGCTTTCCATGAAGTAGGATCAACCTCCCTGACTGACGTATACGTACATGTATATGTGTATATAATATTAATAAATACATATTGAACACTATAAATGCTTATAATAACAATTAAACATTCAAAAATAATGCATAAGGTGTAAATAAAATATAAATACACACACATACAAACACGCATGCAAGCACACACAGATGCGCACTTCGCATAAAAATGTAAGTTTTTGGTTGTTTTTTAGTTTTGTTTGTTGGTTGTTTTTTTTTTTTTTTGCATAATGTTTTATTGGCCTTGTTTTGCAGCATTTTTCTTAACTTTTCCCCCTATTTTTTATTAATTTCCTTAATTTTTTATTTTTCGATGAATATTTTTGAAAAACCCTCGATGAACTGAAGCCGCAGACACTGAAGCTCGAAGTGGCGAGGGATCCCTGTATACATATATGAATCCTTCTGCATATATGTGACGCGCTCCACCGAAAGTAGGCGCTTGTCGCAAGTGACGTATGGTGCTTGTGAGACAAAGCGTGGCTTATCCGGACTTCCGATCTTTCAAGTGAGCAAGTGAAGGTTGAGTACTAAACAAGTATTCAACACGCACTTGCTCACTTGAAAGATCGGAAGTCCGGATAAGCCACGCTTTGTCTCACAAGCATCATATGTCACTTGCGACAAGCGCCTACTTTCGGTGGAGCGCCTCACATGTAGTTTCTGACTACACAGGAAATTATATTACTGTAAACCTTTCAACACCTTCAACACAAATTTGTTAATAAATGACAAATTATTCAAAATCCTATATTTGTATATGTTAACTTGGATCCCAATGTCATCATTCAGAGGTTCAGTTTTCAAATAACGGCCAATAAAATGGTTAAAATATAAATTATCGGCCTAAGATTTTACACACAAACAGAAATTAATCTAGATATTTGAAGAAGTGTTTCCTACTCTTCTAATGTTTTTGGAAGTCTCCAGAATCTGAGGTTGAATTAATCCTTGTGTCTTGGTTCATTTGGATTAAAAAATTGGAGGAAAACAGGATGCCTTTATGTTTGTCATTTGTTAGCAGCATTACATTTTCATAGTCATTTAGATTTCATGTCACTTTCTAAAGCTTTGAGTTGAGGACATCTTCCTAAGGTTTTTAGGAATTCTGTTGAGGTGCAATTTTCCTGGTCAGAAAAGATGAGTTAGCTTTTAGTCAAATGTAGCATTAGCTAAATCAGTAATATATCACCATTAGAAAAAGTCAGACACTAAATGAAGTATTTATTTTCATTTGATTCAAATTCGTTCATTTTCTGAACTGATTAATCCTAATTAGGTTCCCGGGGAGGCTGGTGCCCATCTCAGCTAATTCTGGTCGAGGGCAGAGTACACCCTGGACAGCTCGCCAGGCCATTGCAGGGCAGAAACACGTTGACGACTATGCAGTCTGCCCTTTATGAAAGCCCAAATGAAAGTGAACTCATTCATTCAAGTTGCAGGAAGGCTGGAATGTATCTCAGCTGATTCCCAGTGAAGGTGGTGTACACCCTGAACAGTTTACCAGTCCTCTGCAAGACCAACACGCACACAATGGTTTACATTCTCACTCACATCTAATGTCTTTTGACTGTGCGAGAAAACTTGAGTACCCAGGGGAATTCCTCGAAAGCAAGGGATGAACATACAAAGTCCATGCAGAAATGTCCTCATCGAAGCCGGGACTTGAACCCAGGACCTTCTGCTAACTCCGATGCCACTGTGCCTCCCTCAAAATAGAAAATACAGGTCTAATTCACAGTTTAAATATCCCCAAGACATAGCTTTCCTATACCATGTGATACGCGGTATGTATGTGTAAGTGTGTGAACACAGGTGCTCACCTACACACACATCAAGAGTTAACATTTAAACAGGTGGCGTATGGGGATTCACCTACATAACCACAGACAGTGCTTAATTATAATTTTTTTCACTTCTAAATGACTATACGGTTTCTGAATTACTAATACAGTAAGTACTCCGACACAGGAAGCAACAAATAATACGCCCAGCACGCAGCTTAGTGAGGAGTCCTGCAGCGTCAAGTTGAAGGATTCTCTAGTGCAAAAGTCTTTTGTGCTCTCCTCGGTGGTGTCAGTGGGCTTAGCTAGGCCAGACAAGGCCTTTTCTACCCACCCAGAGAATGACAGACAGGTCACATTGTTCCCACTTACAATTTGCTTTGTGTTTGTGATATGAAGAAAAAAAACAAAAAAACAGTAGCGCAGCAGCCAGAGACACAACAGGGGGGTAGGGGGGTGGGGGTCAAAATGGGTGCTGTGGAGCCAGGAAATCTCACAGTGTTGTAAGTAAATGATGCTATGGCATTCATGGTTACCAGGTCTCAATAGGTCTAAAATGATTATTGTTATTATTTTTAAATAAGTCATAGCTGCACCAAGCTCACCTTGGATTTCTCCCTTGAGCCGATGCAACCTACAAATACAGTATAGCCATCCAGGCCTACAACGTCCATAAATATTTAGTACTATGCTTCATCTCCCCTAATTATTAAACACATTATACGTACTTGTGACGAATGTTTTTGCCTATTACAGGACCGCCCACACTTGCTTTCTCATAGCAAATTCTGGCAACATAGCAGTTTTTCTGCAGAGAGATCCACTCCTTGTTTTTGTGTTGTCAGTTTATCGGGTTTCCCCTCAGCCTATTCTAGTGTTTGGAGGATGTTCTGTTTGTAGAATAATAAAAGTTCTTTAAAGGAACATTGTGACTCAGAATGTCATTTAAACATTAAACATAAACAATTATTTTAAATTTAGAATTAGATTACTGTCTGTAAAATAGAAACTGTGGTTTGGATGGACGTGTACTTAGGAACAAGGTCCAATTACAGTATCTATCTTTATATAGTCATTAATTCATTTTCTGACCTGCTTAATCATAAATAGAGTCATGGGGAGGCTGGCGCTCATCTCAGCCGTTTCCGTACAGGGAAGGGTACACATGGACAGCTCAGCAGGCTATTGCAGGGCCAACACTCACAAAACCATTCTCACCTCGGGGATATTTAGAATAGTCAATTAAACCACGGTGAGTGTTTTTGGACTGTGTGAGGAAACTGGAGTAACCAGAGACAACCCATGCAAGCACGGGAGAACATGCAAACTCCACACAGAAGCACCTAAGCTGGGAATTGAACCCAGGCCTTCTTGCTGTGAGGCAGATGTGCCACCCACTATGCCACCGTGCCACCCTAAATATCTTTATATGGTGGGTATTCTAGTAGGATTAATCAGGTCAGTAAATGAATGAAGTAATTTTTAAAGAACCCGAGGACAAATGATTATAGATGGCCAAAATAAACAACAACAACAATAATAGTACCGTTTACCTTCTGTCTTTACACTTTCTGCAAGTTGTAGTTCCTTCCCTACACTGTCACGTTTCAGGATGAGTCATCTGATCGGGACTGGAAATATCTGATCACGTACCAGCCAGAAGTGAAGGGTTAGAGGTCACAGGAAGGTCCTGTGTAAACAGGAAGAACAACATAGAGTGGGGTGGGATGTAATGTTTCCCAGAAAGACGAAGACAAGACATACCTGTGTCTCTCATATTATACTGAACTTTCCTGTTTCTTATGGGTTTTTTTTTTTTTGTATTAAAATTAAATTATTATTTATTCTAGAAGTATGACATGTAATTGCACAAAACATACTTTCATATCTGAACTTTTATTTGTCTATATATGGAATGGTGATCATTTCAATGGGGGGTTGGGGAGGGGCTATTGCAAATGAACACAGTTTTCCTCAACGTGGAATTAAAAACTTATTGAATTGTTTATGGAGAATGGAAATCAAGTGAGTCATGTGCTTGTTGTCCTTCACAGTCATGGGTACCACCTCATTTCAAGAGCTAGGGGACATTTTATGAGCAGATGTGCTAGCTAGTGCTCTCTATCTCCATTATCAGAATTTTGAGAAAAATATTCTTTATTCCTCCAGTACAGTTGGGTAAATGTATAGAATCATTACCAACATCCTACTGGAGATGTTCTGGTGGTTTATGACCACCCATTGCCTTACTGATAGACCTGATTGTGCTTTTTTGCTTTCATTCCTCACCTATCTGTCTTGGCATGCTACACATGTGTGTAAAAGGTGGGGAGAAATGAAGGAGGTAGTTGATCATGTGTTTCCTTAGTTCATGTATTGGCAGAGGAGTAAAATACACAGGCATCAGCTCATAGAGATATTAATACTCCACAGTATGGAAGTTCCCCTCCTTCACACACAGCAGAACACAATACCCCGAGAGGATGTACATCACAGTGGCAAGTTAGTGGTCAATGGTGTAGTGGTTAGCACATCCGCTTTACAGCAAGAAGGTCCTAGATTTGAGTCCTGGCCTTGTTAAGGGCATTTCTGAGTGGAATTTGGTGTTCTCCCCTTGGTTACATGGGTTTCCTTGGGATACTCTGGTATCTACCCAACACTAAAAAGACGTACTCACTAGGCTAACCTGGCTTTTCAAAATTTATTCTAGGTACAAGTGTGAGTGTGAATAGTTGTGTGTTACCCTATAATGGACTGGCAAGTTGTTCAAGATGTACCTTGTCTTCATCCAGAGTTGGCTGAAATATGCTCCAGGCTCCCTCTGAACCTAGTAGGATAAGGTGGTTTGGAAAAATGTATTTATTAATGGTATGTATTTGATAAAAAAAAAAAAAAAAAAAAAAAAAAAAAAAAAAAACTTAAAAAAGTTGCTGGACAAAATGTGTCTAAGGATTTAATGAGGTTCTATCTTAAAACATTTGAAAAAAAAAATAGACCCCATTGGTCCAGACACGGCAACTAAAAGGACCATTTCATAATATGGCAATATAGAAAAAGTATAGCAAGTTTGAAAGCCCCAGCTTCAGCGCATGGCAGGTAAATGTCCGGAAACCTGATATACAGTTTTGCCTCTGTGACCTTGAAAAATAGTATGTCAAGATCACTCACAGACAAACTCAGTCCAGCACTCAAAGTAGTGGATCAGCATACCAAGATTGAAAGCCCCAGTTTCAGGGTGTGGCTAGTAAGTGTCTGGAAACTGAAGTGCGACGAAGAGACGGACAGACAGACAGACAGAACCCATTCCTATAGCATAAACCTTATGCTCAGTCAACAACACACGTCCCTAAAATATTACCAGATATGAACCATTAAATCCTGGTTCAGAAATAAAGTTCCTATTATGAATCACATTTGTAGAACAATTTTACATGGCAGAAAAAAAAATATTATTTTCACTTGTTGTAGTTATCAGGCAGGACATTTTGTGTTCGTCTTTCATTTGGTTTTCTCATCTCTTTTTTATTAAAATGAGCACATTCTGGCATCATGTTTATGTTTTTCTTTGTTCTCAAAGTTAGTCTGTGGGAATTTGTTTAGAAGACTTTTGCTAAAACTCAAGCTCACGAACAAGCAACCTTCAAGGTCAGCTGACACACACACACACCACACACACCACACACACACACCACACACACACACACACACACACACACACACACACACTCTTCATCTGTCAAATACTTGGATTGAATCTTAATCCCAGATGAAAGCACGCAGCAGACACTATGAGCAATCTGCCAACAACAATTTGCTTCCCTCTCCTGAGCCTCCATAGACACGGCAGCACTGAAGTGCCCGTCTGATTCTTGGCAAACTTTTGGTATCCAGCCTATAAAATAACACACCATTTCTTGAGTACGCTTCAGAAATGACAATCTGGCATAGTGTACTGCAGTGTTATCTCTGAGGACTGTTGCCTGGCAGCAATGTTGTAGTTGTTGTTGTTTTTTTTTAAACTTCACTCCTTAAGGTTGTAGAGACTTTAAAAAGGCAGGGGTTACTGGTTGCTGGATTTTGAAGAGCTCAGAAATGCAACTGGGTGAGGTTCTCAAATTATCGTGTGCTTGCCATGGTGATAAAGCTACATTCCTACAAGTAGGGCAAAGCGGAGCTACTTTAGAACAAGCTGTAGTGATAATTTTATGTATTTTTTTTTACATACTTCACCAAACTCCAATGAAGCTCCGTGTAATAGAGGAAAGCAATACCCCAAAGTACAGTATTTACTACAAATATAAGTCCTTATACCTTACCTGGCTTACACCACCAGATTCTTAACCCTTTCAACAACCAGACATACAAGTGTAGGTCTGCCTTTTTTGCTCTCTCAGAAGCATAGGTTCCACAATAGGCTATTTCAGGACCCAAGCACACAATTGTACATTACTGCTGGTATTTAGGATGAAATGCAAAACTGCTCCCAATTCATTAATTATCTCTTTTGCGTGTTAAAATGATGAATGTACTTCTGGATGATAGTAGTAGTGTCTAAAATGGTATACAGCTGTTTCGAGTTCGTTAATAAACCTGCTCGCATGCTATTTTCTAACACTTTAATGTGTTTTTTTATTGTTTAAGATAAGTCTCAGTCTTTATGTAATTGAGTCACTGAAGACACAATTGTACTACTTTATTAAGTCCCGATATGTACAACTGTATGTATGCTCTAACTTGCATAATCAATGAGCAATCAAAACTAAATTTATTTTTCTGAGCAAGGTGCAATACAAAGATGTTTAAGGAAACAAATATATATATTTTTTAATTCACAATTAGTGCAAGGTTACCGAAGGGGTTAAACTATTGAAGAAACATGTGAATTTCTCGTTATATAGATGATTGCAGTGAAGTTCAATTGATACACTGTACTGTGCAAATGTTTTAAGCCAGCTTGACCACGCCATCACGGGAAGAATGTGAAAACTGTGAGCGAGATGAGTGCCATTGAGGGGCATTGCCGGCCCAAAAAAATGAAACATGTTCATTAATTTTTTCACGCACTCTTTTGCGTACCTTTCCGCGAACTATAAGGAAACTGTGAGGTAACAGTGAGGGCACGTGTAAATGCCCACCATGTCACGCACGTCACCGATAATCAATGCCGCGCAACGTTACACCTGTATCCTCAATGGTGCTCTTGTGTCCTCCATGGTGTTCATTGACTGCTACGCATTGTCCAATATTAACTGTTGGCGGACCAGAGAGTGAGTTGTGGACAGAACTGTGTTTCTCACTGTTTCCTCAAAGGTAATCATAGTCTACTCACCTTTAAGTTTGGGTGAGCACTCAAACCACCGTATCCCGCAACACCACGCACAAACGGTTAACCAATCAGCAATGTCCACATTGACTTGCCCTGTATCTTAAAGGGAAGTGTGTTCAGTTGCATGATATTTACATATTCAGAATGCCAGGTAGAGGAAGAAAGTATCAGGTGTGGATTCTTGCTGCTGACATATGTCAATGTCATAGTCTTCGATTAGTAGTAATGCAGCAGCACCTGCAAGAAAGACACTTTGTTGATTTAATGCCATTTTCTCCGCATCTCTAGAGTTCATCATGTTGACGACTACAAGAATGAATGGTGGCTACCCATATATATATATATATATATATATATATATATATATATATATATATATATATATACACACAGTAAAACCTCCGCTGACGAACGCTTAAGCTCACGAACTTTTCGCCTCAAGAACATTAAATTTGCGAGCATATAGTCTCTGCTGACGAACTAGTTTTCAGCGGACGAACCAAACCACACGGTCGAACAGCGCCACGGTGGCGGCCACGAGAAGCTGACGCACGCTCACGGCGTCCCAGTTCGTCACCCCCTTTCTTTGAGTGCGGACGTGGTTTGTGTTTGATAGACATTTTGGACCATATTGAGTGTACTTTTGCTATTATGGGACCGAAAAAGACCCCACCACAGGCGGAGATCATTGAAAAACACGAACGAGGTGTGCGTTTGTGTGACTTAGCATCCCAGTACCAGTACGCTAAGTCTACCATTGCTCCCATCCTTAAGAACAAGGAAGCTATTAAGGGTGCGTGTGTGGCTAAGGGTGTTTCCAAACAGTAAGTCCCTCCCTCCCTCCTCCTCCCACTCTCCTCCCCCCACTCCATTCCATCAAGCCATCAACTACCATCACAAAAGTAAATAAAACGACTTTATTATACAGTACAGTTTATTTCTTTAATTACAATACAATAGCACATTTATTATACATAAAATAAGGTATATTTTTGTGTAGTTTTAAGGCTTATTTAGTAGAAAATTATGTTTTATGGGGACCTGGGAACGGATTATTCTCATTTTAATGGTTTCTTATGGGAAATAAATGTTCGGAAGACGAACTTTTCGCCTCACACACACTTTCTGGGAACCAATTATGTTCGTGAGCTGAGGTATCACTGTATATATATATATATATATGTCTTCCTTTTGGCTTTTTCCCTTTTACTCGGGAGTTGCCACAGCGAATCATCTGATTCGCATGGTTGATTTTGGCAGAGATTTTTTACGTCGGATGCCCTTCCTGTCACAACCCTTTTAGCAAGGGACAGAAACACGCTGACAACTTTGCAGCTACTCTTTATGAAAGTCAGCAATGGTTCTTTTACATGCCTCTCACCATAGACAGTGACAGACATGGCCCGCCTTTGATAACCCAGTTAGCTGCACTGGGGGGGACAGTGACAACCATATGGAGAGTGGGACTCGAACCCCCAACCTTTGGATCAGCGATCCAGCGCCCTATACCACTAGACCACCACTGCCCCTATATATATATATATACACACACACACACTTGTGAGACGTGACAAGGCGTCTCATAAACAGAAGCGCGGTAACCTTTTTAGCGTGATGTGGAGCAAACTTGTCTGGCCATTGAGTGACGTTGAGGAACTTGGAGCACCCCAGCACAAACAATTCGCAAAAATACCGCAATGGTGAGGAATCGAGTGGAACGTCGCGGAAGATCCTCAACGGTATGAATGAGCAAGCTATGAGCAAAGCTTATTCTTCTCTGGCACGAATTGTTTGACTGACAGGTGAAAAAAACACAAAATCATTCCGCCATGGTACGCATGAATGAGTGCCATTGATGATTTAAAATGCGTACTAGTGTCAGGCTGGCTTTAGGCTCACGCCATGAAATGGTGTAGAGCAAAGATGGCTTTTATTTAATCATTTACTAATTTGCCAAATCGCTTAATCCTATTAGGGTTGTGGGGAGGCTGACTACCATCGGGGCAAAGATGAGGTACACCATGCACAGCTTGCCAGACCATCAAGGGACCAACAAAAGCACAGCTATTTCCAATCACACCTAACAGCAATTTGTACCAGCCAGTTAGCCTACTCTACATGTCTTTTTCTTGTGGAAAGATACCAGAGTACCCGGAGGAAACCCAGGCAAGCAAAAAAAACGAGAACTACTATGCCGCTGTGCTGACCTCTTATATTTACTTAGGAATAATTCAATCATAGTTTCTAAATTTAAAAAAAATCTACAAACCACAGTAAATAGTAAGAAATTAAACAAAGTCAGTATTTGGTTCAATGACCCTTTGCTATACAGATGTAATAGTCTCAGGTAGAGTTTGCAGTTTTCCAGGTAAAAACTGTTACGTTTTATTGAGTTAGCTACCATTTTCCAGTTTCAGAGATTTTGACTGTCACAATTTCTATTCATTCATTCATTTTCTAAACTTTTCCTATTTTTCCTAATTAGGGTCATGGTGAGGCTGAAGAATATCTCAGCCGACTCTCGGTAAGAACTGGTTCACAGGACAGCTCAATAGGTCACTGCAGGGTTGACTCACACAACCAATGCAGTGATTTGGAACTGCACGTCAGTGCCCGGAAATGGAACCCAGGAACTTAATGCTGTGAGGCAGACATGCTAACTGCTACACCACTGTGCCACCACTTCCTCCGTATTTGTATGCAAAACCAAGTAGCCTTCATGATTTTTGTCTGAAAAGTGTTCCTTCACTTAAAATGCTACTTTCTTTATTGATACACAAATATTTTTTCTGTAACATTTAAGTTTGTGCTGGAAGACTAATGTTCAGTTCAGTTCATTTTCTGTAACTGCTTAATCCCAATTAGGGTTGCGGGTAAGCTGGCACCCATCCCAGCCAACTTCGGGAAACATGCTGACGGCTTTGCAGCTACTCTTGTCGAAAGTCAACAATGGTTCTTTTACATACCTCACACCATAGACAGTGAGAGACATGGCCGGCCTTTGATAACCCAGTTAGCTGCACTTGGGTGGACAGTGACAAACTTGTGGAGAGTGAGACTCGAACCCCCAACCTTTGGATCAGCGATCCAGCACCCTTATACCATTAGACCACCACTGCCTACTCGGAAGACTAATGTATGGGAATCTAAACTCTTTTTGTACTGACTCTCTAATGTGCAGGTCATCAAATTATTAAAAAGTAAAATGACAGCAAATTCTCTACCAACTGCCCCCAAAAGAAAAATAGGGTGTCTAAGACTTTTGCACAGTAAGTCCAATTGTATATTAATACATTATAATACAGTTTTTATATCTGAGTGCAAGCAGCACAAAAAATGTAAAGTGAAAAGCATATGAACTCTGTTGTGCTACCTTAAAAAAATGTAAAAATGCATCTAGTCATCTGAAGAGCACTGAGCTTCTTTCACCAGTTCAGTGTGTGTGTGTGTGTGTGTGTGTGTGTGTGTGCGTACAATGTATTTAGCAAACAGGGTGGGAAGAACTGTGAAAGAAGCATTTAGTTGCTAGGGGACTTTCCCAATGAAACACACAGTTGTGAGATCAAACAGGGAGCACCACTCTCTCTGTCTTTCCACAGAGACACCTGCAACTCTCAGAGCTGCATCGAATCAGGCCTTCATTAATCATCATCATCTTCTTTTCCTTTCGGATTTTTCCCTTTTTCAGGGGTGGCTACGGCAAATCATGTGATTTGCACGTTTGATTTGGCGTAGGTTTTTACGTCGGATGCCCTTCCTGACACAACCCTTTAGCAAAGGGCAGAAACACGCCGACGGCTATGCAGCTACTCTTTACAAAAGTCAGCAGTCAATCATAACTCTATAAATTTGACAGCTTAATAAGCATACACACACACACACACACACACACTGTAATTCACTGCAACCAGTAAAAGATCACATTCCTGCTCTGAATTTCTACTTATTTACCAACTACAATGGCGCTTGGCTCCAGAAGGACCTCAACACTACACAGATTTGTATCTCCTTCTATGTTAACACATCACATTCAATCTTGGAGCATGGAAACACCACATGCTTACAGGCACACATTGTGCAGTATTTTTGGTTCATTGCAGAGTTTAGTATCCCATTAGCTGACGGTCTTCTTCTTCTTCTTCTTTTCCTTTCGGCTTTTCCCTTCAGGGGTCGCCACAGCGAATCATCTGCCTCCATCTCACCCTATCCTTTGCATCTTCTTCTCTTACACCAACGACCTTCATGTCCTCCTTTACCACATCCATGAATCGTCTCTTTGGTCTTCCTCTGAGCCTTTTGCCTGGTAGTTCCAGCCTCAGCATCCTATTACCAATATACTCACTATCCCTCCTCTGTACATGTCCAAACCATCTCAATCTAGCCTCTCTGACTTTGTCTCCAAAAGCGTCTTACATGTGCTGTCCCTCTGGCGTGCTCATTCTAATCCTATCCATCCTCGTTACTCCCAAAGAGAACCTCAACATTTTCATCTCTGCTACCTCCAACTCTGCCTCCTGTCTTTTCCCCAGGGCCACTGTTTCTAACCCATACAGCATCGTTGGCCTCAACACCGTTTTGTACACTTTTCCTTTCATTTTTGCCGATACCCTCCTATCACACATCACCGGACACTTTTCTCCAAGCCATTTCCAACCTGCCTGCACGCTTCTTGACCTCTTTTCGACACTGCGCCATTGCTCTGGATTGTTGAGCCTAAGTACTTAAATCCTCCACCTTTCTTATCTCTGCTCCCTGTAATCTCACCGTTCCTCTTTGGTCCTTGGCATTCATGCACATGTACTCTGTCTTACTGAGGCTAATCTTCATTCCCCTCCCTTCCAGGGCATACCTCCCACCTCTCTAGATTTTCCTGCACTTGTTCTCTCTGCTCACTACAGATTACAATGTCATCTGCAAACATCATAGTCCATGAATCTTGTCTAACCTCGTCATCTGTCAGCCTGTCCATCACCATAGCTTGAACAAGAAGGGCTGAGAGCTGACCCTTGATGCAGTCCCACCTCCACCTTGAACTCTTCTGTCACACCGACAGCACACCTCACCACTGTCTTACATCTCTCCATACATGTCCTGCACCACTCTAACATACTTCTCTGCCACTCCAGACTTCCTCATGCAATACCACAGTTCTTCTCTCGGCACCCTGTCATATGCTTTCTCCAGATCCACAAAGGCACAATGCAGCTCCGTCTGACCTTCTCTGTACTTCTCCATTAACATCCTCAAGGCAAACACTGCATCTGTGGTGCTCTTTCTGGGCATGAAACCAAACTGTTGTTCACAAATGCTGACTTCTGCCCTTAGTCTAGCTTCCACTATTCTTTCCCATAACTTCATCGTATGGCTCATCAACTTTATCCCTCTGTAGTTGCCACAACTCTGCACGTCTCCCTTGTTCTTAAAAATGGGCACCAGCACACTTCTCCTCCATTCCTCTGGCATCCTCTCACTCTCTAAGACCTTGTTAAATGTTCTTGTCAGAAAATCTACTGCTACCTCTCCTAGACACTTCCATACCTCCACGGTATGTCATCAGGACCAACTGCCTTTCCATTCTTCATCCTCTTCAATGCCCTCCTCACTTCACCCTTACTAATCTTTGCTACTTCCTGGTCCTCAACAGTCACCTCTTCTACTCTTTTTCTCTCTCATTTTCCTCATTCATCAGCTCTTCAAAGTACTCTTTCCATCTTCCCAACACACTTCTGTCATCAGTCAATACATTTCCCTCTCTGTCCTTTATCAATCTAACTTGCTGCACGTCCTTCCCATCTCTATTTCTCTGCTGTGCCAACCTGTATAAATCATTTTCTCCCTCCTTACTTTCCAGCCGTGCAGACAAGTCATCAAAGCACTCTGTTTGGCCTTTGACACTGCTTCCTTTGCCTTACGCTGTGTCTCCCTGTACTCCTGTTTACTCTCTTCGGTTTTCTCAATGTCCCACTTCTTCTTAGCTAATCTCTTCCTTTGTACACACTCCTGCACTTCCTCATTCCACCACCAAATATTCTCCTACCTGTCTCCCTGATCACATTCGCTGTAGTTGTCCAGTCATCTGGAAGCACTTCCCTGACCACCCAAAGCCTGTTTCAACTCCTCCTTGAAGACAACCCGACACTCTTCCTTTTCAACTTCCACCACTTTGTCTTCTGCTCTGCCTTTGCCTTCTTCACCTTCACTCACCATCAGCATCATCCTGCACACCACCATCCTATGCTGTTTGGCAACACTCTCACCCGCTACTACTTTGCAGTCACTGACTTCCTTTAAATTACATCGCCTGCTAAGATGTAGTCTACCTGTGTGCTCCTACCTCCGCTTTTATAAGTCACCCTATGCTCCTCTCTCTTCTGGAAGAAAGTATTCACCACAGCCATTTCCATCCTTTTTGCAAAATCTACCAACATCTGTCCTTCTGCGTTCCTGTCCTGGATACCAAACCTACCCATCACTTCCTCGTCCCCTCTGTTTCCTGCACCAACATGTCCATTGAAGTCTGCCCCAATGACCACTCTTTCACCTCTGGGGGTACTCTGCATCACTTCATCTAACTCCCTCCAGAATCTCTCCTTCTCTTCTCGCTCACATCCTGTCTGTGGGGCATAAGCACTAACAACATTGACCATCACACCTTTAATTTCTAACTTGAGACTCATCACTCTGTCTGACACTCTTTTCACTTCTAGAACATTCTAGAACTCCTCCTTCAAGATGACTCCGACTCCATTTCTCTTCCCATCCACACCATTGATAAACAGCTTAAACCCTGCTCCTATGCTTCTAGCCTTGCGACCTTTCCACCTGGTCTCCTGAACACACAGTATGTCCACCTTCCTCCTCTGCATCATGTCAATGCCAGCTCTCTACCTTTTCTGTCATAGTTCCAATATTCAAAGTCCCTACTTTCAGTCCTAGACTCATGCCTTTCCTCTTCTCTCTCTGTGCAGCGGACACGCCTCCGCCTCTCTCCTTCTTGACGTCTTCGACCAACAGTAGTCAATTTCCATCAGCACCCTGTTGGTTGGCGGCACTGATAGCGTCGTTGTTAACCGGACCTCGACCGATCCGGTATGTCATTCTTTCTTGTGATTCGCATAGTTTATTTGGCATTTGTTTTACGCCGGATGCCCTTCCTGACGCAACCCTCTGCATTTATCCGGGCTTGGGACCGGCGTGAGGGAGAGACACTGGTTTGTGCCCCCCCCTCACGGCTGCATTTCCCATTAGCTGACGGTAAAGACTCTAATTTATTTTATACATGTGAATCAGTTTTAGTTATTCTTCAGAATTGCTCCTATACTGTTAAAATTACTATAAATTATGAAATATCATTAAAGTCAATGCATTGAAATATCAGTTCTGTAAGTTAGGGACTTAGTGTACAGCGAGCCAGTCATTAATACAAATAAGTTTTTTTTTTTAATGTTTGCAAAATTAAGTCTTCAGGACTCTGCTGTGTCGTAGATATGTTCAAGAAATTCGAGATTTGTGATAACATATAGATTTAAATGTTATAACAGATTTTACGGGTTACTGGTGTGTTGACATGCTTGGGCATCACTGGCCCTTGCATCTATCTGCTCTCTCTTAGCGAGGGCAGAATCCCTCCTGGACAGCTCACCGGCCGTTACAGGGCCGAAAAACGCTGACGACTTGGCAGCTACTCTTGTCAAAAGTCAGCAATTGTTCTTTTACATGCCTCTCACCATAGACAGTGGGGCCGGTGGTGTAGTGGTTAGGGTGCTATGCTCATGATCGGGAGGTTGTGAGTTCAAATCCCACTGAGACCCTCACTGTGCTAAGACCCCTGGGCAAGGTCTCAACCACAAGTGTGCCTCTGTTCACCCAGCAGTATAAATGGGTACCAGTAAAGTATACTGGGAAGGTAACCTGTGATGGACTAGCGTCTGTCCCATCCAGGGGGAGTTGAACTCCTGGTCGCTTCACGCTACGGAAACCGGGGATAAGTACCTGCCTGATGAGCCACGAGGCTAAGCCACTAGGCTCGGGTATAAAAACCCAACAGACTTAGATTACCATAGACAGTGAGAGACATGGCCGGCCTTTGATAACCCAGTTAGCTGCACTGGGGGGCAGTGACAACCTGTGGAAAGTGGGGCTTGAACCCCCAACCTTAGGATCAGTGATCCAGCGCGGCCACCACTGCCCCTTATAATAGATTTTATTGTTTCAGCGGCAGCACGGTGGCGTAGTGGTTAGTACGTCTGCCAGCAAGATGGCCTGGGTTCGATTCCCAGCCTGGGCATTTCTGTGTGGAGCTTGCATGTGCTTGCGTGGGTTTCCTCCGGTTTCCTTCCACAATCCAAAGACATGCACAGTAGGTTCATTGGCCATTTTAAATTGCCTTTAGGTTCGCATCGTGCAGAAGGCAATGGCAAACCACTGCACTACTCCTGCCAAGAAAATCTCAATGAAGATGATAACCAGGGCGTTATCCTTCATGGTGGGTCGCCAATGGTCGTCTTCAACTCAGGCACTAAATAGATTGTTTCAGCTAATGATGCATTCCATAGTAATAGTCTGTTAAATCTATACTGACCAATTAAAAACAAGCATTTAAAAACAGCTTTAGTATGTTGTAGTAGTTAAGAAGTATATTTTACTTTGTAAGCAATCCCTTCAGATAATTTTAAATTGCAGTTTCTATTTTTTATTTTATGATTTTGCTGCATTTTTTTTAAATAAAAACAACACTCTTGATAAAATATTTAATATCCATTTAGAATCCCACTGAGGGTTACAAATTCATGCCTCAGATTTTCCACAGCGTGCATTCATGTGCTTTTCCCAGCAATATCCAAAAAAAGATTTAAGGAAGTATCCACAAAGTAAATACAGTACAGTACAGGGTTAATTAAAATTTCAAAATGATCACAGAGAAAATTTCTAAAGTGACGTTTCCGTTGTGGTTTTGTTAAAAAAAAAAGAACGCAGCATTTTAAAGCATTTTTCCATGTATGGTTTGAATATGGTTTATTCCCAGTAGAGATGAGCTCATATGAACAACAGACTTGAAAGTAAATAACATGGAAATGCCTGGGGTGGGATGTGTCTTTGGGATCCATTCCCTTCCTTAACACCTGTGCTTTAACCCGGCAGAACAAATAAAACATGTCAGTATACAGTACTGTATAAAGTCATAATATCGATGTTATCTTTTTCCAGCAGAGGTACCAAAGACCATTCATCCAGTTTCGGGTCAAGCATGTAGTGTATGTGTCGCCATAGTCTGGTGATCTGTTCAGGGTGTACACCACCTTCACTCACTGTTGACTGGGATTGGCTCCACAGCCCTAATAGTAGGATTAAGTCGTGCAAATGCTACTATTTGTTATTTACAGTGATACCTCACCTTACGAAATTAATCCTTTCCAGAGCTTTTTTCGTAACCTGCATTTTTCATAAGTTGAACCGCCTTTTACATGTTAAACGCGTGATTCGTTCCAAGGCTCCTAATACTACCCCATAAACCCTTTAAAAATTATAAAAGTATACCTTTTAAAACCTCCGTCTGCTTCAATATCGTATGAATGGTAGACGGGTTTGGCAATATTCCTTTGTGATATCACTCGAGCCGTTTCTTCTCCTCACTTGCACCTGAAATCACAAGTATGTGTGTGTGTGTGTGTATGCTTGTGTGTGTGCGCGTGTGTTGACCATGTCTTCTTAGCAGAGTTATAATCTTACAAATGTTTGTGGAAGGTTAAAAGCCTGAGTCAAGAAATAAAGCATAAAACAACAGTAACTCTGTCCATTACACGAAACGCATCATGGTGGATTCAGCTCTATAATTGGCAATGGGAGGTAGATGCATCATTCCTCCTAGGCAATGATGTCCAAGATGGCGTCCAAGATGGCGTCAGGTCAAGATGGCGTCTGTGTCCAAGATGGCGTCTGGTTGACCTGTCCAAGATGGCGCTTGAGTGAAGGCGACATGAACGGCAGCTCAGTTGTTAACAACGGGAGGCCAGCGGGGCGGGATGTTTGAATGTCATTGATGGGAGAGCAGCGCATGCATTGTTTTAATGGCTTGTTTGAATTTTTAAGATGGCGCTTTCGTAACGTGAACGTGTTTCGTATCCTGATACAAAAATTTTAGAAAAATGCTTTTCATAACCTGAATTTTTCGTTTGGTGAGATTTTCGTAAGATGAGGTACCACTGTACTGTGTTTGTTTCTTTGGTCACCGGAAGCTAAACACAGAGTTATTTTAATGCAATAAAATTATTCATTCGCTTATTCTGGTGTAGATGCCAATGTACTGTTTGAAAAAAATGAAATAATGGCTCAGTAATAATTTGGACAAGTTGATAATAGGGTTTTTTGTAGTAGCAGATTCTGAATGTGGAAAGGTTTACACACATAAATCACTAAATAATGCAGCTTCATTGTAAATGATGAGGAAGTCGGCTGCTCTGTCTAAAACGCTTTGGTGTTTTGACTCATCCCTGAAGCTTCGGTTTAGTCAAACCCACCTTAAAATTATTAATACAAAGGAGTGTCTTAATCACACTCTGTGGAAATGATGACCGACCAAGTAAAACCTCTCAGCGCTGAAAGCCCCAAAAGGCCATTGGAAACAATGCTACGGTCATAATTCAACAATTCGTCATGCGTCTTTTCAGCTTTTTAGCTTGTCATGAACAATCTGAATCCATCAATACCGCTCTGTGTGCCATGTACCGAGAAAAAAATTATTGAGGAACAGAAGATAGATCATTTACTACAGTATGCTGCACAGAGTTCCAGTGGTGCTTGAAAGTTTGTGAACCCAAAAGAAGACAAAGAAAACCCATTTGAGGAAACTTGTCCAGGATTGTATACCTGTGAGTGTTGAAGTAAATTAACCTTTGCTTTTAAACCCCCTTCAGTAGTAAATGTTTCCAATAATTGTTGATTTGTCCTGAATATCAACCTGAAGGACATTAACTTTAATCTCCTTCATACTTCACTAAAACAACTTGTAAGTTTATGTTCATTATTTTGTTAATTCACAGACAGATATCCTTACAATTTTATTTAGAATTTGCTTGTATAATCCAGATTTCATTGTTATACCAATGAAGGCAAGCCACCCTGGCCCAGAGGCAGCAAAACAGGCATAAACCTTGAGACTACCAACATCATGTTTCGCAGACCAGATAAAGTATTTCTTTTGGAATGTATTTTTTGAAACATCTCAACAAAACACTTCTCATTTTCAATGATCGAGGATCTTAGACATACAAATACAGTGGTACCTGACTTACAAAAGTCTCACCAAACGAAAAATGCAGAAACACATTTTCCTAAAATTTTTGTCTCTGTATACGAAACAAGTTCACGTTACGAAAGCGCCATCTTAAAGATTCAAATGCGCCATTCAAACATTAAGATGCGACATTCAAACATTCAAGCATTCAAACAATGCACGAGCTGCTCTCCCATCAATGACGTTCAAACATCCCGCCCCGCTGGCCTCCCATTGGCTAACAATTGAGCTTTCGTTCATGTTGCCTTCACTCGAGCACCACCTTGGACAGGTCCACCTGACGCCATCTTGGACAGGGATCCCATTGGCTAGGACGGATGACGCAGCTACCTTCCACTGCCTATTATAGAGCTAAATCTACCATGATGCTTTTCGTGTAAAGGACAGAGTTACTGTTGTTTTATGCTTTATTTCTTGACTCAGGCTTTTAACCTTCCATTAACATTTGTAAGATTAAAACTCTGCTAAGAAGACATGGTCAGCACATGTGCACACACACACACACACGCACACACACACACACACACACACACAAGCGTGTGATTTCCGGTGCAAGTGAGAAGAAGAAACGGGCTCAAGTGATATCACAAAGGAATATGGCCAAACCCGTCTACCATCGGTACGATATTGCAGCGGAACGAGGTCTTAAAAGGTATGCTTTTGTAATTTTTATAGGGTTTAGGGGGTTGTATTGGGAGCCTTGGAACGAATCACATGTTTTACATGTAAAATGTGGTTTCATTTACGAAAAATCCAGATTACGAAAAAGGCTCTGGAATGGATTAATTTCATAAAGTGAGGTACCAATGTACTTGTAGATATTAAATTGTTGTTTTTTTTCACAACTTGTGACAACTCTCTTAAAAAAAGTAAAACACAGAGACCAAAAGTTTGGTGTGCTACATAAAACAACCTATACTTGTTTTAAACTTTTGACCTTTTGTGATGACTTTAAAACATCTAATTTGCTTATATAAACATTGCATTGTTTTATAAAACACTAGCAAGGAAACAAAGGCATGTATTAATACCTGAAATTCCTTCAGTGCACTGGTTTTGGTTTGAAATGTACATGTATAATAAGTTGTCAGACTCCGTTTCCTGCATCAGTGACTGTGTACCATTAAACAATAGCTCTCTTCGTTACGCATCATCCTGTTACCCCACTGTACAATTTCCT
Organism: Plotosus lineatus; assembly: GCA_024760905.1. Taxonomy (NCBI): domain Eukaryota; kingdom Metazoa; phylum Chordata; class Actinopteri; order Siluriformes; family Plotosidae; genus Plotosus; species Plotosus lineatus. Next base: position 22,414,314 of record CM045738.1, read on the forward strand.
CTGGCTGGAAATATCATTATGGCTGACATTTATGAGTTTTTCCAACTTAAACCAACTTTTCTTTGGCCATATCTCTCTGAAGTGGATGTCCAAAAATACATGGGCTACTACGAGAGATACAACCTACAACTACAAGTATTTCTTTATGCATTAATTTACCAAACTGCTTAAACCTTATTAAGGTCATGGGAAGGGGCTCAGCTGACTCTGGAAGGCTGGGTACACCCTGAACAGCTCGCCAGTGCATCGTGTTGCTAGCTCACACACAACGATTCACACTCTAACCTCGGGGCAATTTGCAATTTAGTTCCAGTTAGTCTAATGTGCATGTTTTTTGACAGTGAAAGGTAACTGAAGTACAGTATTCAGAAACCCATGCAAGAACTTCACCCAAAAATGCTCTGGGACTCAAACCCAGGAGCTTCTTGTTGTGAAGTAAACATGCTAATCCCTAGACCACTGTGTCACTTTTCCCAATGATGGATATATCAGCTTGTAAAAGAATACCAAAAATTTTCTATTTTACTTTTACAAGCAAAGCAGACAGACGGACAGACGGACAGACAGACAGAGGGAGCGGTAGCGAGGGGCTCACACTTGAACAATTGACGATATTGTGCATCTTACAGATGAATGAAGCAGAAAATGAAATGACACAAAGATGAGAAAAGGGCAGAAGAGAAGTAACAGAGAGGAAGGGAGAGAGAGCAAGTGGGAGATGGAAAAATAAAGAGAAGAGTGAAAGGGCAAATGCGTTCAAGCGGAAGAAGAAAAGATGAGAGAATTTGACAGCTTTGTGTTTTGGGAAGAAAGGGCGAGAGCGAGGGAGGGATGGAGAGAGACTGACTGATGGAAAGACAGAGAGTGGCAGTGTGCAAGTGAAAAAGACAGAAGAGGAATTAGAAGAGTTGTGAAAGATCTTGATGCTCTTGTACACTTGACCTATGTCCTTTTCTTCTGGAACTCAGATCATCTCCATACACACACACACACACACACACACACACACACACACACTGGCATCATTTCTATTGCGATCGTACTCATTAGCTGTCATGCTATCTGACCACAGAGCTCTTTTGTTCTGTACTGTTGCAGCTACCCACACATTTTCCTAATGACTAACGACATATCATGATCTGAAGATTCAGCACCATGAAGTAATATGCTGTAATAAGATGAAAATCTATTACATCATATTTTATGATTTTTTTTCCCCTTCAGTGAAATCTAAATAGTATTTGCTCACCCACTTATTCACTAACAAAATTACTCATTTTCTGAATCAATTGCTCCAATTAAGGTCGCAGGAAGGCTGGAGCCTATCTCATCCTTCACTAGGCTAAGGTGGGGTACACCCTGAGCAGCACACCAGACCAACACAAAACTATTCACACTCACATCCACACCCAGGGCTAATTTAGAAGGGCCAGTTAGCTTGATGTGCAAGGCCTTGGATTGTGAAAGAAAACTGGAGAACCTGGAGGAAACTACGCGAGCATGGTGCAATGCCAACTCCACAAAGAAATTCCAAATATCTTCGTGTTGTTAGACAAACATGCAAACATAAAAACTACCAGCCTAATATTGTGTAGGTCCTCCTTTTTACCGTGACAAGAAGTCAGATACCCATCCAGTTCCCTAAATGATGAAAAATTTGAATTCACATGAAAACATGATGGCGGGCAGTTGTGTCCTAGTGGTATAGGTGCTGGATCACTGATCCTAAGGTTGGGGGGGTTCAAGCACCACTCACCACAGGTTATCACTGTCCCCCCCAGTGCAGCTAATTGGGTTATCAAAGGCTGGCCATGTCTCTCACTATCAATGGTGAGAGGTTCATGTAAAAGAACCATTGCTGATTTTCGACAAGAGTAGCTGCAAAGCCGTCAGCATGTTTCCGCCCTGCGATGGCCTGGTGAGCTGTCCAGGGTGTAATCTGTCCTCGCCTGGAGTCGGCTGGGATGGGTGCCAGCCTCCCCGCAACCCTAATTAGGATTAAGCGGTTACAGAAAATGAATTGATGAACTGAAAACGTGATATCAACGGGTTGTCATTATTGTCCTCCCAGGTCAGCCACGTCTCTGACTGTCTATGGTGAGATTCATGTGAAAGAACCATTGCCGACTATTGTAAAGAGCAGCTGCACAGTCATTAATCTGTTTCTGGCCTGGCATGCTGTCCAGGATATACTAGTACTCTGCCCTCGCCCAGAGTTGGCTGGGATGGGCACCAGCCTCCCCACGACCCTAATTCAGATTAAGCGGTTCAGAAAATGAATGAATGAATATACGTGTGTATATTGGACCTGATCTGTCCCCTTTGATTTCGGAAATCATTCAGTCATGAATGAAATTTACTCTTTACTATTAACAATAAATCAGCTGAGTCAGGGAACTCAGAAAATACCATTCATCAGTGATAAAGACTTAAAGCTTGAGTTGTATGAGAAACAAAATATCCTACATCTGAGCTTACAAGTGCCCTGCAATAGTCTGGTGAGCAGTCCAGGGTGCCTTCGCCCAGAGTCACATGAGATGGGTGGCAGCATCTCCGCAGCCCTAATAAGGATTAAACTTCTTAGAAAATGAATGAAGGGACGTACAAGAACAGTACATTATAAATCAGCACCAAGTTGGGAAATATTATTAACGAGTCACATTACAGAAGCTGTTTATCTACTCAAGACGTAACATTGAACAACTGGATGAATGAATCCACTACACTACACTGAGCAGACTCGGATGACACAAGTCATGCAAAAAACACAAGAAATAATTTATAGTAAACCGCTCAAGGGCTCTTGTGAAGATGAATACATTTTCCAAGATAATTATCCCAACCATACATCCAAATCATCACAGAGATGATCGCAGAATCAACAATTCTACATATCACAGTGGGATCACCTCTGGATTCACCTCTGGATATCACCTCAGGATTTACATCTTACATTAATGCATTAAAAAGAATTGTAATTTTAAGTGTAATTGTGGTGGCACCGTGGCATACTGGTCAGCACGTCCGCCTCACAGCAAGAAGACCTGGATTCATTTCCCAGCTGGGGTGTGTTTTTGTGGAGTTTGCATGTTCTCCCCGTGCTTGTGTGGGTTTCCTCCGGGTTCTTGGGTTTCCTCCCACAGTACAAAAGCATGCACAGGCGGTTAATTTGCTGTATAAAATCACCCCTACATGTGAGTATGAGTATGAATGGTTGTGTGAGTGTTGGCCCTGCGATGGCCTGGTTCGCTGTCCAGGGTTTACCCATCCCCCGTCCGGAGTCGGCAGAAATGGGCTCCAGCCTCCCTGCAATCCTAATTAGGATTAAGTGGCTCAGAAAATGAATGAATAAATGTAAATGAATAATTGTAATTGGTCTTGCTTGCTTAAGGATGCTTGCAGATTTAATTGCATGACCAATAGTTCTATTGTCCAACTTGAAAAGCAGTGCATCACGTTTTGAACAAAAATTTACCAATCATGTTTTTTCTACGACGCCTTCGAACTCCAAACAATCTCTGAATCTGATTCGCAAGGACAGACTCGGCTTGATTCAAATACCCGTTGCGAAGATCATCTTTTTCTCAACGAGAGCTGTGATTGGCTGAGTTTGCGTTTTCTAACATAATTAAGTATTTGTGCCACATGGTCGCTGGGGTGGAGTGAAAATTGTGAAAAATTAAATTTTTTATTATTTTTACTTGGAATAGTAATAAAAAGATGTGAAGAGGTGTCATCTAAAAGATTTTAAAAGTTCATCTTGATAAGTTGATATCTTAGGCTCCCCCAAGAGCGATAAAATGACCATATTTGGGCATGTTTACTGAAAATGTTTAATTCTGATATAGTGAACCAATTTGCTTTTATATTATCAAAAGCATAAATTTTAGGCAGTTTGGCACAGTGTTAACGTATATTGTCTCAAAAAAAAAACACACGCACATATTCAGATGAGTCGATATGACTGTCACATATTAAAGTCTCGTTTTGTCTCGAAAACTGGCATTTTTGCCCTCGACTCCAGTCTTGTACGGATGAAGCCGTCTCGTCGATTGTTACCACACACAGACTGTGATGCCTCAGTCACCACCTTGATGCACCTCTCCACAGCCTGTGTGTGGCATGGGTATCTGTCCAGTGTGACGATGGGCATAGCTGGTTCCCGTATGAATTCTCGGAGGTCATTGTCGCTGACACTCATTGTGACAGGTGGCTCAGTCTCTCGCACCATCGACCAGTCGATCATTGTGGTATAGTCTGTGCAGTACCTTCTTGCTGTGAGTCGGACCTGCTAACCACTTAGTATATAAAGAAAAACAAAGACAAACAAAACAAAACAATGAATCCCCTCATGAATATTTAACATGTTTAGTTTATAGTGCCCTCTGTGTAAAATGCACTAAACTGATTGTGTGTTGTTCTGGGGCTTCCTCCTCTCAGCGCACACACACACACACACACACACACACACACACACACACACAGAGAGAAACACACACACACACACACACACACACACACAGAGAAGCATACACAGAGAGAAACACACACAAAGAAACATACACACAGAAACACACACACACACACACACACACACACACACACAGAGAAACACACACACACACACACACACACAGAAACATACACACAGAAACACACACAGAAAACACACACACACACACACACACATAGAAAAACACACACACACAGAGAAAACACACACACAAAAACACACAAACACACACACACACACACACACAGAAAACACACACACAGAGAGAAAAACACATACACACACACACACACACACACAGAGAGAAGCATACACACAGAAGCATACACACAGAAACACACACACACACACACACAGAAAACACACACAGAGAGAAACACACACACAGAGAAACATACAAACAGAAACACACACACACATACACACACACACACACACACACACACACACACACACACACACACACACACACACACACAGAGAAACACACACACACAGAAACATATACACAGAAACACACACACAGAGAAAACACACACACACACACACACACACACACACACACACACATAGAAAAACACACACACAGAAAACACACACACACACACACAGAAACACACACACACACACACACACACACAGAGCCCTGCCCTGAAGGGGCGGGAAAGATAAGAGCTCCCAGACTCACGCAAAGGCGCTGGAGCTAATCGTAATCAAGACGGTGTGCTTGACACGCGCGCAGCACGGCGGACTGATAAGCCTCCATGGAATAGAGAGAGAGGGGATAAAAAACTTTTTGTTTATTTCCAGTTAGGATCCCGAGGCGTCATGCAGCACGGACTGAGTGCTAATAGAGAAATATATAAACCTCGCACGAGCACCAATCAGAAAAGTTTTTTTTTAACTTTGCAAGAGTGTGCTGTTGCTTCTGGGAAAAGATCTCCACAGACATTTACCTTCTGAACATGACATGCGCTGTCTAGTCTGAGGAAGTTTCCATCCTCCGGCTGCTCGAGTCAACAAAACAGACTTTCGTCCGGACTTCACAGAGAACTGCAGCTGCGGACACTGAGGAGAATAATCCGCACGGGAGCTCTCTGAGGGCGCGTCATTTATTCATTTATTTGTTTGTTTGTTTGTTTGTTTGTTTGTTTGTTTGTGGAAGGGGGGGAGGAGCGTACCGTTTTCCTCACGCGCTGGTTGGGGTATCCCAGAAGCGGCTGAGTGCTCGCGCGCCGCTGTCCCCGCGCTCCGAGTGCTGAGCGCAGAACAGAAGAAGCGCAGAGGAGGAGGAGGAGGAGAGCGAGCGGGCCGCGCGCGCCTCTCAATGCGGCGGAGCGATGAGCACTGGGCTCTGCTGGCTGCGCGCGCTGCTGCTGCTCGCGGCGTGTCGTCTGGACTTCGGTGGTGCACAGGTAAGAGCGGGAGCTCGAGACTGATACCAACTCAGAACTTCCGTTAAAGCATTCATCTCACAATCCTCCACGAGAGACACAAACGTTATACTGTTGGATATTTATTCACTGCGCTTGAGGATGCTGTGATTCGATACTCAGTATCGGAACCGGTAAAGGCTCGAAATAATCAAACAGTCCAAGTACATATCAGCTCACGTTGATTCCGCCCCATACATGATCACTGATAATCTGATCACACACACACACACACACACAATACTGCCACCAAGCCTTTTAATGGAATTTGACCTATGGTAGCAAAAGACGCTTTCTGTAGGGTAAGTTCAGTGATGATGACGTCATCAGGGATTCTGTGCACTCAAAATGTTGGGTGGATCCGGAAAGTAAAAACCAAAGGCAAAGTACCTCATTTTGATCATTTCAGGCAATGATAGGTTTAGGTTGGGTGGGGGTTGGGTGCTAGTGGTAATGGGGTCGTTTTTTATGCGACTCAAGGATAAAAATATCGGACTATTATTGCTTTGTGGGTGGTTTGTCTGGGTCCCGTGATGATTGGAAATAAGTGTGGGTCTAGGTGCAGGCACAGCATTTATTAAGATTGACTGCAATAATAATAATAATAATAATAATAATAATAGTGATAATAATAATATAAATAATAATAATAATGATGATAATAATAATAATAATAATGATAATAATAATAATATTAATAATAATAACAATGATAATAATAATATTAATAATAATAATAATAATGATGATAATAATAATGATAATAATAATATTAATAATATAATAATAATAATAATAATAATAATAATAATAATAATAATAATAATAACGTGAAAAATTCAGGACTGTAACACATTTTAATGAGCTGAATGAGGATGCTGTTTGGGGTTTCAGACTTGCATTTAAGGTTTAGGCTAGAAATGGGTTTCGGTAAATTATAAGGAACAGGTTGAGATTGTTTAGTTGTGAAGATTATGGGTAAGTGCCTAAGGAATGCAATAGGAGTGCCCACAAAGGTAGAAATATGAGTTGTGTGTTTGTTATCTCTGTGTGTGTGTGTGTGTGTGTGTGTGTGTGTGAGAGAGGGAGAGAGAGAGAGAGCGAGAGAGACAGAGAGAGAGAGAGATCCAGTCTTCATTATGTTGTCTGTCTGTCTGTCTTCCTTTCGGCTTTTTCCCTTTTACTCGGGAGTCGCCACAGCGAATCATTTTGATTCGCACATTTAATGTTGTAGGAACCTTAATTTGTTTCGTTACATTTAGGACCTTGCCCAAATCCAAGATCCCATTATGCAAATCATTAAATTTTAAGACATGTCCAGTGGGGTAAGGGTAGAGTAAAGGTTAGGGTTCGGCAAGTAGAGGTTGTGGTGTTGGGATTAGGGTACATTTCCAGGAAATGACTGTAAGTCTATGTATTGTATGTATTATATTGTATGTATTATATTGTATGTATTGGGAATCAGAGAGAGAGAGAGAGAGAGAGAGAGAGAGAGTGAGAGAGAGAGAGAGAGAGAGAGAGAGCATATTCATATTTTCAGGCATGTATGCCTCATAAAGGTTCCAGAAACAATACCATCCCAACTATCAATTCTGTCTCAGTGATCTTTCACCTACAAAAAGTAATCATGTCTTTACACTGAGAAACCTGCAAGTTTTCTGAAAATCTCATGTTGCCTCATTTCACTTTAATAAATGAATTTGTATGAAGGTGTTGGATGGAGTGGAATCTGTAGCGCGAGTAGATAAGCCAGAGGTATCAAATGACTGACCATAAGACTTGAGTAAGGGCAGCAATGCACCAGCACTGTACATACCATACCACACAAGACGTTTTTATAAGGGGCCCTAAAAAAGTTGCATGAATTATTATCCTCACCTGTGATTTTATTGTTTTAGAACAGGGGAGTTGTATTACTGTTTGAATGCAGTGAGAGTGAGGAGGGGTGTGTGAAGGGGTGGGGACTTTTTGCGACATGGCTTTTTCATCTTTCAGGCAGATCCAAGGGCTGCAGGCGGGTTGTGTTTTGCCCTACAAATACGTCTGCACTTAGAGGTGCACTTTTAGGAAGTCCCCCTAGTAAGAAGATTTTCTGAATGTTTTTTGTAGGTTGTGATTTGGATGGAGGAAGGAGGAACGATGAATTAAGAAGTACCGTAACTTCAATTAAATGAGAAACACACACACACACACACACACACACACACACACACACACACATATACATGACGCACAGTAGTTAGCACGATTGCCTCACAGCAAGAAGGTCCCTGGTTAAATTCCTGGGCTTGGAGCATTCCCGTGGGAAGTTTGTATATTCTTGCTATGCATACAAGGTTTCCTCCTTATACACCTGTGTCCTCCATCAGTCCAAAAAACAGACACAGAAGGGTGATTCATAGTTCCTGATTGCCCCTAGCTGTGAGACTGAGTATTAAGGGTTGTATGTGTGTTGGCCCTGCAATGGCTGGCAATCTGTTCAGAGTGTACCCTGTTATTGGCTGAGATAGGCACCAGCATCCCTGCGACACTAATTAGTATTAAGCAGCGGGCAGTGGTGGTCTAGTGGTATAGGGCACTGGATCACTGATCCAAAGGTTGGGGGTTCGAGTCTCCACAAGGTTGTCACTGCCCCCCCCCACTGTGACTACCTGGGTTATCAAAGGCGGGCCATGTCTCTCACTGTCTATGGTGAGAGGCATGTAATAGAACCATTGCTGACTTTCGTAAAGAGTAGCTGCAAAGTCATCAGCATGTTTCTGTCCCTTGCTAAAAAGGGTTGTGACAGGAAGGGCATCCGACTTAAAAACTTCTGCCAAATCAAACGTGCGAATCAGATGATTCTCTGTGGCGACTCCCGAGGAAAAGGGAAAAATCCGAAAGGAAGACAGACAATATATATATATATATATATGTGTGTGTGTGTGTGTGTGTGTCATGTTCCATTTATGGTTGCCTAATGCATGTTTTATCAAAGTGGTGAGTTGCAACGCAGCAAATACGCCAAAGGGGAAATTCCATTAAAACAATTATTTTTAATTTTTCCAGCTATCCGCTGAGAATAGAATATTCATCCAGAGAGTATGGAAGTGGCCTGATGTAAAAATCCAGCTGTAACCAGGTGAAAACATCAGTCATATTAGATTATCACCATGGTTTCTATGGGAATGTGTTGTAGATATAACGATCCTCCCTCTGTATTTTCCTCACAGCATGTATGGCTTTTTCACATTAAGAGCAGTAGACCCTACACACAGTCAGGTCAGGTTTTGCCCTGCTGCTGGTAACATGTAAGCCAGTACAACCTGTTGCATGGTCAAGTGGTCGGCAACTAAACCGGCTCCCCCACCAGGTTCCAAATTTGGTGAGGAGGGTGGCTAGCAACCCAGGAGGAATAAAAATAAGACCTATCAAAGGGCGGATGAACTCTTTCGAGTCAACGGCCAGCTAGCTAGAGATGTTGTGTCAATAAAAACACCCTGCAGAAAGAACTTTGGGCCTCTACTGTGGATTTTTTGCCCTTCATATACAGCAGGGGTCCCCAACCACCAGTACCGGTCCGTGGCTCAATTGGTACCGGTCCGCAGAAGAAATAATTAATTATTTCCGTTTTATTTATTAGCTGAGTCTGAACGATCTTTATTTTTGAAAAATCTTTTATTTTGAAAAATGACCTGATTCTCTCGGTTACATGTCCGTCATTTGAGCGCTAAAATGTAACCCACAAGGGGAGGGCACATGAACAGAGGTGAGTTGGACATGTTTCAAACAATAGCTGGAATTGTGGTTGAGACTGAGCCTGAGCCTTCAATATGCAAGCTGGTTATTATTATTATTATTATTATTATTAATATTATTACTCCTACTCCTACTACTACTACTAATATTTTATCTAAATAAATGATACTGTTTTTACAATATAAACAATCTATGACACCCCGATCCATGCCAAAATTGACAAGCGTTGAGCAGTCCGCGGTGATAAAAAGGTTGGGGACCCCTGGTATACAGCCATGACAAGGCTGTTATGGCTGCCGCCTACGACAGAATTCTGGCACGGCACCCAAATTGATTGATTGATTGAGACCCTACACATCTGCATACATCTACAACCTATTCAAATGATCACTTCTGAATTGTCAGTTTCAAAAATTGTTGCAAAACATGTTTACAAAGAAAGTGGCAAATTTAATTCTCATGAAATGTAATTGTCCAAAATCGTTCTGATTAGACTGATTGCCCCTAAGTGTGAAGGTGTGAATAGTAGTGTGTGTTGTCATGCAATGGTCTGGCGAGCTAAGATAGGCTCCGACTTTCTGACGAGCCCAATTAGTCGGCAAAGTGAGTGAGTGAATCATTTACTGTATCATTAAGTTTGAATGAATCCATCATAATGTTCTGTGTATTATTTGATATTTAACAGATAGGTTTTATCCAAAGCAACTTAAAATATGGTCTGCCATGTGCAGGACGTGTCGTCTGATAAAGTCCTATGTTTGCGGGTAAGCAGTAAGTTATAAAGGACCAGGTGATTAATGAGGGTACTATTCCCTAGGACGAAGTGCTTCATTTTCATACTTGGATAAAAAATACAGCAATTACATGAGTAAATATGATGTACAACATGTACTTCGCGCTTCAATTCATGTGGTTTCAGTGCATGGTGTTTATTTATTTTTTTTTTTAAATATTCATAGAATTAAAAAATAAGGAAATTAAGGAAGAATAGGGGAAAAGTTAAGGAAAATGCCGCAAAAACAAGGCCAATTATGGAAAAAAAAACCTAAACATACACAAAACAAAAAACAACCCAAAACTTCCCATCAAAACTACTTACATTTTTGTAAGGTGCGCATCTGAGCGCAAAAGCAAGACCAAGCGGGCCACTACATCGCCATACACACAGAATGAGCTGTTTTCTGTCTATATGCAATAATACACATATTAATATTATTAGCGGTTATTGCTCTCATTTTTTAAAATCTAAACGCAATCTAAATAAGAGGATAGCAACCATAAGCTATTGACTTTTATTTGAACAATTTTTATGTTTACCTTTTCTTGGTTTTGGCCAGTTGAATGACCCCCTCTGAGCCCACATGGCCACATGCCTGAAGGTGAAATTTCAACAGGTTTTAATGAACAACATCACTTAAATATAAGCACTCATTACCCCAGCACTGAGAGAAGGAGATTAGGAGTAAAGGGCATGTGTCTCAGGGTTCAGCTTCGAAAGCTGCCTCTACTTGTATTTCTAAAACATATCAGGCATATCATTGATCCTCATCATCGCTCTCTTTCTCTCTTCAAACAAATCTCTCAGTGATATCCCTTCTATTCTTCATCTCTCCAACCCCCACTTCCTCCCTGCCCCCTTTCCTGTCCTATGTCTCCATTAAGTGTTGCCATATGCGTAAGAGGAATAGTCACTCAGTGGCCTCTGTCTGGACCCATGCTATGAACAGAGTCCTTGTTTGATCACAAACACCAAGACAAACATGCTTCCTATACTTACCTACGCACATGTATGTGCACCACATATGCAAGCACATACAACACAATACATACACATAACCATCTACAGGAGAGCAACACACACACACACACACACCTGTTCAATACAAGATTTTAAATGATGCTCCAGTTATGTTTTTAATGATCTCCTCCCCTCTCTTTGTCAGAGAGATCCTCTTCCTGTAGCTCTGGCTGAACTGATGAAGACCAGCTCTGTCTCCTCAACAGAAGATCTGCAGCTGCTGCTGCTCTCTGACTCCGTAGGTAAATCTGCTCCTTTCAAATGTATCATAGTTCACATGTCTATCACACTGGTCCATTCAAACCCATCTCTATAGGCAAACCCGTTGATGACTGCACCATCATTCAATGAAAATACCAGTATCATTCATACGTTATTCTCTACTCGAACAGTAGTGGTATTGGCCGTCCTCATTCATTCATTTTCTGAACTGCAGGTGAGCTGTTCAAGGTATACATTGCCTTTGCCTCGAATAGAATGAGAAAGGTTTCAGCTTCCCTGTGACCATGTTAGCAAAGCTATTAATTCAGTCAGCATTTTTCTGATAAATTGAACTAAATTGTTTTCCCCCCCCACCTCAGCCGACTCTGGGCGAGGGCAGAATATACCCTGGACAGCTCGCCAGGCCATCGCAGGGCAGAATCACGCTGATGGCTATGCGGCTACTCTTGACAAAAGTCAGAAATGGTTCTTTGACATGAACCTCTCAGCACAGACAGTGAGAAACATGGTTGGCCTTTGATAACCCAGTTAGCTGCACTGGAGGGTGTAGCCCATGTTACAGCAGAATTTGTGCGTACGTAATACGGTTAAGCCAGGGGTCGGTAACCTGCGGTTCTTTCACCTTTCTGGTGCGGCTCCGTGGCTTTCCAAAATAATGTTGTACTTTACGGTGGCTGACAGATGCACCACAAGGTGCTTATTTACTCACATCGGAAACCATCTTGGTGAGATCACATTAGTGTTTAAGACTTAAAGCAAGGTGATCTCACCAAGATGGCTCCACTCCAGAATTGAAACAGTAATGTCCAATCGAGGTTTTCTTTTCTTTTCTTTTGATGATCAGTGATTGGTGGAAACAGGTGGAAGGTGTGGCTATTGTTTGGTTGAAGTGAAAACCTGCACCCACACCGGCCCTTTGCGGATAAGATTGCCCACCCCTTGGTTAGAGTGTTAAACCAGCTTTCACCTGAATGATCTGGGTACCCTTCCAATGCTCTTTTAGGGCTGAAAATTACATAGATGAAAATTAACAGTCATGGTCTTTATACAGTCAGATATTTATTTGGTGTGGGTGGGGTGATTTTGTGTGTGTCCACAAGAACACAAGAACACACACAAATAACCCGGCCCACACCAAATAAATATAAAAGAGCCCTAAAAGAGCTCATGGCAAGCAGCAGGACGGCGAGCGAGAGATTTTTTTCTGCCGCTGGGGTTTGTAATCCAGGAACGGAAATCACAGCTGAAGTAAGAGATTTGTTTATACACAGCAATCTCC
>CM045738.1:22432296-22474796 GCA_024760905.1 Plotosus lineatus
CACCATGTGTGGAGGTTCAGAGATGCTCCGGGTGCTGCAACACAAAAAACCTTAAGTGTGTAGCTGTGCTCACTCACACACGCTATTTACAGGTAGACACACACACACACACACACACACACACACACACACACACACACACACACCACTCATATATGTGATGCACTTCACTGAATGTAGGCGCTTGTCACAAATGATGTATGGTGCTTGTGAGACAAAGCGCGGCTTATCCGAACTTCCGATCTTTCAAGTGAGCAAGTGAAGGTTGAGTAATAAACAAGTATTCAACGCGCACTTGCTCACTTGAAAGATCGGAAGTCCTGATAGGCCGCGCTGTGTCTCACAAGCACAAAAAGTTACTTGCAACAAGCGCCTACATTCGGTGGAGCGCCTCACACACACACCCATATATATATATATATATATATATATATATATATATTGGGACGGAGATCCCCACGCGACCAACAAAATCTGCGAAATAGGACCCCCCCAACACCCCCCCCCCCCCCCCCCCCCATTGACATATATGTACATGTATATGTCTTTTTATTATCATAAATACATATTCAATGCTATAAATGCTTATAATAACAATTAAACGTTCAATGGTAATGCATAAATTGTAAATAAAATATAAATACACACACATTCAGACGCACACCTCACATTAAAATGTAAGTAGTTTTGACGGGGGGGTTTTGGGTTGTTTTTTGTTTTTGCTTGTTTGGGTTTTTTGCATAATTGACCTTGTTTTGTGGCATTTTCCTTAACTTTTCCCCCTATTCTTCCTTAATTTCCTTATTTCTTAATGCAATGAATATTTAAAAAAAAACCTGAACTCACTCACTCACTAGTTCACTTATTCACTCACTCATTTGCTGAACTGATTATTCCTACTGGGGTGAAGGTAAGGCAGGAGCCTGTCTCAGCTGACACTACTGACAAAGGGTGTGTACACTTTGAACAGCTTGTCAGACAGCTGCAGGGCCCAAACCCACACACCTATTCAGTCTCACTCAGACCTAGGGGCAAACTGGAATAGACAATTAGCTTAATATGCATGTCTTTGGAGTGTGGGAGGAAACCGGAGCACCTGGAGGAAACCCACACAAGCACAAGAAGGACATGCAAACTACACAAAGAATGCCCTGAGCCCAGGACTTGAACCCAGGACCTTCTTGCTGTAATATGATATGCTAACCACTTCACCGCCGTTCTACCCAATAACATAGCAGATGTTAGCGAATGGATTGTAATAGGAAAGAATACAAAAGGTCTTATATTCTTTTAATATTTAATATATAATCATGAATTTATTTTATTTATGATGCACCTGCATCTATTTAAACATTATCTGTGTATCAACAATTCAACATTCCAAAAGTCATTTACTGTCATATTTAGCACAAGCTTAGCATGCTGATCTCTTTTTTCCAATTTATTATGATACTGCAAAGTAAACCCTGACGCTTTACTTGCTCTTGTCTAGGTGATGAAGATCCAGTATATAAACATGCGCCCAGTTTACAACAAAGCTGTAGTCTCAGTTAACGATCACGTGGAATGCCGCTGTCAGCCTACTCCTCGTCCGCCGTCTCACCGAAAAGCTCCTCACAAACAAGAAGCAAGAGATCGCTCAGGTAAACCTCGCTATAAAGATGAGCTTCACCGGAGAGATGAGCTTAAAACCAACCAAAGACTTAATCTACAGGATCTGCTAAGCCACAGCTGGCCACCACTGGAAAATGGAGAGGGCGTTTGGAGCCATAATAAGACACACCATGGAAAGAGTAGAGGCCATTCCCTTGGAGATGGGAGGAAGTATAACAGCAGCTCCAATGGCACAAATGGTGGGTCTTCTGAGAGACTGATAAGTCCTCTGCCTGATCACTTTAAGAAAGAAGATTCAGGTTTACAACTACACAATTTAACAAGGGAAAGAGAGAGAGGGCGAGACAAAGAGGCCAAAGATGTAGAAATACATAAAAAAGGCGCAGTAAATAATGAAAGTTTGACTAATCAGTCTTTTGTGAATGAGGTCAGTTCAATTGAAATAACCAATCAGATTCCACAGCATGAGTCAGAGCTCATACAATGTGTAGGACACAGCAAGAGTGCAAAGAGCAGTCAAGTACACAGCAACGAGACGACGCCCCAGATGGAAACCACTCAGAATCAGACGCTCATTGAAGACAATATTAGACAAACCAATCAGACTTTAGATCCTAAACCAAAGAAAGAAACCAATCAAAGGGAAGGCCATGTCTTCAGTCCAGAACATAAACCTAGCACAAGGATTAAAGGAAACGAGACCCCGGAGATGGAGAGTACTCAAGAGGAGACTGGGGAGATCAAAAGCAGCTCTACTTTACTGAAAGAAAAAAAAGCTTTAGAGGAGGAGAAAGAGGAGCTGCTGTTACTTCACAAGCGCCTTGATGAAGAAAAGCACAAGCATATCCTGAAAGTACCACAACCCAGTGAACATGAGGACCAACAACAGAACCAGCATCAGCACAGATCTGCACAAACCCACACAACTACACAACAGACAGGTAAAAACACACTAATATAACAGGCCGAAACAACTCGAGAAAATTTAGGGCTCCTCACTACCAGTTTGGTGACCACTTGGTCTGTGCTTCCATGGCAACCATTCACATAATACGGCAGTTCACTTACTCATTCAATTGCTGAACTACTTAATCCTACTAGGGTTGCAGACACACACACACACACACACACACACACACACACACACACTCCTGAGCAATAGAGGACCCAGTTGTGGCACCTCATGGTACTGGAGCTTGACCCACCAACCTTTGGGTTGGTATACCAGAGCGTTCTCCACTGAGCTACCACTGTCGTTTACACTCGCACCGAGGGTCAATTTGCAACAGCCAATTAGTTTAATGTACATGTCTTTGGACTATGGGCGGAAACCAGAGTTCCTGGAAGCAACCCACATAAATATTGGGAAAACATGCAAGCCACACAGAAACGTCTTGCCGAGTCCAGAACTCTTACACTGAACCTCCTTCCTGCTACGGTCAGACATTGTGAACATATTTAAATGAATCTCAGCACTAAATGAATTGTTGTCTTTATTCTGCCCTTAGAAAGCAAAACTAAAAGTCAAATCAGAGCTTCAACTCGACACACATCCCCCCGACTGCCCCCTCGTCCAACAAGGAGAATGAGGAAGCACCGCAACCGCATAAGCAAAGCCGTCATGAGGGCTATGCTAATGTAACATGCCTCCGTGAGGTATATCTGCACAACATACGCATGCTTGTGCTTACACTTATAACAGACGAACATATTTTAAATTTATCATGATTAGCAGCAATGTCCTTCTGTGTTCTGTCTTGTAGATGTGTGGAAGGTGCAATAACTCTCCAGCTTGTTGCACTATCCTGAATAATCTAATTTATTCATGCCTTCCTGTCCATGGAGATCTGCAGCCTCCAGTACTAATCCTCATGCAGTAACCATCTTTCTGGGAGAATCTGCATTTGGCAGAGCTCTACGGGCAGAGCTACATTCCGATCATATTCTCCTGATATAAATAACAGTGATGTTATTAAAGGGGACAGAAGACATTCAGACAAACAGAAGCTCTGTTCTTGATTCAGATGATCTGTCCTGTAGTAGCTTCAGCTGCTGTGATGTCTTTTTCTTAAGTTTACGCTCCCTGCTGGACACCGGCCATGACTTGGTGGAACAATGGAACTGAGGGAGTGGGCTCGGGAATGTGTCTGAAACTTTTAGGGAAGTAAAATGCTTGAGAGTGAAAGAAAACCAAACACAAGACTAGAAGATTTTTTTTTTGAATGAATGAATGAGTGACTGTGACTGGTCTGGGACTGGGGAACTAAAGGAAACTGGTCTACAAACTCTATAAGGTCTCTGGAAATTCTAATCTTGAAGATTGTTGAAATGGGAAGGATTGGTTAAGGAGATCTGTGGAATGGAGATTTTGAAATAAATGCACTCTGGATTTGAAACATGCCTGGAGAAGACCTCTGAAAGGAAGAACAACTGATAAGTGCTTTGGAAAGAAAGCTCTGGTCTATACAAACTGAAATGGATGAGACTAGTCCTGTCGCTTATTTAATCGGGTTCCCATTTAGATGTTTGGAACAACATGAAAAGGGTCAACTAAAGGTTTTGTGGGTTGGTTGGAAAATATCCAGGTGATGTTTTCAAAAGATTTGCCAATACTGCTCTCAAGAATACCTGGAAACAATCTAGTAATCTTAATGCACTTCTGTCAGTTTTTTAAAATGATGAATGCTCATGGAGGTAGGTACAGTGACATAGTGGTTAGCACGTCTGCCTCACAGCAAGAAGGTCCTGGACTTGAGTTTTTTTTGTGTGGAGTTTAGGCTAGGCTAATTGGCTATTTCAAATTGCCCTTTGGTTTGAGTGTAAGTGTGATTGTGTGTGTGTGTGTGTGTCTGTGTGTGTGTGTGTGTGTGTGTGTGTGTCTGTGTGTGTGTCTGTGTGTGTCTGTGTGTGTCTGTGTGTGTGTGTGTCTGTGTGTGTGTCTGTGTGTGTGTCTGTGTGTGTGTCTGTGTGTGGGTGTGTGTGTGTGTGTGTGTGTGTGTGTGTGTCCCCTCCGGCTTCACTCAGTGTTGACTGAGATAGTCTCCAGCCTCCCAGCAACCCTAGTAGGATTAAGCTGTTCGGTAGTGAGGGAGTGTGTAATAATGGTGTTAACCAGTAAGCGTGTTGTAAGATAGATAGAAAAACAGAGGACTTCCATCCGAATGATGTAATCACATCTAACTAATCAAATTGGTTACTACCTATAATTACAAAATCCACAGCTAGTTTGAGTGGTGAACTATGTCATATATTCACAGGGAAACGATCTTGAAGACTAGAGATGTTTCTGTTCCTCCGTTTCACATAGCCGGAATTACTTTGTTGTACAAAATGGTAGATGATTAGTTTGCTTCCGGGTAGTCAACCAGCTTTATTTGAAGTGTTCCGGGTACAATACTTTAAAGCTACTGTATATTGGGCCGGAAGGACATGGCTTTCATTCGCAGAAAGTTTGATATTGTTGATTTTTGCCATGGGTCAAATGCAAGATCCATATATATATGTATATGTATATGTATATATATATATATATATATATATATATATATATATATATATATATATATATATATATAGAGAGAGAGAGAGAGAGAGAGAGAGAGAGAGAGGATTTTCTGAGTAGATCCTTCCGTAGGAGATTGCTCAATACTTTTTGGTAGAGCAAATAACAAAAATAAAGGACAGGACAAAGACTTTCTATTGAAACTCCATTTATCACTACAGATCTGTTTCGAGGGTGGTGAAACCATCCTCGAAACAGATCTGTAGTGATAAATGGAGTTTCAATAGAAAGTCTTTGTCCTGTCCTTTTATATTTTTTATATATATATATAATATATATATATATATATATATATATATACACACACACACACACACACTCATGCCTCAGTTGTATTGACTTCGCTTTCACGGATTTCGGATGCAATGGACAAAATCTGTAGCTTCCGACTAGTCCAGATCGTCCGGACGCGGACCGTTCTTTCTGAAAGTGACCGCCAGGTGACCAGACTGGCTTGAAGAAATCTCGCGCATTTAAATCTATCCATCTATTTTCAATGCACTGTATATTCTGTATATGAACTATATTCACTGCGGCACAAAGCGGAAAGCCAATTCTTTCTGTGTGGGCGGGTCCAATACATGGAAACTCTTAATTTTATTGGCCTCACACACTGCAGTGTTTATATGACAGGAAGCACGTCCCAAGTTTTGGCAATCAGCTGCTCTGTGGGTTGAAGTTTTTCCATATCTGTCCATTTGTGTTTGCTTGCCAGCTGTGCTTGGCTTCATGGAAATGAGCTGATCAAAACGAGGGAAATTTACCTCTTTACTCAAAAACAACACGCGTAGTCTATGGCTGTTTATAATACAATAAAATTTGAGTTTGAAGGTATCGGACCCGCCCACACATTGGCGTACAGAAAGGATTGGCTCTTCGCTGCGCGACACAGTGATGTGTCATTGAAAATAGATTTATATATTTAAATGCATGAGATATATTCATCTGTTTTTGTTTTACTTGATGGCTTTTTGTATCTTTATTTAAATGACAGTGAAATTATGTATTCGTTATTTTTTAAGAAAGGCCACCTGATTTATCTGAGAGCCAGATACAGTCATCAAAACAGCCATATCTGGCTCGTGAGCCATAGGTTCCCGACCCCTGATAATGTGTGTGTGTATATGTATATATATATATATATATATATATATATATATATATATATATATATATATATATATATATATATATATATATATATATATATATATATGGCTCTCAGAGGTTTAGATTATTAAACATGTCTTTTTTTTTGGCTCTCTTAGTCAAAAAGGTTCCCGACCCCTGATCTTATGATGTACATTTACAAATTATAATTACAGTATTAACCTTTGCAGATTACATAGTGTGCCTAAGTAAAAGTTTTTTGTGACGTAATCGTTGAAATATATGAAATCGGAAACTTCGGACAATCGGGTACTTCGGACCAGTGTTCCCCCCTATTAGTCCGTTAAACCGAGGCATGAATGTGTGTGTATATATATATATATATATATATATATATATATATATATATATATATATATATATATATCTTCTTCTACTCTTTCGGCTTTTTCCCTTTCTCGGGAGTCGCCACAGCGAATCATCTGATTCGCACATTTGATTTGGCATAGGTTTTTTTTTACGTCAGATGCCCTTCCTATCACAACCCTTTGGCAAGGGACAGAAACATGCCAACGGCTTTGCAGCCTCCTCTTTACGAAAGTCAGCAATGGTTCTTTTACATGCCTGTCACCATAGACAGTGAGAGACATGGCCCGCCTTTGATAACCCAGTTAGCCGCACTGGGGGGACAGTGACAACCTTGTGGGGACTCGAACCCCCAACCTCAGGATCAGCGATCCTGTGCCCTATCCACTAGACCACCACTGCCCCATATATATATATATATATATATATATATATATATATATATATATATATATATATATATATATATATATATCATCATCATCATTTTTCTGTAACTGCTTCATCCTAATTAGGGTCGCGGGGAGGCTGGTGCCCATCCCAGCCAACTCAGGGCGAGGGCAGAGTACACCCTGGACAGCTCGCCAGGCCATCGCAGGGCGGAAACATGCTGACGGCTTTGCAGCAGCCTACTCTTGTCGAAAGTCAGCAATGGTTCTTTTATATGCCTCACACCATAGATAGTGAGAGACATGGCCGGCCTTTGATAACCCAGTTAGCTGCACTGGGGGGGGACAGTGACAACCCTGTGGAGAGTGGGACTCGAACCCCCAACCTTTGGATCAGTGATCCGGCACCTTATACCACTAGACCACCACTGCCCCATATATATATATATATATATATATATATATATATATATATATATATATATATATATATATATATATATATATATATATATATATATATATATATATATATATATATATATATATAGGTATGGTAGTGGTATATATATGTGTGCATATGTATGTATAGGTAGCATATATCCTCCACGCATATTTGTAACAGATTCCAAGATACATGCTCGTATATGAACTGGCTATGTCTGATCTTAGCAGTAAGAAGCGGAGAACAATTAACCGTGCAAAATAGTCTCAAGATATCCCTTTATTTGTCAGGGTGTTACATTTAAGACATAGAACAGAGTCGTGATTTAGTTAACATTTAACCATCCAGTGATTTTCTGAACCATTTAATCCTAATTCGGGTTGCAGGCAAGGAATGGGAGAAAAACGGAGAGGGCTATGCAGCTCCTATTGAGAGAAGTCAGCAAAGGTTCTTTTGCATGCTTCTCACCATAGCCTGTGAGAGACATGACTGGCCATTGATAATCCGGTTAGCTGTAGGGGGCGGGGGGAAGGGGGGTGTGGTACAGGAGTAACAACCCATTGATATTGATGCTTGAACCCCTGGCCTTTGGATCAGTAATCCAGCACTCTAGCACCGGACCACCACTGCCCCTCCAGTTAACATGAGTGCTTTATCGTTTCCATTCATTCACATTGAGGGAGCTGAAGAAAACAAAGGGAGGAGAGAAGGGAATAGAGATACTAATGTGTTTCTTGCTTTTCAGGATTTTTAAATATTATGCAATATTGAAGTCACAACCGCTTACCAAATCATATAGAATACATAAACACAGCAACACTACTGTTTTACTTTTCTTATTTAATTTTCATTTTATTTAATTTGACTTTTAACACTGGAAATTCTCAGATGGTAAATAAAGGCTTACAGTTTGATTGTATTAAAATGGGCCTGGTGAAATGACGGTGCTATTTAAGGAGAAGAAACCAGCTTTAACATTATTGTTATTTATTCTTTCACGGTCACCACTGTGATCTGTTTCTCTTTATTAATTTTTACTCTTTTTTTTTCACCTCTGCATTCTGTTAAAGGTGTATTTGTGTTATAGATGTTTTGTTTTGTTTTTTAGCTTCAGATGAATGTGTCTCCCAGCGAGGTCGTGTTTTGCACCACAAAGGAATATGAATAAATAACTAAACTAACCCGATCTCAAGTTTCAGATTTACATTTCATGATTTTTGGATGTCTGTGTAAATAAAATAGAAAAAAATGTGTATTATGCTTTTTGTCAAATGTAAGAGCAGAACAATTTTACATTTAATACTATATTTAAAAACAAACTTTCATATCTCAATCCATGTCCATTATGAGTTTTACAGGATAAATTCTTTGAAATGTTTGTGTTCCAGCATTGTTTGCATATTTCCATGTTCATTCCATTCATTCTCTAAGCTTCTTATTCCTAATTAGGGTTGCAGGGAGGCTGGCTCCCATTTTAGCAGACTTTGGGTGAGGGTGGGATAACCTCTGGACAGCTTGCCAGGCCATTGCAGGGCCAACACTCACACCTAGGGATGATTTGGACAGCCAATTAGCCTACTGTGCATGTTTTTTGAACTGTGGGAGGAAACCTGAGTACCCAGGGGAAAACCCATGCAAACTCCACACAGAAACACCTCTAACCTGGCTTGCTGTGTGCTAAATACTGCGCACCTTTGCCGCACTATTTTTATGTTTCACAAAGTAAAGTTACATAAGGGTGCCACGGTGGCATAGAGATTATCACATTTGCCTCACAGCAAGAAGGTCCTGGATTTGAATCCCGGGCTCGGCAAGGGCGTTTTTTTGTGTGGAGTTTGCATGTCCTCTCTGTGCTTGCATGAGTTTCCTCTGGGAACTCTGGTTTCTTCCCACGAGCCAAAGACATGCACATTAGACAAACTGACTGTTTCAAGTTTTCCCTCGTTGTGAGTATATGTTGTCCTGTGATGGAGTGGCAAGCTCCAGCTTGCTCCAGCAAGGGTGTACGCCTGCCTTTGCCCAGTATTGGCTGAAATAGCTTCCAGCCTCCCCGTGACCCTAATATTATTAAGCAGTTCGGCAAATGAGTGAGATAGTGAATTTGCATTAAAGTCAATAGGGTTTATTTCCACAGGGATTTTTTTGTTTTAAACACATAATACGGCTACAGTGAGGAATGCAGACCACTAGTTATCCCACACCAAGTATACTGATATCATATTAAGGAGATGGCTATCTTGGATGGGAGTGAGGCAAGCTTGACTGGATTAGCATGGGTGGGCAAACTTAGGTCACGACATTCTTCACAACCATCTGCACACACAGACATAATAAAAACAAACACACAGACATAATAAAAACAAAACGGCAAAACTGAGGGTTTCCTTCAGGTACTTCAGTTTTCTCCCACAGTACAAAAGCATGCACTTTAGGCTATGTAGCTGTTCCAATTTGGCCCCTAGGTGTGGGTGTGAGAGTGAATGGTTGTGTTTGCATATTGCCCTGTGATGGATTGATGTGCTGTTTTAAGGTGTCAACATCACCCAGAGTCAGCTGAGATAGACCCAGCCTCCATGCAACCTGATGAAACTACACAAAATATGACAACATTCATACATTAATTGTCAAAACCGCTTAATCAAATATTATCCTTAACAGCTCGCCACCAGGCTATTGCAGGGCTGAAACTCACACAATCATTCACTCTCACACTCACACCTAGGGGTGATTTGAAACAGCCAATGAACCTATTGTATTTTGGACTGTGGGAGAATACTGGAGAACACACAGGAAACCCACACAAGTACAGCGAGAACATGCAAACTCCACACAGGAACGCCTGAGCTGGGACTCAAACGCAGGGCTGCTGTGAGGCGGTCATGCTGACTACTATGCCGCTGTGTGGCCCATTATGACAACATATAGAACATATATAGGTAATAATTTAATAATTATAATTATATTAAAATTGATCGAAGGTGATAGGCTTCTATTTTAGCCTAATATAGGAACTGTGTTTTAACTAACTTGCTATAAGCAGTGGTCTGTCAGACTTGTTGATGTATGGAGCAGCCCGCAATACTGATAGTCAACATAGCAGCACAATGTGAGATTACACACGAGCAACCACTGTAATGATGTGGCCACTGAGAAAACAACATTCATATGCTTAGAGTAAAGTCTTGAGCTGCATCCTAAAAGTCATCAGTTCACAACTGGTGGTGTTTTTATTTCTTTACTTTCTGCAAACTGAACACTATACTGTAATGTTCATATGCAATTTTGATTGGCTGTTATGCCCCGTGGTACTGACTGGCTGTTTGCTCTTGGCAAGAACTTGACGTGGGTTAGAAATGTAAAACAAAAGATTTGTGAGTGTTTGAAGTGGCACCTCCCACCCGGAGACAGAACAAAAAACACATCCAATTAAAATTATTTTTGAATTTAGCAACGCTGTCAGCCATTGTTCTCGAAAACATGGCTTAAACTTTTCAAAACATCAACAAAATGATGAATTAATTAGCACTAAACCAAGGCAACACAGTGATATTGTGGATAGCACGTCCACCTCACAACAAGAAGGTCCTGAGTTTGATTCCCGGGCGCAGGTGTTTCTGTGTGGAATTTGCATGTTCTCCCTGTGCTTATTTAGGTCTCCTCTGGGTACTTTTGTTTCCTGCTACAGTCCACAGATATGCACATTAGGTTATTTGGCTGTTCTAGATTGCCCCTAGGAGTAAGCAAGAATGGTTATGTGTATGCATTTGTGTGTTGGCCATGCAAAGATCTGGCGAGCTCTTCAGGGTGTGCACTAGGCTTTGTCTATTTATGGATTTATGGATGTGGTGAAGGAAGACATGAAGGTCGTTGGTGTAAGAGAAGAAGACGTAGAGGATAGGGTGAGATGGAGGTAGATGATTCGCTGTGGCGACTCCTGAAGGGAGCAGCCGAAAGGAAAAGAAGAAGAAGAATAAGACGTACCGCTTCAGGTTTGTGTAAGTCTGCATATTTGCAGCTCTACTGGTTCTCTGAGCTCCAGTGGCTCAGAGAACCTATTTATTGTGAAAATTAGCTTGTGTAGCTCTCACCATTGGCCTTTATCTCAACCTCTAGAACCTACAGTAGAGACTGATTTTTATTCATCAGTAGTGTCACACTTTCACTCACTCACTTATTAGCTGAACTGCTTATTGTTATTATGGTCACAAGAAGGCGGGAGCCTATCTCAGCCAACATGGGGCAAATGTCGGTTACACCCTAAACAGCTTGCTAGACAATTGCAGGGCTAACACACACACACACACACACACACACACACACACACACACACACACACCTAGAAGTATTTTGGAACAGCCATGTAACCCAGTGTACATGTTTTTTGAACTGTGGGAACTAGAGTGCATGGAATAAATCTACACCATCACTGAGAGGATACGCGAGAAACTTGAACCCAGGATCTTCTCGCTGTGAGGCAGATCTGCTAAACGCCACACCACCGTTCCACTTTAGAAATGTAACAGTGCTTTTGTATTTCTGCTCTTTGATGCAAAGTCAGATGCAAATGAGACATGATACAGCCGAGCACCTGATGCCTTAAGGGTTTTGATCAAAACCTTTGACTAACTGTTAAGCTTGGCGGTGCTGCAAAAAAACTGATCCAAAGCCAACTTTCTGCAAAAGTACAGACTGTTCAGAGCATATTAATGAGGTTTAATGTCATATTCATTTATAATAGCCTTAGCCAGAGGCAAATGCATTTTGAAAGATCAGTATTACAATTGGGTTTACATTCGAGCTTTTGTACACACATTATATTGACATTCATCCAGCTGTTTTTCATAAAAAGCCCGGAGAACTAATTTCACTTCAAATTCCTGGTGTCCTTAAAGTCAATCCCACAGTGTAAGCAGTCCCAGAGCCTTAGAAAAACCATGCAGCTGCAGAACACTGTTGTTTGCTCCTAATCCTTCTCACACTGCTTCTCCAAACATCGCAGAGTAGAGACATTCAGCACAGAGCTGAAAACTCAGCCTCAAAGCCTTATGTCTCTTCACCCCCCCATCAGAAACACACAGTTCTGCATCTCCCCCCATTGCAAGCTGTGAAAAGAAGGAGGTGGGAATGGAGGAAGCTCTGAAGTGAAAGAACAATACTTTTCTGAATGAGAATTTTATTCAAGTCATCTGGGTGGCTGTAATCCTGCTTCCTGATATGACCCCTGCTTCTTTAGTGACCTGATGGTGCATGACTAATCCAGTGACTTCTGAGATGTGTGTTGGGTATCTCTACCCCCCCCCCCCCACACCACCACCACCACCACCGTCCTCCTTCCTCTTGCACTGATATAGGAACACCGACAGGAGGTCTGGGATGTAAAAAGCCAAGCTAAAAAATTACAATGTAGTTTTGCATCAAATTTAAAGGTATCATTGATCTTTGAAGAGAAGGCTGCAATAATATTGCTATAGAAGTAAAAGCTGTATGAAATGCTTTTGGAGGATTTACTATAACCTCACTTTACATTGTTGTCTCTTACTTCCTGATCCGCGTAATCATACTGGGGTTGCAGGAAGAATCGAACCTATCTCAGCGGACACTGGGCAAAAGCAGGGTACACACTGAACAGCTCGCCAGGGCAAACACATACCAACGGCGAAATTTGCAAAGACCAATTTGCTTCGCGTACATGTTTTTGGACTATGAAAAGAAACCAGAGTGCCCAGAGAAAACCCACACAAGCACAGGGGGAACATTCAAACTCCACACAGAAGGGCCCAAGCCCGGAACTCAAACCCACGACATCTTTGCTGTAAGAAGGATGTAGTAACTACTATGCCACTGTATTGCATGTTACATCAAACACAATGTAATATGCATAGCATAGCATAACATAAGGAATACATAGCATAGCATAGCATACCATAAAATGGTAGAACGTATAACATTCATATGACATAATATAGCATAGCATAACATGATGTAAGATATCATGATGTAGCACAACATAGCAGTGTAACATTACATAGCATACAACATATCATAGCATAGCATAACATGACAGCATAACATAGCATGCTGTAGAATAACATAACATAAAACATAATGTAGTATGAGATAACATAGAGCCTTATTAGGTTTTTAAGCTGTTGTGGAATCAAACAAACCAATAAGACTAATTGATTTATGGTTCAGTTCATCAGTTCATTTTCTGTAACTGGTTAATCCTAATTAGGATCAAGGGGAGGCTGACGCCCATCGCAGCCAACTCCCAGCCAACTTTGTGGGGCCGGTGGCGTAGTTGTTCGGTTGCTGCGCTCATGATCGGGAGGTTGTGTGTTCAAATCCCAGTTAGAACCCCACTGTGCTAAGACCACTGGGCAAGGTCTCAACCACTAGTGTGCCTCTGTTCACCCAGCAGTATAAATGGGTACCAGTAAAATATACTGGGAAGGTAACCTGCAATGGACTAGCGTCCCATCCAGGAGGAATTGTACTCCTAGTGGCTTCACACTATGGAAACCGGGGATAAGCACCGGCCTGATGAGCCACTATGGCTCGGGTGTAAAAAGCCCAACAGACTTTACCTTTACCTCATCATGTTCAGTTCATTTTCTGAAACCGCTTAATCCTAATTAGGGTCGTGGGGAGGCTGGCGCCCATCCCACCCAACTCCGGGCGAGGACAGAGTAAACCCTGGACAGCTTGCCAGGCTATTGCAGGGTGGAAACACGCCGACAGCTTTACAGCCTGTTCTTGTCAAAAGTCAGCAATGGTTCTTTTACATGCCTCACACCAAGGACAGTGAGAGACATTGCCGGTCATTGATAACCCAGTTAGCTGCACTGGGGGGACAGTGACAACCTTGTGGAGAGTGGGACTTGAACCCCTAACCTTTGGATCAGCGATCCAGCGCCCTATACCACCACTGCCCACTGATTTATGGTTAATTCACAAATGTGTAAACATTCATTCATTCATTCATTCATTTATTTTATGAACTTTTGAATCTTAATTGCTGTCGCAGGGAGGCATGGCGTCTATCTCAGTCAACTCTGTTAGTACACCCTGGACAGCTCACAACACTATCGCACAGCGACCAAATGGCCTACTCTTTACAAAGGTCAGCAATGGTTCTTTTACATGAACTTCTGATCACAGACAGTGAGAGACATCGCCGGCCTTTCATAACCGAGTTAGCTGCACTTCGGGCAGTGACAAGTCAATGATAGTGAGGCTTGAACCCTTGGCCTTCAGATCAGTAAGCCAGCATCCTACCACAAGGGCGTAGGCTGGGGGGGTGCACAGGGTGCACGTGCACCCCCCACAGCAGGAGTTGAGTTCCACTGGACAAGAAATTATGTGTATTCACAATCTTATAAATAAACTTAATGGCTGTTATTGAAGAAAAAGTCGGAGATAAGTTCCGCATGACTAGAGTCAGGAAGTAAACCGGAACTTAACGTGTAACGGGCACTGCGCGTGTGCACGCCCGAGCTGACCAAATCAACAAACATAAACCATCAGGCCTCCACTGCCCAATGTGCAAGAAAAACATAGAAATAAAAACATACATTTAGAAACCTATTGTGGACATTTTTAAGTGCAAAATAACATAAGCATATAATAAAACATTAACTTTATATTTATGAACCTCGTGTCTACAGCATAAGGGAGGTGTTATGACTGAAGGATTGAATTTACAGTGTTGTTTTGTTTATGATTCAGAGAAGCTACTGACCCTCAAAGATGTGTTTCTGTTCCTCTTGTGTGTGAGGGGTTCTGGGAAACATTGTATGAGCTTATATATGGCTAATTTTATTTTGCAAAAAATGATCAATAATCAATCTATCTATCTATCTATCTATCTATCTATCTATCTATCTATCTATCTATCTATCTATCTATCTATCTGTCTGTTTGTCTGTCTGTCTGTCTATCTATAGTGCATTTCAGAAGTAAGTACCCCTTTAATCGCTTGCCTTTCGCAATTCCACAGTACTATACACACACACACACACACACACACACACACACACACACACACACACACACACACACACACACACCTATATATATATATATATATATATATAAATATGTGTGTGTGTGTGTGTGTGTGTGTGTGTGTGTGTGTGTGTGTGTGTGTGTGTGTGTGTGTGAAGAGAGAGAGGGGGCGGGTGTGGAGACTAACACTACAGACTTCTAGTGAAGTGCAGGAGAGTGTTATTTATGGCATTCTGTCACACAAAGGTATGTGTACGCACAATTGATTGCATACGGACGCACGTCTGCTTTCACACACACAGGCCTTCATCCAAGCGCCCATACACACTCTCTCACAATAGATCAGATCGTTATCTCAACCGGCAGCGCACAGACGTCTTCCTGTTATCTTGTTTAAAACCAGGGTTGTGTGTGTGAGCGTGTTAGCAACTACGTCAGTGCCTGACTAAAATTATGCGCCACTTTAATCTTGTAAAATATGTCACTCCTAATGCATGTAGTACAATCATACACACTGGTACTCATGCAAGCAGTGGGTGAGTAGTCGGTGTTTGTGTGTGTGTGTGTGTGTGTGTGTGTGTGTGTGTGTGTGTGTGTGTGTGTGTGTGTGTGTGTGTGTGTGTGTGTGTGTGTGCGGGATTATAATATAATTTCATTATGAATTTTTATATTGTGTGTGTGTATGCAGCTGTTTTACTAAAAGAAACTAAATCACACAGAGGGAGGAGACCCGTCTCGCTCTACAGATTAATTTGCCCTCCAAGCACTATTTCAAAAGCACTATAAACATAGACATGGCACTATGATTCATATACTGTATAACAATAATAACAACAAATCTTGTCTTCATCAAACCCTTTGTGTTAGTGTGTGCGGTCTTCTTTGGCATAGGATTAAGTGCACCTGGATGCATCCTCCATAGCCTCTGTGGATGAGGTTGCTATTTGCTCCATGGCCTTTTGAGGTTGCCAAATATCAGACAGGATAAAAAGGGTATTAGTTTTGGATTACGGAGCCAGTTCGTGAAACAAGTGTAGCACAGTGGTTCAGCTTATTTAGGAAGACAGCGTCTTGATATAAAAGGAAAGCAGTCCATTCTTTCACATGCAAAGTTCATTGGCATGGTAAACCTGTAGCTTAGTCTGGGATTATGTCAAGTGTTACTCTGTGATCACGAAAAATGATAATGTTCTACTTTTCCACCTCAACCCACTTGAGACTGAAAAAAAAAAAATCTGGTCTTGTGGAGAAATCAACCCTCGTTATGTTTTCAGTAATTTGCCAAACTGCTTAATCCTACTAGGGTCACAGTAAAACTGGAGCCAATCTGAGTTGACACTGAATGAAGGCAGGATACACCCTGAACAGCCGCTGAACAGCACAAAGCCAAGACAAACACACACACACACACACACACACACACACACACACACACACACACACACACACACACACACACACAAACATTCACACTGAGGGGAAATTTGGAACAACCAAGAAGCCTAATGTGCATGTCTTTGTACTATGGCAGGATACTGGAATACCGGCGTACACAGAATAAATCCCCATGCAAACACCACACAGAAACTCCCAAGTCCAGGACTCGAAACTAGGACCTTCTTCCTGTGTGGCAATTATAGCTGCTACACCTTTAGTTCATCTACATCATTTAATTTTTCTCAAACCACTTTATCCTGTACTAAGGATGCATGGAGGTTTGAGCCCATCCCAGCTGACTCTGAGCAAAGGCAAGGTACACATTGAACAGCTCATCAGAGCACTGCCAGGCATCATAGACACAACCATTCACAAGGCAATCAAGAATATCTGGTGCAGTGTCTTTGGCCTGTGGGAGGAAACTGGAGAAGCCGGAGTAAACCCATGCAAGCAACAAGCAATCTCCACACAGAAATGCCATTGCTGAGCTGAGTCCAGGACTCAAAACGAGGACCTTCTTGCTGTAACATGGACATGCTAACCACTTCGCTACTGTGTGACCCAATGATAAGTACATCCAAAGGTAAACACATATGAAGGTTGGAGTAGGATGCAGTGCACCAAGCTAGATGTAAGCGTGGCATCGTTGATGTTTGATGTGCTGCGGTATGTTTGAATCATGTTTAAATCTTGTGGCACTACAGCACCTGTGTACGATTGCATTAGGATATGTGTCATTACATAACTGTCTTACTGATCTTTTCCAAGCACCTTTCAAAGGCTCTGCCTTTCCTGTGTTTATTTACGACAAAAGACAAGAGACATTCTGTCCATAGAGCTCTCTCTCTCTCTCTCTCTCTCTCTCTCTCTCTCTCTCTCTCTCTCTCGCTCGCTCTCTCTCTCTCTCTCTCGCTCGCTCTCTCTCTCTCTCATTGACACACACACTCACAGTTTGAACAATGGATCCTTAAGGACATCTGTGGAATGCCTCTGCATTGGGCAGAATATCAAAATCTGTCTGGAATGTGGTCTTCGTCAATTGCATAATGATAATGCAGGAGTCAAATGAATTTATGAGAGGGCAATGTGACATGGAGAGAAATAACTGGAAGAAAGAGTCAGAAATTATACATGAAAACAGGAAGTATTTCATATTTTGGAAATATCTTTGGTAAAACTTCTGCATAGGCACACACACACACACACACACACACACACACACACACACACACACACACACACACACACACACACACACACAGTCACACACACACACACACACACACACACACACACGCACACACACACACACACACACACACACACACACACACACACACACACACACACACACACACACACACACACACACACACACACACACACGCACACACACACACACACACACACACACACACACACACACACACACACACACACACACACACACCATATGCCGAGAAGCTGATAACCAGACTAATTTCTCTGTATATATGTGTAGTCAGTCCTCCTCACAGTGTGCTGTGTTGTGTAATTTGAGATGGTTTATTGCTCACCATGGTTGTAAAGAGTGGTTATTTATATTCCTGTAGCATTGTTATCATCTTGAGCCAGTCTGGGCCTTTAATCTCTCTGTTGGCACTATTTTGTATAAAGTCTGAAGAATGTTGTGCATGAAAAATGTTTAAAATCCATTTGGCACCAACACTCATGTCATGGTGAATTTCACAGGAACATACCTTTGCTCTCACTGCTACATGATTTTATACATTGTGCTATTGTCACTGGATTAGTTGATTGGATAATTGGGTGAATTTTTGTAGGTATTCCTATTAAACGTGTTATGTAGGATTGCTACATCCTCCAGCCTTGCAAGGGTGTTTCCGTTTGTTGTCATGCTATCTATGTGCTTGCCTGGGGTTCTTCAGGCGCTATTATTTCCTCACAAGAGTCCAAATACATGTACATTATACATTAGACTTATTGGATATTCTTAATTGTAGACCTGCAGAGATGTAAATATTTCAGGGATGGAAATATGGAACAGGAGTTTGGAAGTAAATCTGTAACGTGGCTCTGCAGGGATGGAAATATGTAACATGACTTCTAGTAATGTAAATGTGTAACATGACTTTGCAGGGATTTAAATGTGTAACATGACTTGCAGGGATGTATATACGTAACGTGGCTTTACAGGGATGTAAATATGTGTAACGTGACTTGCAGGGATGTAAATACGTAACGTGGCTTTACAGGGATGTGAATGTGTAACATGACTAGCAAGATGTAAATATGTAACGTGACTCTGCAGGGATGTAAATCCGTAACTTGACTTGCATGGGATATAATTGTGTAATGTGGCTTTACAGGGATATGAATATGTAACGTGGCTAGCAGGGATGTAAATGTGTAACGTGGCTTTACAGGGATGTAAATGTGTAACGTGGCTTTACAGGGATGTAAATGTGTAACGTGGCTTTACAGGGATGTAAATGTGTAACGTGGCTTTACAGGGATGTGAATGTGTAACGTGGCTAGCAGGGATGTAAATCCGTAACATGACTTGCAGGGATGTAAATGTGTAACGTGGCTTTACAGGGATATAAATGTGTAACGTGGCTTTACAGGGATGTGAATGTGTAACGTGGCTAGCAGGGATGTAAATCCGTAACATGACTTGCAGGGATGTAAATGTGTAACGTGGCTTTACAGGGATATAAATGTGTAACGTGGCTTTACAGGGATGTGAATGTGTAACGTGGCTAGCAGGGATGTAAATCCGTAACATGACTTGCAGGGATGTAAATGTGTAACGTGGCTTTACAGGGATATAAATGTGTAACGTGGCTTGCTGGGATGTAATTTTGTAGGGTCGATTTTCACGATGTAAAGGTGTTGGGATGACTCACTGGATGTAAATGCGTTGGGTCAACAGCAGGGGTGTATACCTGTTGAGCTGATTTATGGGATGTAAACATGTGGGGTTCATTTATGGGATGTAAATGTGTCTGGTTGATTGACAGGATGTAAATATGAACTGTAGCTTGCTGTAGACATGCACCACATTTAGTTAATAAAATGGAAAATGTATTACATTAATTGGATATTGTTTAATCATAACCTGTCAGAAGGTAACACAATTCCTTAGCTGTCCTTTGGGCACTTTAAAAAAAAATAATTTCTGCTAAATAAGGAGCTGCTAAAATAATTTTAATTGTTCATGCAATAGTTGAAAATAAAGATCTCAATGGCACAAGTATAAAAAAGTAGAACCTGAAATATATGGTATTTACATAAAAGCGAACATTCAGAGCTGCATATTTAGTAACTGAAGCTCAGGATTTAAAATGTGTGAATTCTTAATTAATAATGTTTCTAATAACCATATAACTCAGTGTGCATCATAATGCAGAGAAAGAAAGAATAAAAGTCCATCTCCAAAATCCAACAGCATTGCCATCTACTGGACAACATGGTGTGATACAGAAAAATAGCTTTTTCCCCTCCGATATTCCAGTTTACAGAGAAAAAAAATAGTGGGGTGTTTAAATAGTTTGTAATTTCGTGGCCAAAAAATTAATCTTGAGAAATCGTGAGAAATTTTTTATAAAAAAAAATAATAATAACTAAAACAAAACAAACAAACAAAAAAAAAATAGTTTGTAGAGAGCCAATGGGGTGACGTTGAGTTTTTTTTCCCATTTTTTAATGAGAGGTGGACACAAGTGACTTCAAATTTCTCCAGATCAATTATGTGGCCACACGAACTGAAATTGTGGCAGCTTTTAAAATGAATGAGACAAAAAGAATGTAAATACATTTCATTGGATTTTTGGACACAGAAACCCAACCTTTATTTCAACCTAAGAATGATGCAAAAAGTTCTCATGGAGTCTCAGGTGCTGTCATCAATATAGCAGTAGTTGACATCATTATTCATTCCCTTTCATGTTCCATACCACTTTATCCTGTATGAGGGTTCTAAGAAAACTTTGTTTGTCTATGCTGACTTCAGACAAAGGTGAGTTTTTAGACTGTGTTACTAAACTGGAGCACAGAGATGAACCTATCACCAGGCACAGGGTTTTTAACCTCAGGGCCTTCACCCTCTGCCAGTCCACATAATCTTAAGTGAATTTTAAAATACTAGTACAGCCTGTTTCCGCCAAGTCTTTAACTACAAGCTACAAACATATTAACTCATACACTTGGTTCATGGACATGGACCTGGTGTGGTCGCACTCAAAGGTTTGGCTATACCTACCCATTTTAATTGATTTAAAAGATGTGTCCAAAATCTTGACTGGTGCCCCATCTCATAGGCTGCATTGAAGTAAAAAATATTAAATTCTGGCCTGAGCATATTAATCTGTGGCCTTATTACTGAAACAGAATGTATTAGAGTACACGCTGAGAAATAGTCACATAGCTATGCTCATTTGATCCTCCCTCTATCTCATGCAAGATTTTCTGAGTGTTGCCCTCTTGTGGTGGGACAGAATCAGACACCCATGCGGCAACAGTGTCCACGTTGGGCATCAAACAATATCCAGATGGGTGAGAAGAAATAACCCCGGACCCCACAGAAGGGCCTGGAGTATATGCTGGGGGGTCGTCTTCAAGAAGATCAGATTTCCTGGCTTCCCTGTTTCCAGTGGTGAGATTATCACTCGGGGTGGAGCATTCTGAAGTTGGATTTTTGGGAGGGGATAAGACGTAGCCTTCTTTTATTGGAAAAGAATCCTTGGGGCCTTCAGGAATGTATTTTCCACTATCATCCAAAGTTAAAAGGGACGATAAAAAGGTGTCTGAACTTTCAGTTGACACTGAAGAGTCCTCACGGCAGAGGATGTACGGTCCAGTGAAGCTTATGCCAGATTTGTCGGTCATTCTGCTCCCCTCTACAAATAACGATAGGTGGGTTAAGCCTTGTGGCCATCCTGAGTCTTTCATGCTAAGGCCCACGTCGGTGTCATTGCTGCAGGTCAGGAATGGGTACTCAGAGATGCTACAATAAACACAAAAGGGTAAAGTTGTTATACTATGGACTCACTTATCAACTGAACTGCACTTCAAAATGAGAAATGAGATACTTTATTGTTCTCTAAACGGTTGTTTGAGTTTTCTGTAGTAGTCAGAGGCTCACCGCTTATCCTTGGGGAAGGACAGCTCAGACAAAAAAATTCAAATTAATAACAGGCTTTAATTACGTCGAACAAAGATGGTTGTGTTTTTGTCGTTGTCGGTCTGTTTGTTCACTTTTTGTCTGCCTGTTGGTTTGTTTAGACAAAAAGTTATGTGTGAATCCTGAAGCTTGTTTTTGAAGAAGGAATTCTCCATTAGATTTTGGTGGTGGTTCCAATCAAATTATTGATCCAGGAATTTTTCTAAGACTCCTTAGTATTGTGTCACGAAATATTTTTTTGAAAGCATGGTATTACAGCAGGCACAGCGGAGGGTGCTTTGAACCTTCTGTTATTTTTCGGTTCGAGTACTTCTAGTATTATTTATTTCCACTAATTATCAAAACTATTCTCATAGCTCCAGTGAAAAAAATCGATGAGCAAGTGATGAATAAAGGAGAGGAATGAAGGTTTGCTGCAGTAAAACTGAATACATGTGTGTGAATGACAAGGACCCAAGAGGAACGGTGAGATTACAGGGAGCAGAGATAAAGAAGGTGGAGGATTTTAAGTACTTAGGCTCAACAGTCCAGAGAAATGGAGAGTGTGGGAGAGAGGTGAAGAAGCATGTGCAGGCAAGTTGGAATGGTTGGAGAAAAGTGTCCGGTGTGATGTGTGATAGGAAGGTATCGGCAAGAATGAAAGGAAAAATGTACAAGACGGTGTTGAGGCCAGCGATGTTGTATGGTTTAGAAACAGTGGCCATGGGGAAAAGACAGGAGGCAGAACTGGAGGTAGCAGAGATGAAAATGTTGAGGTTCTCTTTGGGAGTAACGAGGATGGATAGGATCAGGAATGAGTACATCAGAGGAACAGCACATGTAAGATGTTTTGGAGACAAAGTCAGAGAGACTAAATTGAGATGGTTTGGACATGTGCAGAGAAGGGATAGTGAATATATTGGTAGTAGGATGCTGAGGTTGGAACTACCATGCAGAAGACCTAGAGGAAGACCAAAGAGAAGATTTATGGCGTGGTGAAGGAGGACATGAAGGTAGTTGGAGTAAGAGTAGAAGCTGTAGAGGATAGGGTGAGATGGAGGCAGATGATTCGCTGTGGCGACCCCTGAAGGGAAAAGCCGAAAAGAAAAGAAGAAGATTAGAAAGATCATTTTTATTTTTCGATGAGCTCGAGAGTGGCGTACAAGTGTCATAGAATATGGCTTTGATAGCTGTCCCATGTCCATCTAATATCCGTTCATGCCCTCCACAGGAATAATAACAATAAGGCTGCTGCATCGCTGAGTTGATACTGATTGGTCACTATGTATCATTGACTTGCATGATAAAAACCAGCAATTAAAAATGATTTATTATTAATAACAAAACTAAAGCTCCTAAAAAAATACAGACTCATTCACCACTGCTCAGACTCGCACAGAATAAAAATACACAACCTAACGCAGGAATCTGACAAAATCTTTCAGGTAAATAAAAGTTTGTTGAGCAAAGGCCGAAATCACAAACTTTCCAAATATGAAATTGTTAAATGCACACAAAAACAAACAGTACAAGTGTTACAAATGGAAGCGGCAGTGACTCTCATGAAAGTAAAGAAGGTGGAAAGCAAAGCCTATAAAGAAAAAAGATGTAAATGAAACATGAGTTTTCTTACCTGCCCTTACAGATGATGGGGTTGTCTGAGTTCTGTATGATGCACACAGAGGTTTTCTCATCGCCAGTGTAAAGATTCGCCTTGTCAACGAGGAATTTCTGTGGAAGAAAAAGATAATCATGACTGAGATGCATGCAAATTTACAGCAAGTTTATGAGCATGCATGGCAAATGCTACATACAGACAGTTTGTTGATAGGTCTGAGTGATATGACCGAAAAACAATACCACATTTTCTCAATCTGAACATTTACTATGATATATTAGGCTATGACACCATAGCATAATGGTTATCATGTTTGCTTCATGGCAATAAGGCTTCGGTTCCTGGTCTCGGGTGTTTCTGTGTGGAGTTTTGCATGCTTTCTTCATTCTTGCGTGGGTTTCCTCCAGGTACTGTACTCCCTTTTCCTCTTACAATCCAAAAACATGTGCTGTGTGAATGGTTGTATGTGTATTAGCCCAGAAATGGTCTGGTGAGCAGATCGGGATGTATCCCACCTTCACTGAGATAGGTGCCAGCCTTCCCTCGACCCTAACAGGATTAAGAATGACTATTAGGCGATTACAGCACATACAAAGTGTTTTTAAAGATACAGATGCTGGGGCATCAGGAGGAGCTCATATGCTCCTGTGCATCCTTGAAGAACGGTGGTGCTTGTTGAACATCTGTCATACATGCAAGGTGGTCCCAAAACTGAGCAATCAGTCATGAGCTGCAGTGCTGTTTTGTTCTCTTTGCTCTATAACGCTACCCAGAATTGTTTTGATTTGGTTTCTTGTGCCTCTGCTCTTGTAGAGCCTAAAAATTATTAATTGATTTGAAGAATAGTGAAGCTGATAAAAAAAATAACTATTTGCAAGAAAATAGCAGCAAGTTTTTTTTCATAGATCTTTTCGGTAAAAAAAAGAAAAAAAAACACAGGTGTACATTTCTGGTAAATAAAGAAATTGCAATCTGGTAAGAGCCGGTGATGTGGTGTAATGGGGTCAGCTCAGCAAGGGGTCCTGGGCGTGAGTCCCAGGCTCAGGTGTTTCTGTGTGGACTTTATCTGTTCTCTACGTGCTTGAATGGGTTTATTTTGTGCGTTCTGGTTTCCTCCGAAAGACATGGTGCAATGCTTAATCGGCTGTTCCAGATTGCCCTTAAGTGTGACTATGGGTGGGAATACTTCTGTGTGTTGCCCTGCATTGGTCTTGTGAGCTGTTCAGGGTATACCCTGCCTTCGACCGGTGTCGGCTGAGATAGAGTCCAGTCTCCCTACAACCCTAATAAAGTATTAAGTATTTCAGCAAATGACTGAATTAGTAATCCTAATTACAGTTGTTGTGGGGAGGCTGGCGCCCATCCCAGCCGACTCCAGGTGAGGGAAGAGTACACTCTGGACAGCTTGCCAGGCCATCACAGGGCGGAAACACGCTGACGGTTTTGCAGCTACTCTTGTTGAAAGTCAGCAATGGTTCTTTTCCAGCCTCACACCACAGACAGTGAGAGACATGACGGCCTTTGATAACCCAGTTAGCTGCACTGGGGGCAACAGTGACAACCTTGTAGAGAGTGGGATTTGAACCCCCAACCTTAAGGATCAGCGATCCAGCGCCCTTTACCACTAGGCCACCACTGCCCTGAGTGAGAAAGTGCTAGAGCAATAATAAATTGATTCTGTTCGATAACATCCAGCTTCAGGATAATAACTTCACCATTTGATACACATCGAGTTATATTACGCCATCCCGTTGATGCTCATTTCTTCCTATCACAGTACAGTCTGTCATTTTTTATCCTCAACACTGTTTTAATTGCAAATCCACGCAGTAAACATTTTCATTTTAATCCAATCAACCCATGCATATAAGGATAATACAGCTCACCTTACTGCTCATTTCCCCCAGGACTTTGCTGTTAATGGGAGAGGGAATAGAGATGTTCCATCGTACGAGCCTCCTATAAATCAAGTGCACACATACACAGAGACACATTTGATTTCAATCAAGGACATGGGGGATTAAACTACAGTGAGCAGTTACGCTGAATGATTTACCTGTGGCAGGCTGGAAGGGCAGTATACAAGATGATAAACAACACAGCTATTATCACTGCTACGAAGATGTAAATTATAGTGCTGGTCCAGGGAGCTACACCAATGGGCACACACACACACACACACACACACACACACACACACACACACACACAGATACAATGTGTATTTACACTAAAAAAATACCCTGCTATAATTTACATTCAAATACAAACATATACTCATTCATTCATTAATTTTCTGAACTGCTTAATCCTAATTAGGATCAGGGGGAGGCTGATGCCTATCTCAGCCAATTCTGGGCAAGGGCAGAGCACACCCTGGACAGCTTGCCAGGCCATCGCAGGGCAGAAACACGCTGACAGCTATGCATGTCCTCGTCACAAAAGTCAGCAATGGTTCTTTTACATGAACTTCTCAACACAGATAGTGAGAGACATGGCTGGCCTTTGATAACCCAGTTAGCTGCACTTGGGGGACAGCATAATCCTGGGTCTTACCACCAGGCCACTACATATATAGTACTCAACCTTATGGCAAAATAAAAAGTTAAAATTATAATTATTAGAAATTCAATATAAATGCAAGAAGACATTTGTTATGCTCAGTTTCATGAAGGGTCCAAAATTATACTCGAATATAATGTTACAAATATAATAATAATAATAATAATAATAATAATGATAATAATAATAATAATAATAATAATAATAACAACAACAATAATAATAGTAATAAACATCATTATCACTGTCATCATTTGAACTTCTTCTTCTTCTTCTTTTACTTTCGGCTGTTCCCTTCAGGGGTCGCCACAGCAAATCATCCGCCTCCACCTCACCCTGTCCTCCGCATCTTCTTTTCTGACTCCAACGACCTTCATGTCTTCCTTCACCACATCCATAAATCTCTTCTTCGGTCTTCCTCGAGGCCTTCTGCCTGGTAGTTCCAACCTCAGCATCCTACTGCCAATATACTCACTATCCCTCCTCTGTACATGTCCAAACCATCTCAATCTAGCCTCTCTGACTTTGTCTCCAAAACATCTTACGTGGGCTGTCCCTCTGATATACTCATTTCTGATCCTATGCATCCTCGTTACTCCCAGGGAGAACCTCAACATTTTCATCTCCGCTACCTCCAGCTCTGCCTCCTGCCTTTTCCTCAGCGCCACTGTTTCTAAACCATACAACATCGCTGGCCTCACCACCATCTTGTACACTTTTCCCTTCATTCTTGCTGACACTCTCCTATCGCACATCACACCGGATACTTTTCTCCAACCATTCCAGCCTGCCTGCACACGCTT
Organism: Plotosus lineatus; assembly: GCA_024760905.1. Classification (NCBI taxonomy): domain Eukaryota; kingdom Metazoa; phylum Chordata; class Actinopteri; order Siluriformes; family Plotosidae; genus Plotosus; species Plotosus lineatus. Next base: position 22,459,374 of record CM045738.1, read on the forward strand.
CTTCACCTCTTTTCCACACTCTCCATTGCTCTGGATTGTTGAGCCTAAGTACTTAAAATCCTCCACCTTCGTTATCTCTGCTCCCTGTAACATCACCGTTCCTCCTGGGTCCTTCTCATTCACACACATGTATTCTGATTTTCTGAGGCTAACCTTCATTCCTCTCCTTTCCAGGGCATACCTCCACCTCTCTAGATTTTCCTGCACTTGTTCTCTGCTCTCACTACAGACTGTCATCATTTGAACATGAAATAAATTTCCTCTTCGGCAGTGGTGGCCCCGTGGTAAGGGGCTGGATTACCAATCCCAAGGTTGACAATTCAGGCCCCACCATCACCAGGTTGTCACTGCTGTCTCCCCAGTGCAGATAACTAGGTTGTCAAAGACCAGCCATGTCTCTCACTGTCTGTGCTGAAGAGCCCTAAATGAACCATTGCTGTCTCTTGTCAGGGGTAGGTTACATAGCCCTTGGCATCTTCCTGACCTGTGATGGTCTGGCACAATTTAGTACATGCTCCATGGAAACATAAATAAACTGGGCTGTGTTTTTACAAAGTATTCAAAGTTGTACTATATAATCAAGGAAACAATAAAAAAACTGAAACAAGAAGTTTTATTTTATTACAGTGGTACCTCACCTTATGAAAGACCAAACAAACGAAAAATCCAGGTTACGGAACGCATTTACCTAAAATTTCCGTGTCATTGCAACTTTATTTTTTGGCTTAGGCTTTTAACCTTGCATAAACATTTGTAAGATTATAACTCTGCTTCGAAGACATGGTCAACACACGTGCGCACACACACATGTGTGCACGCACAAACACACGCGTGCAAGTCTCAGTCAAAGTGATTCCCGGTGTGAGTGAAAAGAAGAAGCGGGCTCGTGGCATGTGGTTGAGTGATATCGCAAAGGAATATGGCCAAACCCGTCTACCATCGGTACGATATTGAAGCAGAAGAAGGCCTTAAAAGGTATACTTTAATCATTTTTAAAGGGTTTAGGGGGGAGTATTGGGGGCTTTGGAATGAATCAGGCCTTTTACATGCAAAATGATACTCAACTTAGGAAAAAATCAGGTTAAGAAACCATGTCTGGAATGGATTAATTTCGTAAGGTGAGGTACCACTGTATATATTTTTTCATTTTGAAGCAGGACAATAATGATATCGACTGCCACAAGTGACTTTGACACCATAATTATCCGGTATATTGATTAAAGCATCATCCTTTTCATGTTTGTTTTTAAATCTTGAGATATCTGACCAATCAGATTCCACCATTCCTATGTAGCATATACTAATAACAGGTGTTAACTTCAGCTGCATTTATAATGCCCACTACTTTTAAACGTCTGAACAGCTTTTGTTTCATCTCAGTTATAATATTTAAACCTCTGCATAATTAAAGGTTAGAGGTCATGTGGTTACGTAGAGGTCAAAGTTACCTGGATCAGTAGTGAAGTATATGGGATTAGACCAATCAGAGGGTCGTCCAGTGAAGGATTTAATAGGAACTGCTCTCACCCTAGCCATGTAGCCTGTAGAGGGCCGCAGGGAGGACGGAACATTTGTACTGAGGTCTGCTTCAGAGACATTGAATGTCTTCTTATCCTGAAGAGTGAGACAGTGAGAGGATTGCCTTAGTGAGACGAAAGACGAACCAACTTTTAAAGGTACAGTGTGTAAGAATTAATTATTTACAGCAGAAACTACTGATGAGGATTCAGATTGCAACCAACTGAAATGTCATGTCCGCCCCCTCCCCTTTGAAGCGTATGTGGTTCTGGTCTCCTGTAGAAACCTGGTGGGTGTTACAAGATGTCGGTGTCCATGAGAGGGGACCCGCTCTCCGTGTACACATAAAAAGCTTATTCTAAAAACTCAACAGCTTTTTTTTAAATGATTACAGAATAATTAAAACCTATTTATTAATGATATACAGCGATCCTTTTCTGCGGTTAATTGGGACTGAGACCCCCCTTCCCCACGACCCCCCGAATTCCACGAAGTAGGATCAACCCCTCCTGACTGACAAAGTACATGTATGTGTATATAATATCAATAAATACATATTCAACACTATAAATGCTTATAATAACAATTAAACATTCAAAAATAATACAGAAGATGTAAATACAAATATAAATACACACACATACAGATGCTCGCGCACTCAGATGTGCACCTCAAAAAAATGTAAGTAGTTTTGATGGGAGGTTTTGGGTTGTTTTTTTTGTTTTTGTTTGTTTGGAGGGTTTTTTTTTGCATAATTGGCCTTGTTTCTGTGGCATTTTCCTTAACTTTTCCCCCCTATTCTTCCTTAATTTCCTTATTTTTTAATTCGATGAATATTTAAAATAAAAACATGATACACTGAAGCCGCATGAATTGAAGTGCGAAGTAGCGAGGGATCCCTGAATTTAATTTCTGCTAATAAATCCCCCAAAATGTTACACACCGGTTCTTTAATGCTGGTTTTAGGTGAATGTTTGAATTTAGTTTAAGTTTAATTTAAGTGAGGTGCACCAATTCCTAAAAATATTTAGCATTCAGGTTTACAAAATGTACAGTATATCCCTTGTATTAGAAACAATAATGGTATGAGCTGGAAAATATTTTACAGTGTACTCACAAGTAAAAATATTTTTAAATTATTTTTCCACGATCAAAGACACACACTAAATAATTTATCAATGATGATCTTAAAATGCAGACAGACAGACAGGAGTCCCACCTTTGTGACATTGCTTTCAAGGTACACCTCATAACAGAAAACAAGTTCATTTCTAACTTTCGGTCGTTCCCAGTTCAGTTTCCAAATACCATCCTTCTTATTCGCCTGAAGTTTTAAAGGACAGGGTGGCTGAACTGTGGATTAGAAAAACATTATTAATGTCAAAACTTGCATTAGTTTTACATTTTAGATTAAACACAGAGCAATAAAGGGGGTTGTACCAGGGTCCTTAATTTATCTGACAACTTACTCACAGCCTGAGTGGAAGCATTTCTTCCCCTGTTGCTACGGATTTCCTATCTGGGTGTTCATCCATACCCCAGGTGTGAATGATAACCCCCCCCCATTCACACTCCTACTGAAAACCCTCATTTATCACTTTTATGCTGCAATGGTGCCTTGTGGAAATGGGAGCAAAACATCCATCCATCCATCCATCCATCCATCCATTGCGATGGCAAGGTACACCCTGAATATCTCGCTTGCCCACCATTCACACTCACAAGCAATACAGCCCTATAGTTTAAAGTGCATGTATTTGGACTGTGGGAGGAAACTGGAGTAACTGGAAGAACCCTACACAAGCAAGGGGACAATGTGCAAACTCCACACAGGAACTGGGACTCGAACCCAGAACATTTTAGCTGTGAAGAGAATGTGCTAACCATTACACCACTGTACCACCGGAAGAAAAACTGAAAAAAGGGCTTATTTATCCCCTGATGGCCAAGTAACATTTATGGTTATATTCTGCCATTGCTACAGTGGGATGTACAGCCCTTTGACTGACATGTTGTGACCGCTTCTGTGGCGGTGGAGGGTTACTGATGCCACAGCTGCCACTGCTCAGGCAAGGCCCTTAATCCTTACATGTTCTATGTTACATCCTTATGCAATGTTTCTTCATAGTATGTCAAGTTTTACATATATTGTGAAGGTTTGTTGGTTTAGTTTAGGTTTTTTACACTGTAAAGTATACTTGGTTAATAGCGATGAGGCAATCCTTATACTATACACTGCAGGACCGCTAATAAGCCTTCAAGACTAATTATCACATAATTTCTTCACTTTTTTCTCATGTCTGGGGAAGCCCTGAGTATTTTGAAGTACTGTATCGTCAAGGAATTCATTTTTTAATTAAAATACAGTCTTGGAAATCACAAACCACCATTTAATAATATTATTATATCAATACACATCTCATTCACTTATTTCCCAAACCGTTAAATCCTCTTATGGTCGTGTTGAGGTCAGAGCCTTTTTCAGTTAAAATTGAGCGAGGGCAGGGAACACCCTGAACTATCATGGGCAACACACATAACTAGCGGCAGAGTATCACAGTGCATCACAAACAACTGTGTACACTCACATCTCGCAGCGCTCTGGAACAGCCCATTCGCCTAATATGATTGTTTTTGTACTGTGGCTCCAAAACATGGATTACCCGGAGAAAACCCATGCAAGCAAGGGGAGGACATACAAATTCCACACAGAAGTGCCCTCACTGAGCCCAAGACTTGAACCCAGAACCTTTCTGCTGTGATTGTGTGTTGCCTCACTCTAGTAAGTAACAATTAAGTCGAATTTAAACCCCAACAACTATTTGATGTCAGTGTGGGCATCTTAAAAAGAAAAGAACAGAAAGCTTTATGCGTTTTGTGCTAATAAACAGACCAATAGCATTATAAACATTTAATGTGGTAAAGGGCACTGGATCGCTGATCCAAAGGTTGGGGGTTCGAGTCCCACTCTCCACAAGATTGTCACTGTCCCCCCCAGTGCAGCTAACTGGGTTATCAAAGGCGGGCCATGTCTCTCACTGTCTATGGTGAGAGGTTCATGTAAAAGAACCATTGCTGACTTTCGTAAAGAGTAGCTGCAAAGTCTTCAGCGTGTTTCTGTCCCTTGCTATAAAGGGTTGTGACAGGAAGGGCATCCGACGTAAAAACCTCTGCCAAATCAAACGTGTGAATCAGATGACTCGCTGTGGCGACTCCCGAGTAAAAGGGAAAAAGCCGAAAGGAAGACAGACAGACAGACAGACATTTCAGACAGTAAATCTGGACTTAAAGATGTTTATACTTTATTACACATCTACGCATTAGCATTACCTTGTTGTATTTGATGGATTACTAAATATAGAATCCATAGAATAATAAATTAGAAATAAAATTTGGATTATCAGTGAAACAATGCCCTTCAATAAAAGTCAATAATAATGTGAACAATGCAAAGTCACCTGGTGGTGAGATTTATCTCTAGTGTGGATCAAAGAGTCAATGTTTATTTGCATTAATGAGGACACTCACTGTTGTCAGGGATACTAAATTGCTTGGCCTTTTGTAAGGTTCTGATCTCCAAAGTCAACAGTTCAGGTTCCGAGCTCTCCAGCAAACATGTAAAATCCCGGAAAGGTCCGGAGTGAGAATGTTCCGTGTGAGTGGTACAGTTGTTACATATCCTGAAGAAGCAAATAAATAACAGATAAATTATTAACGTTGTATTTCTAAATCCAGACAAAAAAGATTTTGGGGGTCTGAGCAGGGACACAGGACTCACAGCCTTTTTCCATTGGTGCGGCCACACAGGAGGTATGAGAGGAGCTCAGCCTGTCTTTTCATAACCTGCCAACTACAAACCACGCCTGTCTCCTTAATTACACACTGCAGGTTAATGACACCTTCTATGAGATACAGTGAGTAAAGAGTGGTGGAGGAAAGTACGAAATGAAAGAGAAAAGAAACTGGGTGAGTAAGAGTAAACAGATTGGTAAGCTATACAGTACAGTGTCAGAGGAAAAAGCTTGTTTTCAGTGCCCATTCACTCACCAGGCATATCAGCTCACTCATTTGCCAATCCACTTAATCCTCTAAGGGTTGTGAGGAGGCTGGAGCCAACTCAGATAACACTGGGTGAATGTGGGGTACATCAAGAATGGCCTGCCAGACTATCAGTGCAATACTCATGTTTAGAGCAGGTCTCGAACATCACAACATTTTATCACCATGCACTTTATAATTAAAAGCTCTACCTCTTACCCGCTTCTTTTGCCATATCATTCACCTTTCTGTATATGTGTGAATAGGTGTGAATATGTTGAAAATTGCTGAATGTGGTATACAGGGATCATTCGCTACTTCGTGCTTCAATTCATGAGGCTTCAGTGCATTGCGTTTTTTTTGTTTTTTGTTTTTTTTAAATATTCATCCAATTAAAAAAATAAGGAAATTAAGGAAGAATGGGGGAAAGGTTAAGGAAAATGCCACAAAAACAAGGCCAATTATGCAAGAAAAAAAAAAAAAACCTAAACAAACAAAACAAAAAACAACCCAAAACCTGCCATCAAAACTAGTTACATTTTTGTGAGGTGCGCATCTGAATGTATGCACGCACATCTGTGTGCGTGCGTGTGCATCTGTATTTGTAAGTATTTATATCTTATTTACATCTTATGCACTATTTTTAAATGTTCAATTGTTATTATAAGCATTTATAGCATTGAATATGTATTTATTCAATTTTATAGCCCCGCGATGGCCTGGCGAGCTGTCCATGGTGTACTCTGCCCTCGCCCGAAGTTGGCTGGGATGGGCACCGGCCTCCTCGCGACCCAAATTAGGATTAAGCAGTTACAGAAAATGATGATGAACTGAATATGTATTTATTGACATTATATACACATATACATGTACTCATACGTCAGTCAGGGGTGGTTGGGGGTGGAGGTGGGGGGGGGGGGTGATCCTACTTTGTGAATTTTGGTGGTCGTGGGGGGGATGATTTCCTTGCGGCTTTTTCCCTTTGTCAAGGGTCGCCACAGCGAATGATTCGCATGTTTGATTTGACATAGGTTTTTACGTTGGATGCCCTTCCTGACACAACCCTTTAGCAAGGGACAGAAACACGCTGACGGCTTTGCAGCTACTCTTTTTACGAAAGTCAGCACTGGCTCTTTTACATGCCTCTCACCATAGACAGTGAGAGACATGGCCCGCCTTTGATAACCCAGTTAGCTGCACACCGGGGGGGGGGGGGGGGGACAGTGACAACCCTGTGGAGAGTGGGACTCGAACCTCCAACATTAGGATCAGTGATCCAGTGCCCTACAGCACTAGAGTACCACTTCCCCATGGTCATGGGAGGATCTCGGTCCCGATTTACCGTGGAAAGTGAGGGAAAGTGAGAGATCTCTGTGTAGGATATACAGATCTATACGTGTCTATTTGTGTGCATATATTTATGTGTGTATGTGTAGTGTAGTTCCTTAGTTGTCTTTTGTGCCGCTAAACTGATTTTCATTCTTCATCAACAGTGACAATAACAATCTCTTAATCTTTTCTAATCACAGGGCCTGGCATAATAAATAGGCACATTCACTTAAAAGGTATATTAAGTAGACACATATCTACAGTGTTATCTGTTGGAAATAAAATTGAATCAGCAGTATATGCCTTTCTGACACCATTTGCTTACTCCTGTACAGTACATGAGTGTCAACGATGCTTGCACAGGGCATAATATGTAAACACAGCTCAATCAAATGGCGTATGGACTATATTCACTATCATCACTTACGGTGGAGACCAACAACACAGACACAGACGACATGATAAGTGAAAATTCGGAACATTTAAAGTAACTCCAAATTATGTCAGATCTATTTCATTGCATTACATTTACAGCATATAGCAGATGCTCTTATCCAGAGTGACTTAAAATTATCATTTTTTTTTAAATATATCTGTGCAATTGAGGGTTAAGGGCCTTGCTGAAATGTCCAACAGTGGTGATAGTGGGGATTGAACTGCAGACCTTCAGATCAGTCACCTGTCCCTTTAACGACCTGGCCACTACTGCCTTGTCTGCCCTGTGTTCACTTTCGATGAAATTCGCTACCATAATTCTGTCTTCCTTGGAATTGTATGTATTTTTCCATTTCTTGCTACTTGATCTCAGACATTTCTGCTTTCTACCAATTTCTTTTTGTATCTGTTGCACAGCTTCATTGCTTCTTGTTAAAAGCCTTACGTGAACTGATAATAGAAGATAAAAACAGGCTTGTGAGTGGGAAATTCTAAGGACCTTGCTTAAATTAAACAAACACATAAGTACAATGTTATCTCTTTCAAATTGACCACAATGTCATTTGCTTACTCCTGTACATAACTGTCAAAGACCCCTGCAAAACATCACCATCTTTTTGGTTTCCTTTGAATTCATATGCCTTCTTCTGTTTCTTAACACTTGATTCTGGACTGTTTCACTTTCCAATTGATGTTGTGCAATTCCTCTGGTCATGTAGTCTTGTAATTTTTATGTAACTGGACATAGAATCAAAATAAGACGTAAAACAAGGTGAATAATGGATACTAAGCTCAGGAGCTGGGTTGTTGTCACCAGAAAACCTTTGTATTTAGGAAAAAAATTAATTGAGAATGGAAGATATAACACATATTCAGTTGTGAAAAGGCACCTCTGAGAGTGCAAAAGTGACTGAATGGCAATGCTAGGGTTTGAAATTCTGACCTTGTAATTTGTAAACCACGGCCTTAACTGTTGAAACCAGCAGTGGTGAATATAACCTCTTAATAATATGAAACTTTCTGAGTAGTTTACAATGCAAGTAATGATATAAAGTGGTGAGTTGCACATTTCCAGTAACATCCTGAAGCTTGAACAATGCTTGAGTTCAAACGTCTCTTACTGGATGTTTGATTCAGCATATATTCCAAGGGTGGTGGCAGCACAGTGGGTTGGGCTCTGTGTTACTGATCTAAAAATCGAAGGTTCAAGGCTTTTGGTCAATTTCCGCAACACAATGAAGGGATTACTAGGTAATGAGGTCAAAGAATAAGCCTTGCAGTGTGTTTATAGTATGTTCCATATGTAGATTTTGACCAAAATATACATCACTACAGTGTGGCATGGTTTCCTAATGGTTAGCATGCCCACCTTACAGCATGAACATCCTGGGTTCAAGTACTGTACTGGCCTTGGTCATTTCTGTGCATGCTTCATGCTTGCGTGGGTTTCCCCTGGGTACACCGGTTTTGTCCACACTCCAAAGATTTGCACATTGGGCTGTTCCAAATTGCCAGTACAGGATCTCTCACTTTCCGCGGTTAATTGGGACCGAGATCCTCATGCGACCATCGAAATGTGCAAAGTAGGATCACTCCCCCCCCACCCCCCACCCCACTGATGTATACATACATGTATATGTGTATATAATATCAATAAATACATATCCAATGCTATAAATGCTTACAATAACAAACATTAAAAAATAACACAAAATGTAAATAAAATATAAATACACACACATACAGATGGTATTGCATGAGAAGAAGACGGCACTCATACATACGCACGCATGCAGCTGCACATGCACACACAGATGCAACAATGTAAGTACAGTGGTACCTCACTTTACGAAAGTCTCACCAAACGAAAAATTCAGGTTACGAAATGCATTTTCCTAAAATTTTTGCCTCTGGATACGGAACAAGTTCACATTACGAAAGCGCCATATTAAAAATTCAAACATGCCATTCAAACATTCAAGCAATGCGTGAGTTGCTTTCCCATTGGTTGTCTCCCAACACCCCGCCCTGCTGGCTTCGCATTAGCTAGGAGGGAGCTGAATCTCTATAATACAGTACTATACCCATAATGCTTTTTGTGTGCCTTCGACCCATTGTTCGACACACACGTGAAGGAGAGTTGTACTGTTGGCTCGTGAGTTTCGTGAGTTTTTTGAGCGTGCTTATTGCAGCATTATTTTTCGTTATTAATCATGAGCCCCAAGAAAGTGATTCCCGGTGAGACTGAAAAGAAGCGGGCTTTATCAATAAAAGTAAAACAGGAGATGATAAAAAAATATGAAAGTGGGATTCGGTTGAGTGAAATCGCAAAGCAGTATGGCCGAGAACCCCTCTACAATCGGGACGATACTGAAGCAGAAGGAGGCATTAAAAGCGGAGATACAGTGACGGAGGTGATTATTTTGGAAAAAGCAACCGCCATATTTAAGGACCTCGTGAAGGAGGGTGGGGGTGAGGGTTCTTCAGACCAGCAACCCCTGGACTTTAAAGTGTCACATGGGTGGTTCGAGAGATTTAAAAAAAGGTAAATATTTTCTTTTACTTTTAACACATATTTCATACAAAATTGGTGTACTTTTATACTTCTTAAAGGGTTTATGTGGTACTATTGGGAGCCTTGGAACGAATCATGCGTTTTACATGTAAAATGCGGTTCAACTTACGAAAGATGCAGGTTACGAAAAAGGCGCTGGAACGGATTAATTTTGTAAAGTGAGGTACCATTGGAGTTTTGGTGGGAGATTTTGGGTTATTTTTTTGTTTTGTGTTTGTTTAGGTTTTTTTTTTTTTTTTTTGCATAATTGGCATTGTTTTTGTGGCATTTTCCTTAACTTTTCCCTTATTCTTCCTTGATTTCCTTATTTTTTAATTCAATGAATATTTATTTATTTATTTATTTATTTTAAACCACGATGCACTGAAGCCGCATGAATTGAAGCTCGAAGTAGCGAGGGATCCCTGTAGTTGTAACTATGAGTGTGGATGGTTGTGTTTGTTTTTATTGCGATAGCCTGATGAGTTGTTCCCTGCCTTCACCTGCAATTGGCTGGGATGGGCTCCAGACTTCCTGAGACTCAAATAAAGATAAAGCCTTTTGGAAAATAATTTTTTTTTCAATGTATCAATAAGTTTTTAAAACTTGAAAGGGTGCTTCTGGTGTTGCTAGACTTGCAACAAGGATGTTCAAGGTGTACCCCACCTTCTTCCATTGTTGGCTGAGATAGGGGCCAGCCTCTCCATGACCATAGTGAGATTAAGTGTAAGAGTAGACCACAATACAGTTCAACATATCGACTGCATATTGTCTATCAAGAAACATACATTTTATGATGAAACCCAATGGACATTGAAATGTACTAGTTGTTTATGGTATGTTATTTCAGTGTGACTTCATGCTGTTCCTTATATGGTTCTATTTTCGTGAATTGGGTAAATCCTCTAATTAATATCAGATACCTTCCTTGGTCATCCAGACCACTTTGGGGCTCCAATCACTCCACAGGCCAACAGGACCCCGTGCTCGCACTCTGGCCTCATACGAGTAGCCCGGCAAGAGCGCCTGGCTCTCGATCACAGACTTTGTGATATTAATATCATCTACCACCTGGTATGCAGAGAAGAGAGAAAAAGATTAGATCTGCACCATGAACAAGCACAGAGTCACATCTCTAGTACAGATCTCTATCTGGTTTCAAGTTTTTCTGTCATGCCGCATTATCTTGTATCACGATCTTAATGGGTTTTGAGGGTTTTGTGATGCTATTTCATCAGAAGAGTCGAATAACATACCACATCTTTGTTGTTATTTTGTGTGCATTCTATATTCAAGTTGCAGATGGAAACTTTGGTGGAGTACACTTAAGGCTAAAAGTCTAGAGGGTAATTATTTCTGCTGCATAAAGAAAATTGGACCATTACCTCTGCATGTGTGTCTCTTTAACTGTCTCCCAGGTTTCACAGAAGTAAATATCTTAGTTTAGCCAAATCGACCCTTGAATGTTTTGTGAGGCCACTGTTTCGCGAACACTGCATTAGATAAGTGTTCACGCCACTTAAAACATGATGAGTATGTGTGTGTTTGTGTGTGTGTGTGTGTGTGTGTGTGTGTGTGTGTGTGTGTGTGTGTGTGTGTCAGAATGTACTCACAATCCAATCATGTCCATGTCTTCTGTAACTGAGCTGGTAGGTAAGGTTGCGTGCGAGAGGGGATGACAGAGGATACGGGCTGCTCCAGCTTAGCAGACGATTACCACCATTCTGTTTTTTCTCAGAAAAATTAATTGGAGGCAAAACCTTGCCTATAGTGTATGCGCACACACACAAACACACACACACACACACACACACACACACACACACACACACACACAGAATCCTCTTTTTAAGTTTTATTTTGAAGTTTATCATCATCATCATTTTCTGTAACCACTTAATCCTAATTATGGTCGCAGGGAGGCTGGCGCCCATCCCAGCCAACTCCGGGCGAGGGCAGAGTACACCCTGGACAGCTCGCCAGGCCATCACAGGGCAGAAACACACCGACGGCTTTGCAGCCTACTCATGTCGAAAGTCAGCAATGGTTCTTTTTCATGAACATCACTCCATAGACAGTGAGAGACATGACTGGCCTTTGATAACCCAGTTAACTGCACTGGGGGGGCAGTGGCAACCTTGTGGAGAGTGGGACTCGAACCCCCAGCCTTTGGATCAGCGATCCAGCACCCTTTACTACTAGACCACCACTGCCCTTAATTTGAAGTTTATTTTTCAGTGTTTATGAATAAGTATCCACATTAGTGCCACCTAAGGGTTAAGATGGGGAACCCCCACCCAAAAAAAAAAAAAAAAAAAAACATTAACTCTAATTCCTGTTGTGAAGGTGTACAAAAAGTATTTCAAAATAATCCCCACCATGAACATTAAGAGGATTTCTAATGAACATTTAATATACTCTTATTATTATTATTTTCTCTTAGTTATTAAGAGCACACCATTATCGAGAGCAGAGCAAGAAGGTCCTGGGTTCGAGTCTCAGCCTTGGGTGTTTCTATAAGTCGATGCATGTTCTCCCTGTGCTTGCATGGGTTCCCACCAGGTACTCTGGATTCCTCCCACAGTCTAAAGACATGCACACGAGGCTAATCGGCTGTTCCAAATTGTCCCTAGTTGTGAGTTTGGGTATGAATGGTTGGCGTAAGTTGGCCCTACAATGGTCTGATGAGCTTTTCAGACTATTCAATGGCTTCACTCAGTGTTGGCTGAGATCGGCTCCAGCCACCTTTCAGAATTAAGTGTTTCCTCAAATGAGTGAGAGATGAGTGGTGTAGCATGTAGTGTTCAGCTGATAGTGAGACTCGCGTTACTTTCTCACCTTGTGTGGCTATATTAAAAGTTGTCCCTTTGGAAGGGCAGGATATGTTAAAGGAGAAGTCAATGGTGCCCCAGGAAAGCCTTCCAGTTTTATACACACAACTCCGGATGAGCTTTCCACCAGACTTCGTCATATCTTGATCGTCAGGGACACATGGCTTTCCACTACAGTGAGACACAAGAAGAGGATCGGGCTTCAGTGTGCGTATTCTCTAAATATTTTAATCATTTAAACAGATGTATTTATGTTCTTTACCTGCTCACTGGCACGTGTGCATGTGTGTGTTTCTCCTCCTCCCAGGTGCAGTGTATCTGAGAGGTGAAGTCATTATAGCACTGCAGTGACGCCATCATTGGAGAATCTAAAGAGAGTCATGTTAAATGGAGTCATCAGTAAGAAAAGGCTTGAGAGCAATGAGCACGTGTTGGTGTTAAACAGCTGTTAGCCACTATAATGTACTTTGAATAAAGGTTAGTTATTTACCAAGTGCTAGGTGTATATCAATGCATAGCCCCTGAGAATCAACAGGGACGATTCCATAATGTCCACCGAGCCTAAATTGAATAATCCTGATTTTTTTTTTTTTTTTGTTTGCTTACGATTAAACTGATCAGAAAATGAATGAATTGTTGTCGCTCATTTTGGTGGTGTTGGTCGTGTTGATATTTGGAGTTGGTCTGTATAATTCAGAAAGAGTCCCTCTTAAAATGGCTAGTTGCGTGTATATTAAACCTGGTAATAGACTATGGAAACGTATCCTGAAACATGCAATGTACTACAGAACTAAAAGCAACAAAGGCCAGGAAACATACTGAAAGTGCACTTACTGTGATGAATTTTAAAAGATTCAGAAGTACACTGATCAGGAATGGAGCTCCGGCCCACCACAGAAAGTGTTGCAATAAGCAGCATCCTCAGGGGGAGCATTGTATTTGGAGTGGGACACCAGAGTGGCCTGACTATACAATTTCAAAATCTTACAACCCGAGTGAGAACCTGTGAGAGATAATCAACATAAACTCTTATTAGTAAATATTAAATATTCAAAGCAGTGATTAAGAGCAATGTTTCTTCTGAACACACATGATTTAAATTAAACAGACTCTGAATATACCGCATGTACACACACACACACACACACACACACACACACACACACACACACACACACACACACACACACACACATACACTTCCTATGCACAGACAGTCAAGTATGTGACCCCCCACACACAAAATCTGAAAAGACAGACATTAGCTGCTAATGACAGCATCTATTTATTCTTTGTTTTTATTCGTTCTTTTTAACTGAAATTTCATTTTTCTACTGCCAACTGTAATAGAAATAAAAAATGAATTTTTCAAAATGTTTTTGATATACTGTATTAATCCCGTAAGGGAAATTGCTTTCTATACATTTAACCTACCCAAGTGAACACACACACACATACACACACACACACACACACACACACACACACACACACACACACACACACACGCACACACAGACACACGCACACACACAAGCACACACACACTTGGAGCAGTGGGCTGCTACACACATTGGGAGCAGCTAGAGAGCAGTTGGGGGTTAGATGCCTTGCTCAGGGGAACTTCACCCATTTATGTGGCGGGAGGAAAGATTTCTTATGTGTTTCTCTGTGTCTCTTAAGTGAGAATTCTTGGATCAACATTTTTGCACGGGCAGTTATACATTTGTTTCTTTTCTGACAAAAAATAATCAATCAATGATTTGGGAAGAAATAAGAATTTAATCAGGAAATATGTTAGATGACAGGGACACTAAATAATTGTGGGCTGAGGAAATCATAGTACAGTAGGCCCTCGTTATTCGCGGGGGTTTGGTTCCGGCCACTCCCGTGAATAAAGATAATCCGTGGGTTCTGTACCTGGAAGTAAAACCCCATGTATAATATTACATGCTCGAATGATCAAGCGGAAGTAAAATACAGTCGGCCCCCTACTTACGCAGACCCCTCGGTACGAAATCCCCGGGTTACAAAGATCTTTTTCCTAAGTTTCCGTCCCCGGGATACGAAAACAACCCCCTCTTATGAAAAAAAATTCAAATGCGCCAATCAAATTTTCACACGATGCGTGAGTTGCTCTCTCATTGGCTGTCTCTCAACATCCCGCCCTGCTGGCCTCTCATTGGATAGGAGGGATGACGCAGAACCAGAAGGAGACCTTAAAGCAGAAATACAGTGAGGACCTCTGATCTTTCAAACAAGTACTGTAATTCCGAGATGATAGACACAAAAGGAAGCTTAATTGTTTCATTTTTAGTTTAGTTTTTAAGTTGTTTAATTCAGTAAATGTTTAATAAATGTGGGCACATTTGAGCTCATCTGGAATTCTGATTCCTCAAGGAATCAAAGTTGAGTTTGGACCTTCCAACTCTCAAGCAGGGAATGCGCTTTGAATTCCGCGTCTTGTGGGCATGGCCTGCAGCGAGCGAGAGAGAGACAGAGTGAGAGAGAGAGAGAGGTGTGTGTGTGTGTGTGTGTGTGTGTGTGTGTGTGCGTTAATAAAAAATGTTTAATAATTGTTTACTTAATAAATATATTAATAAAATGGTTTAATATGTTAATAAAATGTTTAAATGGTTTAATAAATAATTTTCTTTTACTTTTAACACATATTTCATACAAAATTGGTGTACTTTTATCGTTTTTAAAGGGTTTATG
>CM045738.1:22479796-22502296 GCA_024760905.1 Plotosus lineatus
AAACAATAAAAGACCTGAAATATTTCAGTTGGTGTGCAATGAATCTAAAATATATGAAAGTCTAATGTTTATCAGTACATTACAGAAAATAATGAACTTTATCAAAAAATTAGCATATTGTATATATATATATATATATATATATATATATATATATATATATATATATATATATATATATATATATATATATATCCAAATTTTCTTTATTGGGACTTGTCTTGTTGTTATTTATATGCCAGAACTGTGTGCAAACAATTTCCTCTGAGATCAATAAAGTATTCTGATTTTGATTAAAAAGACAATGTTCCACAGCTCTTGTACACCTACTTACACATATATGCCACATACAACTGGGTCTGTCACGTTTTTAAAAAAAAAAATTGCAAGAAATAAACCACAAAAATTCTGTTTTAGTGTGCATTCATGTTCCCATGTTGTAGATATTAAAGCAGCTACAGGGATCCCTCGCTACTTTGTGCTTCAGTTTCTGCGGCTTCAGTGAATCGTGGGTTTTTCAAAAATATTCATCGAAAAATAAAAAAATAGGGAAAATGTGATGGAAAATGCCACAAAAAAAGGGCTAATTATGCAAAAAAACAAACAAAAAAACTCACATTTTTATATGAGATGCACATCTGCGTGCATGTGCGAGTTTCTGTATATGTGTGTTTATTTTATTTACATCTTATGCATTATTTTTGAATGTTTAATTGTTCAGCATCATTTCATCATTTACAGTGTTGAATATGTATTTATCTATATATCTATATATCTATATATCTATCTATATATATATATATATATATATATATATATATATATATATATATATATATATATATATATATATATATATATATATATCAAATGTGCGAATCAGATGATTCGCTGTGGCGACTCCCGAGAAAGGGAAATAGCCGAAAGGAAAGAAAGAAATATATACAAGTACATATACATCAGTCAGTCAGTCGGGGGTCAATCCTACTTTGCGGAAATCGGCGGTCGCGGGGGGGGGCGTCTCGGTCCCCATTAACCGTGGAAAGTGGGGGATCCCTGTATTCTCTTCAGGCTTGGTAGATGTCGGGAATTAACTGATATTCCATCTCAGTGATTATGTAGCAACATCCACCTTACTTTCAGGAAATAAATATCAAGATTAAAAAAAATCAACAATATTGAGCCAATCCCATGTAGTAAATGTGGAGTTAAGAAAATTAAGATCTTAAACAATGGTTGAGATCAGAGAGAAAGGCTGAGATAACTGGTAATTTAAAATCACCTACTGCACATTTTTCATTATTATTATTATTATTATTATTATTATTATTATTATTATTATTATTATTATTATTATTATTTTCATGAGAAATAGTAAATTTCTTGCAGAGCATGGAATATGGTTGCTTCGTGGTTGTCCCATAGCTTCCCCATTTCCTGTCTAGTGTCCATACATACCCATCATAGGAAACCAAATAAGGTTACCATGCCACTAGGTTGATGCTGATTGGTTGTTATATATCACTATGTTGCATGAAGACTGGCACCAATTTCAAGAATATATTTCCAAATATTAACTGCGTTGGCCTGGCAAGCTGTCCAGGATGTTCTCTGCCCTAGCCCAGAGTCGGCTGAGATGGGTGCCAGCGTGCCTGTGACCCAAATTAGGATTAAGCGGTTCAGAAAATGAATGAATAAATGAATATAAATATTAATTATTAAATTACAACTGTAGAAGCTCAGAAAAATAAAATGTGACGAATAAAAAAAACACAAAAGGCAGACAGAAAATAAATATTTGTGGAACACACACTGAAATCAAAAGCTTGACAGAACACGACCTCATGACAGGATAAAAGTAAAACTAACAAGAAAGGCAACTCAAACGGAAACAGGAAGTGAGAATGGCAACAAAAAGCAAACCCAGGCTGGGACACTTCTCAATAGATATCTATTAGGAGCTCCGGTTTCAGGCAGTGCTTTAATCGATATATTATCTGTTAGTGCTTTTGAATTAGATGTAGAAGAGTCCAGGCCGAAACCATGACAATTCACAAAGGAAAAGTCTGTTGGGCTTTTACACCCGAGACGACCGGCTCATCAGGCCGGAGCTCATCCCCAGTTTCCTTAGCATGAGACACCTAAGAGTTCAACTCCTCACGGAGGGGACGCGAGTCCATCGCACGTCAGCTTCCCAGCATTTTCACTGGTACCCATTTACACTGCTGATTGGACAGAGACATAACTGTGGTTAAGACCTTCCACAGCATTGACTACATTACCAAACCAAAGTTTTCAACAGTTTAGCAAAAAAGTGCATAAAATGATAAAAATAACATGTTCCGGTTACATATACAGTGATACAGTGAGTGGATTTATATGAGCTCTGGATGTAAGTAACCAAGAAAAAACAAGTGTCTGAGTATAAAAATGGTCAATTTCTATTTCTGTTCTAACATCCTGTTACAGTTCCCTTGAACGATTTACAGAACTTGATAACTTGGTATCAGCATTTTAATAGACAAAAGAAAAATGATGAATATAATAAACAATGCTTACCATTCATAGAACCCGCTAATCCGTTTAACCGAGACTTAGTAATCTATTTATACTGTAAGTGTATGTGAACAGGCTTAATTATAATCAGTTCCTTGAGAGCGTGCGTGTTTTCGAAACTGTCCTGAGAATATTTGTGCTCATTACCAACGTGTACAGAGTCTTCTCTTTAAGAAAAAAAAAAACACAGTTCCCTTTTTTTTTGCACTGTGGTCAACATTTTTTTCATCACCAGCCAACATGTTGTCACACTGAGCAGATTATAACAATGTAATATAATGTATGAATATAAGTAAATAAATATCATCATCAGGGAGTTTATGGTAAAAATATGATGACAACAGTTATTGGTTTCAAACCCGATTATCCACAGAAGAAATGTGAGTGTTGTGTATGAATTGTTTTTCAGAGGTGCTGCTATGTTTAGGGCAGGCAGTGGTTCTTAACCTGGGTTCGATCGAACCCTAGGGGCTCGGTGAGTCAGTCTCGGGGGGTTCGGCGGCGGTCAAGACACACACTCAACTCATAGTCATGACGACACGTCCCGCTTGGCCATCACTGGCTGCAGGTGATCACGCTACATTGCTTGGTGGCATTTGGTGTGCTCAGTAGTCGAATTGTGACTGTTGCGATGGTACGTCGTGTGATTTCTTTCTTAATGTTTTAATCCATACTATGTTGAGCAAAAAAGAAAGTGGTCGGACGAACATGGATTCACATATATAACAGAACGTGATGGTAGTCAGCATCTTATCTGCGTGCGTGATTTGCAAAGTAGAATCAACCCCCCGCTGATTGACGTATATGTACATGTATATGTGTGTATGAGAGATGTATATAATATCAATAAATACATACTCAATGCTATAAGTGCTTATAATAACCATTAAACATTCAAAAATAATGCATAAGATGTAAATAAAATATAATTACGTACTCACACATACAGACGTGGCGCGCACACACAGATGTGCACCTCACATAAAAATGCAAGTGATTTTGAGAGTTGATGCATTCTATTGGTTTTGTTCTTTGTCTGTCTGTCTGTCTTCCTTTCGGCTAGACATGGCTCGCCTTTGATAACCCAGTTAGCTGCACTAGGGAGGACAGTGACAACCTTGTGGAGAGTGGGACTCGAACCCCCAACCTTTGGATCAGCGATCCAGCGCCCTATACCACGAGACCACCACTGCCCCTGGCTTTGTTGTTTGTACACAGTGATATTAATGCACGGTTCATTTTGGAGCCCCAGTAAAAACATATACAGTACCTATGTCTTGAATTTGAAAAAGAAAAAAAAATATCACATTTTATTTTTCAATAAAGGAGGGTTCGGTGAATAAGCATACGAAACTGGTGGGGTTCAGAACCGCCAACAAGGTTAAGAGCCACTGGTTTAGGGTATCTGTGTGAGGAACCGTGTACACCAACAGAAAGGGAATAACAAGTGTGGAAAGCTTCAAGCAGGAGAAGAGCATTAGGGTGATTCAGGCAGGTCCGCAGGGTTACGAGAGTCATGACAGAACAAATGTGTCAGGATCCATCATCAAATCAAGCAGTGAGAGAGAGAGAGAGAGAGAGAGAGAGAGTACACATACAAACAGAAAGAAAACAATGATAATATACAGTCGTTTGGAAGGGTGTACCATGGTATCAGAATGCAACGGGTTTAGATCTGACAACGCCATCAAAAGAACCTCAGAAGATTCCACACATGGCAGCACCCTGCAACACAAGTTTTAAACTTCCTGGCATGCAACTGTCAACAAACCTATGTGAAATACTTTCTTATTAATAATAAAATTATTAGCGATGCTATGTTAGCAGTGTGCTAAGCATTTGGTTTCTAATTCTCACTCACTCGGTTAGCGAACTGCATTATCCTATTCGGGTATTAGGAGCCTATCTCAGTCAACTCTGGGAGAAGGCAATGTACACCTGAAACAGCTTGTGCACACACACACACACACACACATACAAAACCATTCTCATTCAGACTCAAACCTATTTGGAAATTGGATCAGCCAGTTTAGTCTAATGTGCATGTATTTGACCTGTAGAAGGAAACTGGAGTGCCTGGAGGAAACCCATACGAAGAGAAAGCATACAAGCTCTAATCAAAACACCTTCGCCGAGCCCAGGACTCGAGCTCAGGTGTGAGGAGGACGTGCTAGCCATGCCACACAAATAACAAAACATACAAAATAAAAATGTACCGCACATTATTCATTCGTTTGTTTTCTAAACAGTTTAATCCTAATCCGGGTTGCAGGGTGGCTGGCGCCCATCTCAACCGACTCCAGACGAGGGTAGACCATTGCCATTCCATTAAAAGGCAGAAACATGCTGATAGCTCTGCAGATACTCTTGACGAAAGTCAGCAACAGTTCATTTACATCTTATACAGCTGAGTCTTCCTTGTTGATATTCTGCCTGCTTGAGAAATAGAGTCACGTGATATTGAGGGTTGCCGAGTCTCAGAGCAAAACAGTGGCTCGCCTTATCTAGATCGCTTTCATCAAGTGTTTTAGACTACGGTAGTTTCAGAATCTATTCAAGGAACAGATAGAATCCTCAGTAAGTTTAATCAACGTTAAATATCTGCATGTTTCTCATCATTACTGCACGAAGCAGATTAGACCGATTGCTAAGATACAAAAACGTTTGGAGGTTGACAACAAAGCAAATTTTCAGATAGACATGGCATGCAGAAGTTTTAACACCCTTGGCATTTCCCCAGTGTTGTTGCCAACAACCTTGAAGATGCATTTGCTGTACACTTGTTATTGTGAAGTACTCTCGGGCTCTGTTGCTATGATCTTGGCACATCTAGTCACTGAAGTTTTGGTTCATTCTTCACAGCAACATTAACAGCAAAGGGAAACATTGTACACCACTAACACATCACACCACATTTTCTATGTATGTATGTGTTTATGAGAGAGAGAGAGAGAGAGAGAGAGAGAGAAAGCACTCATGGTTGATCATCACCGTTTCGAGAGTCGTGGAGAGGCTTGCGCCCATCTCAGCTGACTCTGGGCGTGGGCTGGTTACACCCTGAAAAGCTCACCAGGCCACGGCAGGGCGAGCACTCACACAACCATTCACACTCACACCTAGGGGCATTTGGAACAGCTAATTAGCATATTGTGCATGTTTTTGAACTGTTAGAGAAACCCAGAGTACCTCGAAGAACACACAAGCAGAGGAAGAACGGACAAATGTCACACAGAAAACGCCTGAAATTGAACTCAGGCCTTCACTCCACTGCACCACCATGCCGCATCATTATTATTATTATTATTATATAATTTATATAATAATTATAATAATAATAATAATAATAATAATAATAATAATTCATTTTCTGAATCGCCTAATCATAATTAGGGTAACGGGGAGGCTGGCAACCATCTTATCCGCCTCTGGGCAAGGACAGAGTGCACCCTGGACAGCTCGCTAGGCCATCACATGGCAGAAACACGCTGACAGCAATCCGTTGACCTACTCTTCATGAATGACAGCAATGGATCTTTTACAGCCTCTCACCACAGACAGTGAGAGACATGGTTATTTTTATTATTATTATTATTATTATTATTATTATTATTAATAATAATAATTATTTATTTTTTTTGAATCTGTGAATCCATACAATAAGGATATTTATTGATATGTAGAAATTGTAAAACGGTTGTATTTGATCAATTTATTGCTTTATTTTAAATTAATTTTTGCTATACTTTAAAATAAAACATGGATTTTCAGATGGCTTGTTCTTGCTGTAATGGTCTTTATTCGCCTTCGGTTCAGGCCTGTGCACATGAGGAAAATGTGCAGAATGCAGTATATTTTGCTCTTTATGGCAGCCACGTTCTGACAGGACCATCCTGGGGAGTATGACACGCTACGACAGAGTGATTTAATGAAGTTATTTATTTCTTTATAGTATTTTTTGATATACCTGTACTGTCTAATCCTACAAGAGAAATTTGGGTTCTGCACAGTGGATCTGCCACATTGCATTCCCCGAACAGCAGTTGGAGCTTAGGTTTCCTGCTCAAGGGAACTTCAGACATGAAAGTGAAGGAAGAGAAGGTGCAGTGAAAAATTCACAGCAAAATGAAAATCTGAAGATGAACAAAGTACATTTTCAACAGAGTAGGAGAGTTGGGGTTTTTTTCTTGTTCTTGAATGTAATGGAAAGTCATTCATTGGGGCATTTCAAAACTTCAAATCTTCAGTGCAACTTCAGCTCTCTGCATGCTAACCTTGACCAGGAATTTCCAAAAGGGACTGAACCTCACCAGCACAAGTTGTTTACTTTGAAAGGTCAGCCAGAAAAGCAAACATAGTTTTTCCAAAACGTTACAAAGCGCTGATGAAGGGTGATGTTCATGTGTGCCCATGTGTATGATGTAGCTTTTTGTGGTAACACAGTAGAAAATGTGGCTCTTGGCCTCTGACTGGTTGGCCACTCCTGGTATATACCTTAGGGTGCCTCAATGAGTCACGTAATTCTCAATGTGCCTCAATGAATCACATGAAATTCAGTATTTACTCAAAAAGTGATTGCCATGGTCACTCATGAATGATTTTTACTCTGGATTCCCTTTTCATAGTGTTTCCCTTTAAAAATGTAAGATTTGATTCATATTCATGAGATTAGCAGATTGGGTCTTTATTATAAATTATTGAAGTTAATACTTAGTAGTTAATATCGAATGGAACGCCAAAGCCTTGTATGCCATGCTACTGACTGGAACCATGTTCGGTTTTGAGAATTCATACAACATTTATTAATTCTATTAGAATGTAGCCTAAACATTTTTATTACATTAACTCATTCATTTTCTAAACCACTTCATCCTAATTACGGTCACGGGGAGGCTGGCACCCATCTCAGCCGACTCTAGTAGAGGGCAGGGAACATCCTGGACAACTCACTAGGTCATCACATGGCTAACACATAAACAACCATTCACAACTAGGGGGTGATTTGGAACAGACAATTAAAATACTGTGCACATTTTTGGACTCGGGGAAGAAACCAGAATACGAGGAGAACCGCACACAAGCACGAGGAGAGCATGAAACCCATGCTCATGACCTAGGCTGGGACTCGAACCTAGGACCTTCTTGCTGTGAGGCGGATGTGCTAACTACTACACCATCTTGCCACCTGTTTATATATATGTACAGTGGTACCTCACCTTATGAAAGAACCCACAAACAAAAAATCCAAGCTACAAAACGCATTTACCTAAAATTTATGTCTCTGGATATGCAAAAAATTCACATTACCAAATGTACCATTTAAAAATTCAAACAATGCGTGAGTTGCTCTCCCATTGGCTATCTCCCGACACCCCGCCCCACTGGCCTCCCATTAGCTATTATGGAATCGCATCTCCATAATACCCATGATGCTTTTTGATGGGTCTTCAACCCATTGTTCATTACAGAGTTCTAACACGCATAAAGGACAGAGTTACTGTTGTTTCGTGAATTTTTCGAGTGTGCTCATTGCAACTTTATTTTTTGGCTCAGGCTTAACCTTGCATAAACATTTGTAAGATTATAACTCTGCTAAGAAGACATGGTTAATACATGCGCGCACACACACACACACACACACACATCTGATTCCAGGGGCGAGTGAAAAGAAGAAGCGGGCTCGTGGCATGCGGTTGAGTGATATCGCAAAGGAATATGTCTGAAACCCGTCCACCATCTGTACAATATCGAAGCAGAAGGAGGCCTTAAAAGGTATACTTTTATAATTTTTAAAGGGTTTGGGGGGGGGGGGGATGTTGGGGGCCTTGGAACAAATCAGGCCTTTTACATGTAAATCAACTTATGAAAAAATCAGGTTACGAAACCACTTCTGGAATGGATTGATTTCGTAAGGTGAGGTATGACTGTATGCATGTATGTATGCTATATATATGTATATATATATATATATATATATATATATATATATATATATATATATATAATATAACTATACACTATATATATTGATTTCGTAAGGTGAGGTATGACTGTATGTATGTATGTATCCAGTATTAAGCCATGAATAGACTAGAAGCGTTTCTTCCTGTTCATGTTACTGAACCTGAAAGCCCTACAGAATAGTTCCTCATTTGATTTGTTTTAGATTTAAACAGTTTCTAACATACCGATTTCTTCAACTTTAAAAATCAATTTTAAATCAAGCTTGTTGGTTTAAACTGCAGATCAAAAAATAAAATTCTGGACATTTGCTGAATACTACTGTAATTTGAAACTTAAAAGCAAAGTACAGTAATGTAATTTATACATTTTTAAATACAGGAAGTGTGCCATGTTGGTATAATATAATAAAAGTGAATTGTGAAAGATAGAGCATTTTGAGAACGTTCTATTGGGATAAACAAAAAAGTGCATTAAAACCAAAAGTCATACGCTGTGAATAAAATTAAATTAGGAACAAAAGGAGGAAATACAGATTGTCTCCAAACATCAGTTCTCCAGACTTAAACACCATTGTGCTAGATTGCCAAACTGTTTAATCCTTCTTGGCTGATGTGGAGAGACCATTGCCTGAACAGCTCGCCAGACCATTTCAGGGCAACACAGAGAACAATTCACACTCATCCTCACACCTAAGTTCAATTTATAACAGCCAGGTAGCCTGATTAGCAGTACAATTAGGATAAAACCCATTCAATCACTGGGAGACCATGCAAACTGCACAGAGAAATGTCCAAGCTGGGAAATCAAAGCCAGGATGTCTAGCTGTGAGGTGGACTAGTGCCGCCCAAACCAAACTAAAAAGTACAAAACATTCTTGCAGACATTTTCCAAAGTGCTGCCACGAATTTCGAGAACAATTTTTGTTTTTCATCGTGAAAAGCGTTCCATGAGTGAGTTCAGCTCTAATGTCAGTAAAAACACCATCTTTTATTTAATTCTAGTAAAAAGAGCACTTTTTAAAAAAAAATTCCAACCAAGTTTTTTTCAGTGCTTCAATTTCAGAACACATGGAGACACTAAAATAACGTAAAATTCAATTAAACCTGAAAAAAGTAGTGATGTTCTAAAACGTTTTCCAAATAACACAAATGCAGTAGTGTATAAATACATACTCTGATTAATAAGGTACTGTACAGGGAAACCAAAAAGAATTATTAAAAAAACTGAGATCCGCAAGTAATATCAAAATTGCTCAAAAACATGTGTCTTCGAGCATGTTCTCCGCAGCATTACCACCTTGTGGCCATCTACAACTTTACATTCTGTTTACAATCTGATCAAATACAATATATCATACGATACTGAGACACATCAGAAACATTATCTTATCAATAAAGCAGTTTATATATTAAATACAGGGACTACAATCCACAATATAATCTACAGCTACATCACTTCCCCATCTTACATCTGAAAGCCCACACACATCCTCAGCCATGCTTGCGTATGCTAGTACATGTGGTTTCCTGTGTCAGAGTTAAAGTTCCTCTAAAGTTTAGAACTCAGTGAGTTTTTTACTCTTTTAGATGTGCTGTGGCTGATTCTAAGAAGTAGGGTCATTTCTTTTATATGAACTGCGTGCCGGTTCCATCCTGACGCCTATGTCCGCTCATTATACTACTTTCAACATTTGAGAGTTTCTGGTTGTTAAATCAGTCAAAGTTGACAGATTCACTAATTATTTTTCAATAATTGCAAACAATTTAATATAGTGCATTGAAATACAATTAAAGTATGGAAATATGGTTTATTTGGAATGTAGACTTAGGTAGAAAAGAGTGGCACAGTGGTGTAGAGGTTCACATGTCTACCTCACAGCAAGAAGGTCCTGGGTTCAAATGCCGAGTTCAGATTTTTCTGTGTGGAGTTCACATGTTCGGCCTGTGCTTGCATGGGTTTCATCTGGGTTCTCTGGTTTCCTCTTCTTCTTCTTCTTTTCCTTTCGGCTGTTCCCTTCAGGGGTCGCCACAGCAAATGATCTGCCTCCATCTCTCCCTATCCTCTGCATCTTCTACTCTTACTCCAACGACCTTCATGTCCGCCTTCACCACATCCATAAATCCATAAATCTTCTCTTTGGTATCTAATCTTCTCTGGTTTCCTCTCACAGTACAAAAACATTCACATTAGGCTAATTAGCTGTTCCTAGGAGTAGAGTAAGTGTGACTAGTTTTGTGTGTGTGTGTGTGTGTGTGTGTGTGTGTGTGTGTGTGTATGTGTTAGCCCTGCAATGGGCTTGCGAGCTTTGCTGAGATAGGTACAAGCTTCCCCAGGATGCTAGTAGGATTAAGTGGTTTGGCAATGACTGAGTGAGTGGGGCCGGTGGTGTAGTGGTTAGGGTGCTGCGCTCATGATCAGGAGGTCGTGAGTTGAAATCCCATTGAGACCCTCACTGTGCTAAGACCCCTGGGTAAGTGTGCCTCTGTTCACCCAGCAGTATAAATGGGTACCAGAAAAAAATAGACTGGGAAGGTAACCTGCAATAGACTAGCGTCCCATCCAGGGGGAGTTAAACTCCTGGTCGCTTGAGGACAACGTTGAGGAGAGTGGGACTCAAACCCCCAACCTTACAAGTGCAGTCTATCATCGAGATTCAAGTTGTGTTACGTGTCATGTGGGTAGAAGGTGCATGAATTTGATTGGTTGTGCTCAAGTATCCTTTGGTGTTAGTGGATGGCGTGAGTTCTTTGTCTTCTTCAAACAACCAGCAGTTAACATGTTGCTCATCTTCCCACATCAGTAATGTATACAGAATTGGAGAGATAACTATTAATTGGGGAAGAGAAATAGGAAATGGGTCGAGAAATGTGAAATAATGCTGGGAATTAAAATCAAGTATGTCAGCTTTAATCTTCGAGAGGAATTGACTGATTCAGTGACTCACGTGCCATTGAACCAAGTGTGTATTTATATTAACGATTGAGTGTGTGCTTTCATTTCTGCTGCAGTTCCGTTTCGAATTAGTAATTAGATTTGTTTATTTGAGTGTCTTTTGGCCAAGTGCATGGTTTTGATGGCTGAATTTAATTTGCTAAAGTGATTCAGAATTTTTAAAAGCGCAACATGAATCTACGAACCTGTTCATCACAGATGGAATTACTGTGAACATCACTAATTCCAAATATTTTGTGGTATAAACTCCTGAGATAATTGTTAGAATCATTGTAAATTACTCTCGATGATATTCACTCATTCGGCTTCATCTTCATCCACATCCACATATTCCGGGGTGGTGTCGCGGTGGCAGCAGCTTAAGCAGGAAGGTCCAGACTTCCCTCTCCCCAGCCACCTCCTCCAGCGCTCCAGGGGGGTACTAAGGTGTTCCTTTACCAGCCAAGAGAAATAGTCCCTCCAGCATGTTCTGGGTCGTCCATGGGGTCTCTTCCCGGTTGGCCATGCCTGAAACACCACACCAGCAAGGCGTTCGAGAAACATTCGAATCAGATGCCTGAGCCATCTCAAATGGCTCCTCTCACTTGATTTATTATTCATTCATTCATTCATTCATTCATTCATTCATTTTCTGAACCGCTTAATCCTAATTAGGGTCACTGGGATGCTGGCGCCCATCTCCGCTGACTCTGGGAGAGGACGTTATTCATTCATCATGCATTAATTTTCTTATGTTTTTAATTGTTAGTAATTGAGGTCTTGGGGAGGACAGAGCACATCGCAATCACTTTGGCAAGGGTAGACTACACACTAGACAGCTCGCCAGGTCATTACTGGGCCAACACTCACAAAAACATTCACACTCACACCTAGGGGCAAATAGGAACAGCCACTTGGCCTACTGTGAATGTTTTTGGACAATGGGAGAAAAACCAGAGTACCTGAAGGTACTCATGCAAACTCCACACAGAAACGTACACACCAGGAATCAAACCCAAGCCTTCTTGCTGTGAAACAGATGTGCGAATCACAACAAATTCAAAAGAAGTGCTCATTGCCTCTGCAAATTTCACAATTTCTCAGACAGGATAGAAATTACTGTTACTGACATCAATGTCTAACCAATATAAATTAGTCAATTTCCTCACACTTGTTACCAGACCATGACACAGCATCCTATATGATGTCATTTTAAGTGTGTTCTACTTTAGAAACGCAACAATCCACTCGGTGGTATGTGCTATTTTGAGTGTTTTGTGTGTTAGGGTATTTTAACCACGCTACTTCACACTGAGCCCATGATCAACCTCATTCAAAATAAAATAACTTTCATATACACCCTCCCGACAGGCATGAAAAATAACTTGCATGGTTGCCCCATGTCCTTGTTACAAAAAAACCTAATAAGGCTGCTAATAACTGTTGTGAATTGCTCAATTGCATGAAGAGATCCAACAATAAAATAAATAAATATATAAATAATAAAAAAAGATGAATTATTAATAATCAAACTGAAACCTAAAAAGTGGACCACAGCTTATGCACCATGAGCAACAACACGGAGCATGAACTTGTTAAATGGAAAATTACCGTAACAAGACAGGTCATAGAAACAAATGCAGAAATCAGTTAGAGAGAGATGATGAAAAAAAAAAAAGCCAGAGTTTATCTTTTTTATAATGGAGAAAGGAAACGTAAGCTAAAGTAAATTTACTACTTTCCACACATTCTCATTTTCTGTTCCAAATACAATGCTAGCAACTCTTTCTCCTTTCACCATACACTCTCCACACACACACACACACACACACACGCACACACACACACACACACACACACATACAAACGCGCTCGCACACACACACACACACACACAGTGACAAATTGCTATTCTTCTGTTATTCAGTTTTTTAGGCACTGCCAGCTACAAACCAATTAAATTTTTAACAGTAGCACTTTACAGTAACGCTTGGAGAGTGCAAACCTCTGTCAAGTCCAGCAATCCGCCATAAGACTCAAAATGTAAAAAGTCATCCTATTTCGTAGTGTAAATGAATGCTTTCGAAAACTTCCTGTATCCAGAATTTAATCCAGATCATCTTTCTTGTCTAAATCCCCAGTATATGAGCACAAATCTCTTTGGTCAGGATCCCAGTGGCTCCTGCGCTATACCTTTGTAGCACTGAGCTCAAAGTCAGAGAATTTTACCCACATTTTCCATTTTTAAACAATTTAAACATTTTTGAGCTTTTATATCCCAATCCATAATATGCATGATTTTGGACTGTGGAAGGAAACTGGAGAACATGGATAAATCCCATGCAACCCCAAGCACAGCACAGTGAAAGTCAGTGAAGCTCTTGACCAAATGGAAGACCTCAATGCTACGAAACAACACATGATCGCCATCATGCTGCTGTAACGTTATATAAATTACTCATAAACCAAGTGTGAGGTCCCGATAAAGAACTCTCAGCCGAAAGTCTTTTTTAAATAAATTGAGCGATAGTGATAGCTGCCAGAGATCATAGCTCTCATTGCAGCTAGCTAACGGCTAACTTACAGGGAAATATACACTGTTTCATATATGAATTATTGCAGTATTTATTTATCTTGTGTTGACCAATCAGAACGTGTGGAGTGCCTTTGGCATATATTAATAGAGTTTTTTCCATATACACATATCGCTGCTAATGTTACCTCATTTACAATAAGTGCAGGCCCATATTTTGCATATTAGTTTGTGCATGAATGTGTTAAACGACATTGTATCTGAATCTATATGCATGTAGCTTGGTTTCTGTTCTGCTCGGGAAGATATGCAGCAGTGCTGTTGTCTGCTGCAGCTTTAAAGCAATGCGCCTCTGTAGCCCAGCATGCATAAGAGAGAGCACAGTGATGTAACAGCATGGAACACACACACACACACACACACGCACGCACACACACACACACACACAAATCTCCTACACACACCACATCAAAGCCAACACAAACTGATACACAGATGCTTAAATCAACCTAAAGGTTTTTGACTAAAGATGTTGTGTGAAAGAGAAAGGGGGAAGTGATGTGTATATAAATATGTTACATTATCTAGTCAGAATGAAGCCTGATCCACCTCCACAAGTCAAATTCAAACCTCCACACAAAAACAGGCAGAGTTGCACTGTGTATATAGAACGTATCGATCCAAGTGTGCTGTAAAATGATTGCTTCTTCATAGAGCTCCAGAAAATATGGATTCTTTAAAAGCTTAAATGAGAAACTTTTTAATAACGTTGAAAGATTTTTCAAGATGAATCATAAACTTTGTTTTAGCTCTACCATATATATCCATTACATAGCCCTTCTGATTGAGTGAGGGCAGGGTACGAACTGAACAGCTTGCCAGACCATTGCGAGGCCAATACGTAGACAACCATTCACACTCACAATAACACCTACAGTGGTACCTCACCTTACGAAAGTCTCACCAAACGAAAAATGCAGGTTACGAAAAGAATTTTCCGAAAATTTTTGTCTCAGGATACAAAACAAGTTCACGTTACTTAAGCACCTTAAAAATCTTAAAAATCTAAAAAATTAAAACGCGCCATTCAAACATTCAAACAATGCACAAGCTGCTCTCCCATCAGTGACATTCAAGCATCCTGCCCTGCTGGCGTCCCATTTGCTAACAACTGGGCTATCGTTCATGTTGCCTTCACTCGAGCACCATCTTGGGTAGGTCCACCTGACTCCATCTTGGACTGGGATCCCATTGCTTAGGAGGAATGACGCAGCTACCTCCCATTGCCTATTATAGAGCTGAATCTACCATGATGCTTTTCGTGTAAAGGACAGAGTTTCTGTTGTTTAATGCTTTATTTCTTGACTCAAGCTTTTAACCTTCCATAAACATTTGTAAGATTATAACTCTGCAAAGAATACATGTTGAACACGCGCATGCACACACACACACACACACACACACACACACACACACACGCACGCACTCACACACACGTGCGCATGATTTCCAGTGCGAGTGAGAAGAAGAAACGGGCTCGAGTGATATCTCAAAGAAATATGACTAAACACGTCTACCATCGGTACGATATTGAAGCAGAACGAGGTCTTAAAAGGTATGCTTTTATCATTTTTAAAGGGTTTAGGGGTTAGTATTGGGAGCCTTGGAACGAATCACGTGTTTTACATGTAAAATGCGGTTCGACTTACAAAAAATGCAGGTTACAAAAAAAAGCTCTGGAACGGATTAATTTCGCAAGGTGAAGTACCACTGTACTGTGGAACAGCCCACTGCACACGTTTTTGGACTGTGGTAGGAAACCTGAGTACCTAAAGCAAGGATGAGGAGAACATGCAAACTTCACACAGAAAAGCCCAGGCCCGGGAATCGAACCAAGTTCTTCATGCTCTGAGGCAGATGTGATAACCACTGCACCACTAACTACAGCACCGTGCCACCCGATCGTTTATATTTTTATTTATAATTGTTTTTTTTTTGCAGCCCAGAAATGACCTCCACTCCAATTCGGAATGATACTGCTCAGCTGTGATCCGTTTCCTTAAAAGGCGGTTTAGTGAGGCTAGTAGTTCAATGGGGTCAGTTGCAGGGAAGATGGTCTTCTAGGTGTATATTTGAAACTAAATGTGGCCAAAAAACACCGTCTTTCACAGACATTACAAATAATAACAAGAACCGTAAAGCATTTCTAAAAGCTTGGCTTGTTGATCCAGGGAAAGTGGAGGAGTCGATTCTGGGAAGTAAAAAAGCCATTGCACCGTTTATAAGTTTGTGAAGCTTGAAGCTAGTCCAGAGTAGAACATGAACAGAGGCTGAGATTAAAAAGGTGTGTGTGGGACACGTGCGTGGGATTGATTCTTTAATCCCACCTCCATCTTCTTCTGGGAATTCTGACCAACCCTATCTGCTTCCACATACATTCTTGACCAGTTTTTCTCAACTGGTGGGCTCTTTAGTGATTATATATTAATTAATAATTCATCGAGATCAATTGTTTCCGACACTGATGGAGAATTGAATGGAAAGAACTGTGTAAGGAAATGGAAATATGGACTAGGTGACATAAAACCTGCCTTTACGTGCACAGAAAGCAACACATTTCTTCAGGCCACATTTGGTCATGTGGGGTGAGTCCGCAAAAACCATCGAAATTCAAAAAGTACTTCGAGACAGAACATTCAAATGGTTAGCAAAGTCACAACCCAACAAACAAGTTATAGGTTTAAACCTGCCAGTTGATGAGTCATTTCTGTGTTATTGCCTTTCAGTTCTATTTTCTACCTGTGTGGGTTTCTTCTGGTTGCCCGATTTCCTCCAACAGCTCAAAGACATGCAAATAAAGTCAACTGGATACTCTAAATTGCCCACTGGTGTGACTACGAACCACATGAGATGGTTTTCTGACACTCTCTGTTAGCCCTGTGGTGGACTGGTGAACTGCCCAGAATGTACCCCACCTTTGAGCCAATGTCAGCTTGGATTGGCTGTAACTCACACATTACCTGCAATAGAGCCCTAAACAGTGATATCCTGTTGCCATGACAGCAAAATACCACATACCAATTGCTTTTGTAATAATCTCTAGCATCAGCAAGCAAATATTGATTGATTTAATCACATATTGATTGAATAATCTCATATTTCCTACTTCTACTTATGACATACGTGCTTTCCCTGTTTACAAACTTTTTCTTTCGAGCGATTAGACACACAAGCAAAGCAGGATCACAAACAAAAAAAAATCAAGGTTCTTTTTCTTATGATTGTTCTAGAAGAATTCTCTTATCCAGACTGACTTACAATCATCAATTTTTTATACAACTGAGCAATTGAGGGTTAAGGGCCTTGCACAAGGGCCTAACAGTGTTAACAGTGGGGAACCGCTGACGTTCACATAAGTAATCCATTGCCTTAACCACTACTCCACCACTGCCCCACTTTTATGTAGTGGGGATGGATAACAATATGACACACCATTGACATTTTTCTTTTATTTATTCCTTCATTCCTTCATTCATTCATTCATTCATTCATTCATTCTCTGAGCCACTTATTCTAAAATATGATAATAGGGAGGCTGGCACCCATCTCAGCCGACGCTAAGTGGGGGCAGGGTACACCCTGGACAGCTTGCCAGAAATTTCAGGGCCAACACACTTACAGCCCTTCACATTCACACTCACCCCGGTGGGGGATTTGGAGCCGCGAGTTAGTCCAGTGCTCATGTTTTTGGACTGTAGGATTAATCATGTATTTATTCATTTATTCATTCTAGATTGAGATGGTTTGGACATGTACAGAGGAGGGATAGTGAGTATATTGGTAATAGGATGATGAGGCTGGAACTACCAGGCAGAAAGCCTAGAGGAAGACCAAAGAGACGATTCATGGATGTGGTGAAGGAGGACATGAAGGTCGTTGGTGTAAGAGAAGAAGATGGAGAAGATAGGGTGAGATGGAGGCAGATCATTCTCTGTGGCGACCCCTGAAGGGAAAAGCTGAAAGGAAAAGAAGATTCATTTATTAATTCATTCATCTACTTGAACCATTTAATCATACTAATGCTGGAGCAGCCTATTTCAGCCAACACCGAGGTTAAAACAGAGTGCACCCTGAATAGCTCCCCAGTCCATTGCAATGCCAACACACACGCAACCATTCACACTCATAGCTTGGGACAAGTCAATTAATGTGCATGTCTTTTCAATGCGGAGAGAAACTGGAGGCTTCTTCTTCTTCTTTTCCTTTCGGCTTTTCCCTTTCTCAAGGGTCACCACAGCGAATCATCTGATTCGCACATTTGATTTTGGCATAGGTTTTTATGTCGGATGCCCTTCCTGACACAACCCTTTTGCAAGGGACAGAAACACACTGACGGCTTGGCAGCTACTCTTGTCAAAAGTCAGCAATGGTTCTTTTACATGAACCTCTCACCATAGACAGTGAGAGACATGGCCCGCCTTTGATAACCCAGTTAGCTGCACTGGAGTAACCGGAAGAAACCCACATAAGCACCATGAGAACATGCAAACATCACTCAGGAAGGCTGTCACCAATCCGGGGACTCAAACTCAAGACCTTCTTGCTGTGAGGCAGCTGTAGCAACCACTACACCACCTTGACGTTGTCTTTCTTCTATTTAGAACTGGAAATTTTGCTGTTATGACAATGGAATATCAACACCTTTGGTCTTCCTGGTATTGCAGTGTTGACAGTGAATGAATGAGCGAAGGTATTTTTTGCGGCGTTTGTTTACTGACTCACTTTGTGTGAACAGACAAAGTCTGAGACACATGTGCTGTAAAGGATGAATAAAAATATGGTTTTCTTTCTATACAGATTTCGAACCGCGATTCTTCCTAGTAAATGTGCTTTAGTTGCCTTAAAATGATTGCTCATGATTGCATCCATGATTAAATTAATACTACTTGGTGAGATTAACTGAAACTTCCTCATCAATCTTTGTGAAACAGCTTCATTCTACTAGGATTGAGGAGAAGCAAATAGCTCAGCCAACGCTGGGCGAAGGCAGGCCAGCGAACATCTGAACCTGAACAGCTCATGGGCAAACACACACACACACACACACACACACACACACACACACACACACACACACACACACATATATTCTCATTGTCTGTTCCAAATACAATGCTAGCATCTCTTTCTCCTTTCACCATACACTCTCCACACACACACACACACACACACACACACACACACACACACACACACACACACACACAAACATTTACACTTGCAGCCAATTTGAACCAGCCAGTGAGATAGAAAAGCAGCTGATACAAATACATTTTTGAGATTTTTTTCGAGAATTTGGAAATGAGTGTCAACAATACATTGTGATTTTGCATGCAGGCTAATATTTTGAGGTTTAAATATTATAATAGCAAAAGTCTTGAGAAGACCGTGGGACAATTTTGAAACTAATTTGAGAGTAATTTGCAATTGATTTGTGGATGTTTGGCAAAAAAAAAAAAAAAAAAAAAAAAAACCAGCAAATCTTGTGATGTAAATCTTTCACGTTTTGTTCATTTTTTTGTTCGAAAAGCATTCGCTTTTTATTCCCGCATTATTCTCTTTTATTCTGAGCAATCAAAATGCAAGTAAAATAAGAATGATGACAGAATGCACAGAATTTATGGATGCCAGAAAACTTCCATGTTTTTCTAAGTGAGCAAAAAACAATTCATTTGCAAGTAATACAACATTGTGACCTTTTTATAACATTTTTCATTTCATTTCATTTTCTGTAACCGCTTCATCCTAATTAGGGTCGCAGGGAGGCTGGTGCCCATCCCAGCCAACTCAGGGCGAGGGCAGAGTACACCCTGGACAGCTCGCCAGGCCATCGCAGGGCAGAAACACCCTGACGGCTTTTCAGCTACTCTTGTCGAAAGTCAGCAATGGTTCTTTTACATGCCTCACACCATAGACAGTGAGAGACATGGCCAGCCTTTGATAACCCAGTTAGCTGCACTGGGGGGGACAGTGACAACCTTATGGAGCGTGGGACTCAAACCCCCACCCTTGGATCAGTGATCTAGCACCCTATACCACTAGACCACCACTGCCCCTCTTTTTATAACATGTGCAGGCTATTTAAGAAGAGTTTGGGACCACGCCGCATCACAACCTTCTGTTGTGAGGTTCACAAACCATGTGACCAAAATGTAATACCACAGATGTCGTGAGACAAATGTGAGAACATTTTGAGAAAGAGAAATGACAGCTGTGCATTGCTGTTTGCTTTAGTTGCTCTTCTATCACACTGCTAGTGTGATCACCCCTTTATGTTTGGATTGGCTCACACATATTGTTTTGTTTTGTTTTTTAATCTAAGGAATCATATCTGGTTCGATTCAGATAAATTAATTTGGCTTATCCACCTGGAGTTCTGTATGAGTGACAGTATTGCATCATCATCATTCTCATCATCATCATCATCATCATCATCATCATCATCATCATCATCATCTTTTTTTTTCCCCCAGCGGTGGCCTGGCGAGCTGTCCAGGGTGTACCCCGTCCTGTTGTCTTACCTCTGTCTTCTTCCACTTAATCCGGGGTCGGCTCGCGGGGGCAGTAACCTAAGCAAAGAGATCCAGACATCCCTCTCCCCAGCCACTTCCTCCATCTCTTCCAGGGGACACCGAGGCATTCCCAGACAAGCTGAAAGACATAGTCCCTCCAGCATGTTCTCGGTCGACCCCGGGGTCTTTTCCTGGTTGGAAATGCCCGAAACACCACACCAGGGAGGCTCTCAATGCAGAGGAGCAGCGGATCTACTTCGAGCTCTCCCCGCAACGTAGTGCTTCTCACCCTATCTCTAAGGGAGAGCCCCACCACCTGGCAAAGGAAGCTCATTTCAGCCGGTTGTATCCACGATCTTGTTCTTTCGGTAACTACCCAAAGCTCGTGACCATAGATGAGGGTTGGAACGTAGATCAACTGGTAAATTGAGTGGCTTGCCTTGTGGCTCAGCTCCGTCTTCACCACGACGGACCGGTACAGGCTCCGTTTAACATCACAGGCTGCAGCGATCCGTCTGTTGATCTCCCATTTAGTCCCTCGCTCACTTGTGGACAAGACCCCAAGATACTTAAACTCCTCCACTTGGGGCAGGACCTCCGGTTGTGCTGCAGATAATTGCCCCATTGGAAGTGTCATTAGTGGCCATGTGATACAGGGCCTAAAAGCTTTCTTCATCGGCACTTGGGGAGTCCTTACACTTAAACATGCACACGCACTCAGTGTGCTCTGCCACGCACAGCTCACAGGCGTCAGTCTTTGTGCTTTAAAATCTTCTACATTAAACAGTAACCTGAATTAAGACATTACTTTCTGTCATGGTGTGTTATGGCCTGACGCAGTGGTTCGCACGTCCACCTCACAGCAAGGAATCCTGGGTTAGATTTGACGGGTTTGGATGCTTCTGTGTGGATTTTCCATTTCTCTGTGCTTGTGTGGTTTTCCTCAAGGTCCTCTAGTTTCCTCACACATTCCAAAAACATGCACATTAGCCTAACTGGTGGTTCCAAATCGCGTCAAGGTGTGTTAGGACTGCGATGCACGCCTTCACGCAGAGATGGGCGCCAGTCTTCCTGCGACCCTAATTAGGATTAAGCGGCTTGGAGAATGAATGGTGTGGAATGAGGAAGGCGACCATGGAGTCAGTGAAAATGGAATAGAGTTTTCATTTAAAAAAAAAAAAAAATGAGGGAAAAAATACACACTAAAAAAAAATAAGATCTCAAGCCTGCTCTCAGGCTCACGCTAAAACAAGAAGTGTATATAATAAACGCCAAACAGACTTGCAGACAAACTCTACTGAGCAGTCGAAGCTGGAGTCCATCTCAGTTGACACGGGGCGAAGGCACAGTATACCCTGAACAGCTTTCCAGATTATTGCAGGGCCAACACACACACACACACACACACACACAACCACAGATGGGCAATTTGAAAAGCCAATTAACCTAATGGGGCGGGGGCAGTGGGGGTGTTGGCCAGTTGGAGGAAAGTGGAGTACCCAGAGAAAACCTTTTCTGTCCATTAAGGTGGGGTAAAGGTAAATTCTGAGTGGAGGCGCGGTATCCAAAACTGAGCAGAAGGTGTTCTTTGTCTGAACTGCAACTCACTCACTCACGCACTCATTCACCTACAAATCCAACGAGTGTGAATATGAGCGTGAATAGTAATTTCTTATGGCGTCAGGCCTAAATTAGATCGGCAACCTCCCTAGATGTGCAATGTTTTCTTGCCCAAAGTCAGCTAAGATCGGCTGCTGCTCACCTACGACTTGGATTGTGTACGATTAATTATAATTATAATAAACGAATGGGAACAAATAAAATAATGTATATGCCTATGGAGGGCGGTGAGTGTGGCACAGCTGGCTCACAGCTCCAGGGGTAAATGTTGAGTCTTTCTTTGAAAACAGCCAGTGACTCAGCTATTCAGGCAGTCAGGTGAAATTC
>CM045738.1:22507296-22524796 GCA_024760905.1 Plotosus lineatus
TTTATTTTTTTAAGTTGTTTTAATTCAGTAAATGCTTAACAAATGTGGGGCATTTGAGCTCATCTGGAATTCCGATCCCTCAAGGTATCAAATTAAAGTTGAGTTTGTCAAGCAGGGAATGCTCTTGGAATTCACGACTTGTGGGTGTGGCCCGCAGTGCGTGGCGAGAGAGAGAGAGAGAGAGAGAGAAGGAATAACGCTTTAGTTTTTAGTTTTTTCAAGTTGTTTAATTCAGTAAATGTTTAATAAATGTGGGGCATTTGAGCTCATCTGGAATCCCGATCCCTCAAGGTATCAAATTAAATAGAAATGAGCTGGTCATGTGACAGCTTGGGAAAATTAAAAACAAAGTGATGCAGCTGCATTTCGGATCAGCTGCAGAGGTCTGATCCTGCTTTGCCATTCTGAGCCATGAGATCCAGATCTCAGGACGCTCTGGAGAGCTTTGTAATTGACTGCGCTAACAGCTGTTAAAAGGTCGAGGAGAGCGAGAAAGAACATCAAAAGAATATCGAGTCTTCATTCAGCTTATTTTTTATTTCATACAACACGAGAATGAATCAGCCTTAGATTTATTTTCTGTTGAGACACCGTTTTGATGAATAATGATTACTCTCTTCATTGACCTCACACACTTCGCTGTTAAACAACTGAGCGTTCAAGTGTCTTAGATACGTGGTCTGTTCTGGTCCGTTAAAAGCATGGTGTAATTCGTATCCTAGAATCAAAGTATTTAACCTCAGTGAGCACATTCATTTTATAAGCTGCTTAATCATAATTAGGGTTGCAGGGAGGCCAGTACCTATCTCATCCAACTGTGGGCAGCTCATCAGGCTCTTGCACATATACACAACCATTCACACCTTGATGTGATTTGGAACAGCCGGTTATCCTACTGTGCCTGCTTTTGGACTGCGGGAAGAAACCCACACAAGCACTGGGAGAACAAGTAAACACCATGTAGATGCTCCTCGAGCCAGAGAATCAAACCCAGGCTTTCTTACAGTGAGGCAAACCACTGCACCACCGGTCTGTTTGCATGTCCAGCTAATTTCCATTATTTAGTTTCAACTCCAACATACTGGCATCCTGGTGTAGCAGTCAGAACATCCACCTCACAGCAGGAAGCTCCAGGATTTAAGCCATATGTCTGGAAAAGGGAGTTTCTGTGTAGAGTTTGCATGTTGCCCTCATGCTTGCACATATCTGGCTACGCTAAACTTCCTCTTGGTGTGAGTACAAGTGTGAACCACTGGGATATACACCGCCTCTCAACCAGCTGTGAGGTTCCAGGCTTCCTCCTCAACCCTGATGGATAAGTGATCTAGATAATGGA
This sequence comes from Plotosus lineatus, assembly GCA_024760905.1. Taxonomy (NCBI): domain Eukaryota; kingdom Metazoa; phylum Chordata; class Actinopteri; order Siluriformes; family Plotosidae; genus Plotosus; species Plotosus lineatus. The sequence goes on from CM045738.1 coordinate 22,508,633, forward strand.
TGGGTGTAGACCTCCTGAAGTTTCAGGAGAATGGCCAGGCTAGTTTAAATTGGGTGCAGAACTGTGCAGTAGTGTTTCAGACATCCACCTCACGGTTCTGGGTTCACATCCTGGGTGTTTCTGTGTGGAGGTTGTATGTTCTCTCTATGCCTATGTGGGCTTCTTCCACATGCCCTGGTCACCTCCCTCAGTCTAAAGACATGCACCCTAAACTAATTGGTTGTTCCAACTTTGCCTTATGTGCTAATGTGAATGGTTGTGTTTAGGCCCTGGGGTTGACTGGAGAGTGGTTCAGGATGTACCGTACCTTTGCCTAGAGTTGGCTGAGATAGGCTCCATCATCCCAACAAACCCAGGAGGATTAAATGGTTACAATCAAGGGAGAGCAGTCTGTTCCTCAGTGGCACCTCTAACATCCTCGTAACTGGTGTGGAATGAAGAGTTTTGACTGAAAATCTCTGGAATTTTATAAAAGGAAATTACGGCCACTTCACCCATTCCAATCAGATCCTGACCGTTAGCCAACTTTGTCACCTGGAACTGTCATCTGTATGTCCTTGTCTAAATCTTTGACAGCGCCCATCCATGTGTGCGAGACGACAGTCTGTAATCCTTTTCTTGTCCAACAAGAAGTTTTCTTGTTAAGTCACTTGTGCTGTATTGGGCTCCTGATGGAGATTTGGTATCATTTAATATCGTCGAAGCTGAAACCTGCTCATCGTGCCTGCAGCATTTTATATCTTTATTAAGTTTCTGATTTAGAGTACAGGTTGTATAATATGCGGTATGTGGTTGAGAACTACACAGTTTTCGTTTTGTTTTCCTTGTGTGTACTATAATGTCTCTGTGCGATGTGGTGTGTTTTACTGTATAATGCACTTCGTGAAGGGTAGGTGGGGAAGCAGCATCTAATGATTTCTTGGCACTTGGTTTGTGTGTGTAGGTGTGAGTGTAGGAGAGAGCACGTTTGGTTTGCTGACACTAATTGAGTATTGGCAGATAGAGAATGTAAGTTTTGTGTGTGTGTGTGGAGAGAGAGAGAGAGAGAGAGAGCGAGAGAGGATCTGCAATATGTAGGCAGCTATTCTAGATCAAAATTTGGACACAGCCACGCATGCATGTGGGCGTGCACACACACACAAACACACACACACACACACACACATACACACACACACACAAAACCTACATTCTCTAGTGTGTCTCATCCTTAAACCTGACGTATGATAGCTAGTTACAGTTGAAGCTCTACATATGGGTTGAATAGTCACTAGTAACCTCAAAGGTCTCATAGATATCATAGACTCATAACGTTACTTTTGGGCCATGTCCAGAATATGAAAGGACACAGTGATCAGAAAGTTGAATAGTTTACTTTAACAAAAATGTATAAACTAGCAATTCCTAAGATTATCAGTTGCATCGGTACATTGGATGCACGTACCGTTGGCAAAGACCCAACACAAACCAAGCTAGGGATGTAGAATGCCGGTGTTGTTGAAGGAAAGAGAGAGAGAGAGAGAGAGAGAGAGAGAGATGGAGTTTTTATATCCTGTGTAGAATTTGGTCCAGATGCTCTCAATCAGGCAATTTCAGTTCCTCAGATACCTCAGACAGAAATCAGAAAATTCACCATTACTAATACAGTGTACAGCCACCGAGCAGCCGCCTAGCAGGAGCTGTCACACAGATAAAACTCTTAGCCTTATATTTTAGCAATCTAAGCAAATGAGCTGAAGCACGCAGCATGAAAACATTCAGGGCATGTCTAAACATAATTAATAATGAGTGTGTTTGGGTGTAAACGTCAAGCTTCTGAGCCAATTTCGTTCGTCATTACTGCGATTAGAATAATCCGCCTTGAAAATGGATTTTGAAGAATTTCCAGCACCAACTTGGATTCTCCTCCTCCGTCAGCCAGAGTAGGCGTAAAAAATTCCAACTTAAATGTATTATATATGGATCACCACAGACAATTCAGCTCTGACCTACCAGTCAGAGGAAGTCAAGGGAAATCCAAAATGGAGGCAATACCACCCATCAGCACTATAAGAAGCAATTTAGTTTCTGCCGCTTCAGTGCATCGCATGTTTTTCAAAAATATTCATCAAAACATTTAAAAAACAGAAGGAAATTAAGGAAAAATATGGAAAAAATGTTAAGGAAAATGCTGCAAAACAAGGCCAATTATGCAAAAAAAAAAAAAAAAACCACCAAACTCAACACCAAAAACAACTCAACCCCCCTAAACAAAACTACTCACATTTTTATGTGAGCCGCGCATCTTAGTGTGTGTGTGTGCGCGCGTCTGTGTGTGTGTGTGTGTATTTATATTTTATTTACATCTTGTGCATTATTTATGAATGTTTAATTGTTATTATAAGTATTTATAGTGTTGAATATGTATTTATTGATATTATATATACATATACATGTATGTATACGTCAGTCAGGGGGTCGCTCCTACTTCACGGAAATCGGTGGTCATGGGGGGATCTCGGTCCCCATTCGCCATGAAAAGTGAGGGATCCCTGTATGTCTCTGGATTGTATATACTAAAAATCTGAGTGCGTGCAAAATGATGCCTTTTTCTAGACAGCATTAAGCTCTCTGAGCAGCAAGCAAAGTTGACCTGACCTCTTTCTGCAGTTGTCAAAAGTAGGTAAAAAAAAAAAAAAAAGAAAGATAAACAAATAAATAAATAAAAAATACCTCCCATGCATGTAGTATACAGTATATTAAAACAACCTGAGAAGCAAACACGGAGTTACTATAGTGCCGCAAGTCTCGCAGAATCATTCATTCAGTTTCTGAACCATTTAATCTTAATTAGGGTTGCAGGGAGACTGGCACCCATCTCGGCCGACTCTGGGCGAGGGCAGAGTACACCCGAGACAGCTCACCATGCCATCGCAAGACAGAAAAAGACTGATGGCTGTACAGCCTACTCTTGATGAAAGTCAGCAATGGTTCTTTTACATGAACCTCTCACCATAGACAGTGAGAGACATGGCACCGTAGGTTGTTGTGCATTGCTCTCCACACAGTTCTGACAGGATTTTAAAAATGTAAAATGCATCTCATTTTAGTGAACCTTTTGCTTGTGTTTCCATGTAGTATATACTTATCCAACACAGGCTCCGTAGATATCACCTTGACGTTGGGGATGATTCACCATCATGCCCTTTGCCCTTGGAGACTAATCACTGTATACACAACGAAAAGGCATTCTACGCCTCAGTCTGATGATGTTTTTACTGCTACAATCATCTTGTAATTATCTCGTTAAAAATCTGAAAGAATCTGAGATTCAACTAGGGAATACACATTCAGTTCATGTGAAGATGCAATAATGCACTTTGGAATGCTTAAAGTGTGCTAATTAAAACAGAAATTGGTGCAAAGTTAATGATGTGTCATTACAAGACTCTAGTTACACTACAATGGCAGCAGGCACAAGCTTCTCTGCATAAATGTGGACTCATTCGCCATTGCACGAGAAATGTTAATTAAAAAAGCAATAAAGCAAAGTACACAGAGGAAGTGACAAAGAGTTTGCAGGTAACTGTGAGTGTACATGAAAGCCGACCCTTCTGGTTCACAAAGCAACAACTGAGCTCAGGTGCAGACTCGGTGATACTTGAGCAATTTTCAAGAATTTTGCTATGCGGGTACTATATAATGTCGAGGAAAAGATTTCTAATTAAAAACATATGAGTAAGAAAGCGGGCAGTGGTGGCCTAGTTGTATAGGGCCTCGGATCGCTGATCCAAAGTTTGTGGGTTTGAGTCCCACACTCCACAGGGTTGTCACTGTCCCCCCAGTGCAGCTAACTGGGTTATCAAAGGCCAGCCATGTCTCTCACAGTCTATGGTGAGAGGTTCATGTAAAAGAACCATTGCTGACTTTTGACAACAGTAGCTGCAAAGCTGTCAGCGTGTTTCCACCCTGCGGTGGCCTGTTGAGCTGTCCAGGGTGTATTCTGCCCTCGTCCAGAGTCGGATGGGATGGGTACCAGCCTCCCCTCTACCCTAATTAACATTAAGCGGTTACAGAAAATGAACTAAATAAGAAAGCGCCAGGCTCAGGTGTTTCTTTGTGGAGTTGTGTGGGTTTCCTCCAATGGTCCAAAGACATCCACATTATAACAATTGTCTGTTCCAAATTGCCTGTGGGTCTGAGTATGAATGTTTGTGTTGGTCTTGCAATGAGTAGTCTGGCAAGTTCTTCAAGGTGTAACGTGCCTTCTCCCAGTGTAGGCTGAGATAGGTACCGGTATATAGATTATTTCTAATAGAAGAAGATGGTTCAGGAATTTAGTTACTGAGTACAAAAGACACCGAGTTGCAATCAATAGAACATCAGATAAACATTTATTGACAGAATTCAGGAAATAACTCTTCTGGTCTTTGTTCAGTGCAGGGATAGGATGCTGACTGAATGGGGTGCATAATGTAGCGGTGACATCATGTGAAGTTTGCTGTTGTGCCAGTACTGCAGCTAATTATATCAGAAACTGCAATGTCATGATGGGAGAACATCATTATTATGCCCTCCAGAGATTATAAAACAAGGGATGAGTGGATTCACCTGCTCACTTATTTCGTTCACTCATTCAGTGTGGCCCACCTGCCACAGCCAAATTATCATGAATTAGCTTATAGGTTTTAGCTAAAGTATATGCATTATGGGTAAATCAGTAATATTCGGTGGGAAAGACTATTTCAGACTGGCTCTAATGTTTTTATTCTCAAATATAAAGGTAAGAGATGAATCTGTATACTTAGGGATACAGATATGCTGTTTTCTTGCGACAGGTTACTCTGACTTGGACACCCAGCAAAATTTATAGTAATCATATGATCATGTGCCAGTAGTGGGGAAAAAAGGAAACTGTACTAGCCCACCTTACTAATGTCTGAGTTTTGAACTGGAGAGGTCAACAATATTCCTGTGCTAGTTAGCTGTTGTCAAGAACCTGCTACACAAAACGCGGATAGAACTAAATGTAACGTAAAGTAACGTTAGCTTAGCCTTACATGAAGCCACACAAGCATGGGGAGAGCATGCAACTCCACACACAAACACCCACGCCCAGGAACTGAACCCAGGATTCTCACGTTATGAGGCACACATGCTAACCACTACACCACTCTATACACACATGATCAATATACAGGGATCCCTCACTTTCCCCGGTTAATGAGGACTAACCCCCCACACCCCGCCCCGCCGAATTCCGCAAAGTACGATCGACCCCCCCTGATTGACGTATACGTGCATGTATGTGTATATAATATCAATAATTACATATTCAACACTATAAATGCCTATGATAACAATTAAACATTCAAAAATAATGCATCAGATATATATAAAATATAAATCCTCACATACAGACATGAGCACACACACACACACACACACACACACACACACACACACACACAGATGCGCACCTCACATAAAAATGTAAGTGGTTTTGTTGGGTTGTTTTTTGTTTTTGTCTTGTTTTGCAGCATTCCCCTTAACTTTTTCCCTATTTTTTCTTAATTTCCTTATTTTTTATTTTTCGATGAATATTTTTGAAAAACCCGCAATGCACTGAAGCTGCAGAAACTGAAGCGCGAAGTAGCGAGGGATCTCTGTATTTATGATATCTATATTTATGTATGGATTGAAACAGGTTCTGCTGATACGGGGGGAGTCACTCCGCCTCGGCTCTCACACCCCTGTGTATATTTTAGGCAGGAGCGGTCTGGAGTGCTCCGTTAATAAATACACATATGAAGAAGCTTACAAACACCAGCACACAAATTTACACTCTCCAGCGTTTTACACAACCCTACACTATCCTGCAATCCTTTAAACTCACCTTCCTGTGGAAGCAGAGCAAGTCCCACCACAGGCATCCATGCAGCTTCTGAATAAAAGTGATTTGCATCTCTGCTTTATTGGCATAGGGCAGGATGATCCGACAGTTATTTGTGCATAATGATTCTGTCAATATGCAATATTCAACATGCATACTCAACGAAATGCTCTGCCGTGAACACTTACACAGATAATAAAGGACGTTTATAACATGCTGCAGATGAGAACTCTGGAGTCAAAATAATATGCCCGGTGTCACTTTGCTGCTTGATAAGAATGTATTTTTAAACAGATGCGACCCATGTTATTTCGAAGTGAATGAGCGGAGACCGTGCAGTCGTATACGCTGCCTTGTTCTCTACCTGGCTTGAGTTTTACTGGTTTTGCTTGGGAGTGCTCCGGTGGGTTTTGAGCTCGTGCCTCTGTAATTTTGCTGTCAGAAAGAATGAAAAATATCGACTGCGGCCTATGTCCTTGACAGGGACAAGTTTATTTTTTCTGCTTTGGATGCAGCTTGCAGATGTGTGTGTGTGTGTGTGTGTGTATGTGTGTGTGTGTGTGTGTGTGTGTGTGTGTGTGTGTGTGTGTGTGTGGCAATCTCACAAAAACATATTCTATAAGTTCACATGGTATTGATATCATGAAAAGTTAAGCATGGAGGACTGTAATTACAGTTTTTCCAATCTATGATCCTAATTAAATATAATCTCTGAATAATGGCCTTCATTCATTCATTCATCTGCCGAACTGCTTAACCATATGAGGGTCCAGTCCATTGCAATGCATTGCAGGGCAACTCACAGACAACTATTCACACTCACACTCATGCATAAGGATTTGAAACAGCCAAATAGCCTAATGTGTTTGCCTTTGGACTGTGGAAGGAAAGCGGAATACCTGAAGGACACAAGCACACGAGAAAACATGCAAATTACACAGAGAAATTCTCTCGCCATGTCGCTCGACACATGAACCCAGGACCTCCTCACTGAGTGGTGGATGTGCTTAGCACTCTGCCACCATGCCGCCCATTGTATACGGTGCATGCAAACGTTTTACACAGCCTGATAATAATTGCAGATTTATAAATAAAACTGAATAATGTTAGATCTTTTTAACCACTCACTGTGGAAAAGCGGCCAATAAAGTCCGGGTGACAAAACAAAGGGAAAGAATTTCTCCATAACGTGATGCACTGCTATGCTTCACTGGGTGTGGTGCTCTTAGGTAACAATAATAATAATAATAATAATAATAATAATAATAATAATAATGCGTAGAATTGTTGCTGTACAAAGCATGCATTCTATTCATAGTTGTAACTTGGTATTAAACCACTTTGGTGAATGTTTTTATTGATTTAGGTGAATATTTATGTTTTATACTTTTATTTTGTTTTGTTGGTTATACATATACTAATCACTCATGTGCCTTTCCGCACACTTGGCGAAGGACACACTGAACAGTTCACCGGTTCACAACCATTCACACTCACACCTGGAACAGCCAGTTGGCCTAAGGTGTCTTTGGACTGTGAAAGGAAACTGGATTACCCAGAGAAAGCCCACGTAGGCATGCGGAGAATTCCACACAGAAATGCCTGCGAATAAACTTCCTTTGTTTATTTACTTGCCAAGAACTAATAGAGTCATCATCACATTGCGACAACCCCACCTATGCAGCCGAGGATGGCCCCTGCTGCTGTCCTCATTTGCTTTCTCACTTCTAACCTAGCTTTCCTACTTGTTCTGCCAATCTCGCTCCTGAAAGAAAAAGTTCACCATCCGAATAAATGTGTTTAGGTATAACACAAGCGACTTGGGTTTTTTTCTGATATTTGATTAATACTAATAATGATTGTCTCAGTCATGCTGTTCATTCATTTTCTGTAACCACTTAATCCTAATTAGGGTCACAGGGAGGCTGGCACCAATCCCAGTTAACTCCGGCAAGGGCCGAGTACACCCTGGACAGATCGCCAGGCCATCGCAAGACCAAAACACACTGACAGCTATGCAGCTACTCTTGTCGAAAGTCAGCAGTGGTTCCTTTATAGCCTCACACCATAGACAGTGAGAGACATGGCCAGCCTTTGATAACCCAGTTAACTGCATGGGGGTTATGGGACAGTGGGACAGTGACAACCTGTTGAGACTGGGGCTTGAACCCCCAACCTTAGGATCTGTGATCCAGCACCTGTACCACCAGGCCACCACTGCCAGTCAGGCTGTTCAAGAGTCTAAAATGTTTGCTGAAATTGTAAATGGGCTGAGACAAGCGGAAAGCATATGCATCATCGATCAGAAAGACTGTACCCAGAAAACAAAAGGAAGAACGGAAGGCGGGGATGTAACAGGGATTGGGGGTCAAGTAGAAGATTATCAGGGCAACCTGGGTCCTTGGAGATGATGAAATTGGCTTGAGGAGGAGTGTGATGTGCAGAAAATGAAATCATTGGCATGGGCGAAACAATGTCGCTATATTGTAATAATATAGTATTTATAATATATTAATAATAATAATAATAATATATTAACAATATAATAGTTCTGTGTTCGCCAAAATATAGATCAGCTTTAAAAAAAAAAAAAACCTGTAAATAGTTTATTTCTTGTAGTTAGTGCATCCTTCCTTCTATCGCCAGCAGTCTCGCTTCCCACTGAAAAAAAAAAATCTTCTAAAGCTATTTTTGTTATCAGAAATAATTGATCCTAGTGAAGTGGTCTGTGTTCGTCTGTGTCACTGTTTTTAGGGCAAGTATTTTTTACCTGGTCTCATAGGTCAGAGGGGTGGTGCTTAAGTTTAGCTGACACAAAGCTCGTTAGACATTCTGTGAATCCGAGAATTCAATTAACCAATCTCTGACCTGCGAAATGAGGTCACCATTTAGACTGAATCCTGCAGGGAAAAGCGGCTAAAATGGGCTTTAATTCTCTTTTTATTTGAAGAGAATGTAGGAGGGTAAAGGGGTGCCTTAAATAAACGTACTGATGTGACCTACTTGTTCAGCTTTGGACTTTGAAAGTGGAACCGTTCTAAGAGAAACAGGAGCCGGTCTCTATTGATATGTTTGCTCTTCCTTTTACTTACTGTCTCTGTTTGACAGAGAAGACTGGGATATGGGTGAAAACTGGGAATTTGAGTCTTATTTCCAAGAAGAAGAAGAAGAAGAAGAAGAAGAAGTGATTTTGAGAAGGTTTGGCCCCATTAACACTACTTTATTTGGAAAATGCAATCACAGATCAGTGCATCAAGCCATGCTTTCTGATGAACCATTACGGCTGGTGTCAGTTTTGAAGGTGTCCCTCTTGAATATCCTGAAAATAAATCTCGTCAAGAGATCTAGACACACACGTGGGCTAAATATCACAGTACAATTGACCTTAACAGCTCTCAGCTTGTCTTTGATTTTTAAGTGACCAATAGACTTCATCCTAGCTTATTCCGGAGCCAATCAGGTTTTACCTTGGTTGCTCAGAGGTCTCTTGACTCATGTGGGTAAATTGAGTCTTTCTATTATTAACGTGAATTTGACCTAACTTGTGTGGTGACTTAGTAATTAGTACATCCACCAGCAGGTTCTGGGTTTAAGTCCTAGATTTGGTAAGCGTGTTTCCTTGTAAAAATCGCAATTTTTTTTTTCTGTTCTTGTATGGCTTCCTCCGGGTACTCTGGTTTTCTTCCACAATAAAAAGATGTGCATAACTGGCTGGTTAACTGGCTGTTTCAAATTGTGAGGTTTGTTGTGTGTGTGTGTGTGTGTGTGTGTGTGTGTGTGTGTGTGTGTGTGTGTGTGTGTGTGGAGACACCTGAATTGGCCAAATGATGAGTTGTTCAGGGTTTACTCAACTTATGTGCAGAGTCGGATAAAACCGCAACGGGATTCAGTGGTTCAGCAAATAAATGAATGAATGGCATGACACAAGGGTGAAGCCAAGTATTATGTAAATTTCATCATGTACACAAGCCATGTGGTCTGTCATGCAGCAGCGACCTGAGTTTGTACCTGAGAACTGTGCATGCCATAAACTCAGCTTCCATTCATTTTTTTTTTTTTTTTTTTGCTTTTTTTTGGGGGGGGGTAACAGGCTAAGTAAAGGATTTCAGCTCTCTTTTCCCCAGCAATATTTTACACCTTCATCTGGGGAATTTTCCTTCAAGGAGTCCTCAGGTGATATGTAATCCCTCCATTGGTTTCTGGTTCTGCCTTGTGGTCTCCTCTGGGTTGGACTTGCCTGGAACTCCTCTAAGGAACATTGCCCTGGAGGCAACTGAAAGAAAGCAGTAATTATGTCATCCAGTAGGTGGGACTAACTGTATAAAGTGACTGGATAGTCCAAGTGTGAAATACAGTATACTGTACAATGATCTTTAAAAAAATAAATAAATAATTGTACATTTAAAACTGTAGGGTGGCCATCTTGGTGAGACCACCTTTACTGTAAGTCCTCATGTTAGAAGTACATCTTTGCATTTAAATTTCCCTCAACCTTTTGTGTGATATATTTATACTGTAACTCTCAAAAGTAAAGTGGTCTCACCAGGTTAGTGCCAGGGCTCTTTTTTTCAAAATAGTTTTACATCCACAGTATTTTTGCCAGGCGCTCTTATCCAGAGTGGCTTACAGTTATCCTTTTTTATATCACTGAGCTATTGAAGATTAATGATTTTGCTCAAGAGTCCGGCAGTGGCAGTAGTAGCGACTGAACCTCCCAACCACAGCAGAAACCCATTACCTTAACTAGTGAGCCACCACAGATCACATTGTGTAGATTTCCTCCAGGTGCTTCAGTTTCCTCCTACAGTCCAAAGACATGTAGGCATATTGAGCTACTTGGCTGTTCCAAATGCCCCCTTGGTGTGAATTTATATGGTTGTGTGTGTCTCGGCCATGCAATAGTCTTGCAAGCTGTTCTGGGTGTAACCAGTGTGGGGTGAGATAGGCTTTGAGGGTGCCACACATTCCCCCAATGTATCTAAGAACCATTTTATAATTGGAAGTAAACAACTTTGTATGGTATGCCAGCACCACTGTGGGAGGTGTGTGCTAAAGAAAATAAGGTGTTTTGATTGGTTAATATTCTACCATGGATTGTCAGTGTTGAAACGTCCACAGCATAGGGAATACAGTGTTTTTTGAGATCGTTGATGATACAGAAGTGCATATTAAAATTGTTTTCTCCTTTTTTTATTAAATTCAGCATTAAACACTCCAGAGGCTCTTCTTCTCTCAGGGTTTGTCATGTTGCAATCTGTTGTGCATTCCTCTTCTGTCTTCTTCCTCAGGGCCTTGTTTGCTATTTGGTTAATTCATGTGGCATGCATGCTCAGCTGAAAATTAAGTATACAGTATCTTCGGAGACACATTGCGCAAAGCCTTTAGCCTGTATTTCATGGAGTGGCGAATGCTAATGAACATAGCGAATTTTGGATTCACCAACTTTTCTGACGAAGGTTGCTGAAAATCAGAGTTCAACCTTTAGCAACATTGATGCAAATGCTTGTGGAAGTGTTTGCGAAAGTTGGTGGACATCGGTGACTATTAGACTTTATTAGTTACTATATTAGTTACCACTGTTTGGGGACCTTTGTGACCTTTTGTCAATTCCTGGTTAAGAAACATGTGACTGTCAGGAAAATGTGCGAATTGAACTGAACCGATTCCTTTCTATGGTTGCTAAAGAAAATAAAATAAGGGGAAGAAAATGAGGAAGGAAAAGAATGATTGATGGACCCATCCTTATATAAAAAGGGGGGCACAAACCCTCCCAGCATTGCTTTCAGTACTTGGATAACAAAAAATACTTTTAGTGACCACCATTACAATTGTTTTGCTAAGGGTTGCAACTGTTTCTGAACAAGTTCACTATTCAGTTCAGTTCATTTTCTGTAATCACTTAATCCTAATTAGGGCCACGAGGAGGCTGCCGCCCATCCCAGCCAACTCCGGGCGAGGGCAGAGTACACCCTGGACAGTTCGCTAGGCCATCGCAGGGCAGAAATACGCTGATGACTTTGCAGTCTACTCTTGTTGAAAGTCAGCAATGTTTTTTTTTTTTTTTTTTTTTTACATGAACCTCTCACCATAGACAGTGAGAGACATGGCTGGCCTTTGATAACCCAGTTAGCTGCACTGGGGTGGACAGTGACAACCTTGTGGAGAGTGGGACTCGAACCCCCAATCTTAGGATCAGTGACCCAGCGCCCTATACTACTAGGCCATCGCTGCGCTCATGTTCAAATTTATTTTCAAAAAGAAAAACTGTTCGCAAACCTTTTACAAATGCTAAAGAGAGCGAACATTCAGTACATCTGTCAGCATCCTCCGCTTCATGAGTTACAGGATTTAATCAGCACTCACACGGGAAGTGACCCGTGACACTCGAATCATTTTCCTGCTGAACTGCACGTGAAATCACCCATCTTATGCAGTTTATTGAGGCGATTAAGAAAATGCTTTTGGGAAAGTCAGTGTTTGGTGGAATCTGTCAATCAATGGTATCTTTACACTCTGATTGGCTATTGCTTGAATCATTCACGTGAGACTTTGGCTATGTTCCCACCCACTTTTTGCCTGTCATTGATCATTTTGCTGGCGATCATTTGATTGGTTGCTTGTGACTTCCTGAGTGAATCAGACTTTTAATACATCTTCCTTTACTGCAAGATATTTCAGATCAACACAGAAGCCTGAAACCCTTCACGTATAAACATGTGACCCAGAAGATCATGATTCAAGTACGGACTTCAAAGGCCTCGTAGAACAAAAAAACTTTACAGAGTGTTTCACAGACAGGGGATTAGATTGCAAATTCATTTTGAATTCAAATTCCTGTGAGAGACATAAGAGAGAATAAATGTGTGTGTGTGTGTGTGTGTGTGTGTGTGTGTGTGTGTGTGTGTGTGTGTGTGTGTGTGTCATTCATAAAGACTATCAGAGAAAGCCAGCTTTCTTTCCGCTTGACTGGGTGTGATCGAGTGTGAAAAGAGAATTGGACCTTTATCTCAGCGTATACGATAGTATTTGTTACGGTGGAACCGAATATCTCTCAGTGATTAATTCATCTTTGAACTCAAGCTTCATTTAAGCACACATCTTTCACTCTGTTTGTATAACTTATCTTATTTTCATTTCTTGGGAAAGCATGCATCATAGTGTGCAAGTTCATGATCCTTGGTACTAATTAAAGAAAACTGTTTTGTTTTTTTAATTAAAAAAAAACTTCAGCTTTTGTATGAAAACAATAATATTTCCTATTGGTTATTACATGTGGATTTAGGTGGACGCATAGAATTTAAGTAACAGTGCATTGGTGGTGTAGTGATTAGCACATTGGCGTCACAGCCGGAAGGTCCTGGACTCGAATTCCCAGCCTTGGCACGTTTCTGTGTTGAGTTTCATGTTCTCCGGTTTGCTTGTATGGCTTTAATCCGGGTACTCTGGTTTCTTCCAGCAGTCTGAAGACTTTAGACTTTAGGCTGTTTCAAATTGCCTGTAGGTGTGAATTTTGATGTGAATGGTTTTGTATATGTGGCTTTGCCCTGAAATGGTCTGGCGAGCTGTTCAGGGTGTTCCAGACTCTTTTAAAACCTCGTATGATCGAGTGGCTCAGCATAGTGATCGTGAGTATACATAATATCATCAGCGGAAGGTCTTCATAAAGATAGGAAGATAAACATGTGTGTGGTACAGTATGTAATATACAGTATTGGTCAGAATCTAATGGCCAAGGTAAAAATATCCACTGCTGTGGGACTGGGTGTCATTTCATATCATTTTTTAGATATTTAGTAAAGAATGTAATATTTATCAAGCGCTGCATATGTAAATCATTAGCTGTAGCATAATTCACTTCCCTGCTTAGACTGATAAAATATACTCATGTCCGAGCGAAAAGCTACAGTCGTATTCTCAAGAGCTTTTTCAGCTTCACTCCTGTGTGTGTGTGTGTGTGTGTGTGTGTGTGTGTGTGTGTGTGTGTGTGTGTGTGTGTGTGTGTGTGTGTGTGTGTACAGAGATCAACCAAACATGAAAAGTGCTGACATAAGAAAGTCTTTTCACAATAATTTCAAACTAGGCTTTGAACACCCCCCCCCCCACACACACACACACACACACGCACGAACACACACACACACACACACACACACACACACACACACACACACAGAGAGAGAGAGAGAGAGAGAGAGAGATTCTAAAAGAATACTGATTTCACTTATTTCTGGATTTTTTTTTTTCATTGTTGTTGTTTTTGGTGATTGCAGGGTTTTTACTCCTCAATCAATGGATATGACATAAATAGAAACAGAGAGAATATGTCCTGCAGGTAAACAAAAAGTGATACAAAGAATGAGAAAGATGTCAGACAAAAAGAAAGACAATTCCACATGTCTAAGACAGGGGGCGTCATGGTGGCAGCGTGGTTAGAGCATCTTACTCACAGCAAGCGGGTCCAGGGTTCAAATCCCAAGATTGGGAGTTCAAGCCCCACTCTCAACAGATAGTCACTGTCCCCCCAGTGCAGCTAACCGGGGGATCAAAGGCCGGCCATGTCACTCACTGTCTCTGGTGAGAGGTTCATGTAAAAGAACCATTGTTGACTTTTGTAAACAGTAGCTGCATAGGCCTTCTGCCTTCTGCCCTGTGATGGACAGGCTGTACAGGAAGCTGTACAGGGTGTACTCTGCCCTTGCTGAGATGGGTGACCCTAATTAGGATTAAGTGGTTCGGAAAATGAATGAATGAATGATTTTCAAGTTCCCCAAAAGAAAAACCCAGATGATTGGAAATGGCATTTTTGAGTTAGTAGAGCTGTATAACTGAATGAAACTGTGGACGGATGGATGGACATTGTGTGGGAAGATTCACCTGTTAAAATGGAGGAAAAGGAAATAAACGTTTTGATTTCTGGACCAATAAATAAAAAAACTCATAATTACAAATACATTTGATCCTCAAATAACAGCAAACAGACAAGAAAAAATAATTATGTAAGGAAATAGCAATGGAAATTAATTAACAGGAGTTCTTGTGCATTTAGTACTCAGCCTGCACTGATGTGAATCACCAGCAGAGCAGAGAGTTATTTCATTTTACAACTCTCTTTGCTTAACTGAGTATGCATGGTATATTGCGCCGATCCGAGCAGATAATTAATTGATATGAGACTTGCAACCATGCTAGTAGGTTTACGCTTCTGACCAACCATATTTGCTTAGGGTTACAAAAGTCCGCAAAACAGTGTACACACAAAGATCACAGAGACGACGTCTTAACACAAGGGTAACACGCTACAGTATATAACTGATTTATATATATATATATATATATATATATATATATATATATATATATATATATATATATATAAAACTGAGCTGGGAAGAAAGAGGGGCACGTTCAGTCTGTCATTTGTAAACAATAGATGCAGCGTCATTGTGTCATTATGTCAGCATACTACGTAGGTACATCTAAACTCAAAATGTGACTTTAAAAAAAAAAACGTAAAATCGAAAAAGCATAAAACGGATGAACATAAGTCAGGGAGCGTCTGTATTATTATTATTATTATTATTATTATTATTATCAATAATAATTATAATAATAATAATAATAATAATAATAATAATAATAATAATAATAATAATGCACGCAGAGAGTGCAGACCTCCACCAAGGTACTGCAATTCTATCTTTTGATTCTTTATCCTGGTAAATAATCTCAGGTTACAGAGGGAGTTGTTCCACAATTCTTTTTGAGTTCTTTTGTTCTCAAATTTGATTGATTGAAAAATTCCAAAAAATAGTTTCAGAAATTAAAAAAAAAGAACTTTTGTATCTGCCTCAAAATGTTTGCATTGTGTAAACATTTTATAGAAATAAATAGAAGAATAATCACAAAGAGACTTCTGCATTGAAAGACCTGCTTCCAAAGATGGATCATATGCCATGGTTTAATGAAAACTAACTCTGATAAAAGTTTGAAGGGACCCATTCACTTCCCAAAAATATTAAATAAACACGTCACAACATCTTTCTGAAACCATTTGCTTATTCCTGGACATGAGTGTCAAAGATCCCTGCAACAGCTGCAATGATATTGGTAAACATTGCCATCTTCTTTAGTTTTCTTGAAATCTTATGCCTTCTTCTGTTTAAAAACACTTGGTCTGAGACTTTTCCACTTTCTCTGAATTGGTGTTGCACTGCGAAGTTATCGCGAATGCATCAGATGACTCCTCTGGCCTCCCAGTCTTTTTATTGTTGTTGTTACTACAAGCAGACCCA
>CM045738.1:22529796-22597296 GCA_024760905.1 Plotosus lineatus
ATAACCCAGTTAGCTCCAATGGGGGGACAGTGACAACCTTGCGCAGAGTGGGACTCGAACCCCCAACCTTTGGATCAGCGATCCAGCACCCTATACCACTAGACCACCACTGCCCCTTTTATCAAAATTGAAATTGATATTTATTGATCGATAAACCGCTCATATTGCCCATATTCATTCTTAAAGAAAATGCTGCTTTTAAATGTTGTGATGGTCTGTACAGATTTTCAGAGTGTAATCCGTCTTCCTCCAGTGTCAGCTCAGACACAACCCGAGTGGGATTAAATGGGTTTGGCAAATGACTGAGTGAGTGATATATTGGGTCGGCTCAGTGGTGAAGTGTGTATCATTTCCACCTTCCAGCATCTCCTGAAGGGAGTCCTGGGTTTCGAGCCCAGGTCCTGATGCGGGCGTTTCTGTGTGCAATTTACATGTTTTTCTAATGCTTGAGTTGGTTTCCTCTGGGTGCTCCGGTTTCCTTCCACAGTCCAAAGCACATTAAACTGATTGGATATCCTCAATTTCATGAAGGTGTGAGTGTGAATTGTGAATGGTTTTGCGTTTTTTGTGTGTGTGTGTGTGTGTGTGTGTGTGTGTGTGTGTGTGTGTGTGTGTGTGTGTGTTGGCTCTTTGATGGATTGGAGAACTGTTCAGGGTGTACGCCATCTTCACCCATAGCCATCTGAGATAGCCTCCAACTTGCCCACAACCATAGTAGGAATAAGCAGCTCACACCTAGAGGCAACTTGGAACAGCCTAAAATGCACATGTTTGGTCTGTGGGAGGAAACCGGAGTGACCAGAGGAAACCCATGCAAGAATGTAGAGAGCATGCACAGAGGCTACACAGAAACACCCTCAACCAGCATGGGGCCTGAATGCAGGCTGTAAGATCGATGAGCTTAAAAGCTCATCTTTTACTTTACACTTCGCCACTGTGCCGCCCAAAAGCAATACAGTGTAGAGTGTTTCTGTTTAGTTTTGTAATAGGGTTTTGTTTTTGTTGGGGGTTTTTTTTGTATCTCTTGTGGTACTTTTGTAATACTTTTGTGTGCAATAAGATGTTGGTAACACATTAGCAAGGCTCCCTCTTTCTCTCTCCCACAAAAAAGTAATTACTTTTCTGAAAGGATGAATTAACAGATATAGAAATTAATTTACAAATACATTTCACTGAACAACCTACGCATGCATTTAGCTGTGCAATTTAACCAAATGTTCATCCTCATTCTGCTGCAGTCGAAAGTAGCAAACAATCAACTCGACAAAAAAAAATCCCAAACTAATAATTATTGCAATTTTGCGGGTTTTTTAGAGTCAGCGTGTTTAAAGAACACGTTTCACAACACGGTCAACACACATTAGATATAAAATAGCAGAAAATTCTTGGAGCCTGAGTTGAACTTGGCGAACTTACTGAAGCTCAACAGCACAAACGAGGTTCGATGACCTTCACGTTCCCAATTCATGACATTCAGTCCATGAAAGCCCAGCTGACACAGAACGCTTTGCAATGTTATTGCAACATTGCATAAAGTCAAATTTTGTTGATTGCATAAAATATTTTCGGAACACTGTGACAGTATCAAGCCATAATATTTATGACGAAGATTCACCTGAATTTATGCACAACTGTTGCCAAAAAGTTGTACACATCCAGGCCTTGAAACAGCCAATTAGCCTAACGTGCATTTCCTTGGATTGTGGGAGGAAACCGGAGTCCTGGAAGAAACCCATGCAAGCAGGAAGAACATGCAAACTCCACACAGAAGCTCAGGTCGAGCTCAGGACTCAAACGCAGGACCTTACTGCTGTGAGGCAGTCCAGTTAATCACTACAGTATGCCACTGGTCTAGTTCAAGAAAGTTAAATATATGGGAAAAAAAATTCCTGGTCTAAACACTGGGTGTCGCTGTTACATAAAACCAAATCTACAACAAAACAATAATTTCCCAAAATCTTTTACTTCTACAATAAGATAGTGAGGGCTCATTCTATAGGCCTATATTAATAATCATGATATTCCTCTTAAAACTATCTATATTAAATAAATGTAAAATATAATATCAATTCAGGTGTTTTCTGAGGCTTAAAGAAGTGCGTGTGTTTAATTGGCAAGAATTTTGATTTTAGTATGTATTAGTGGCAGTGGTGGCCTAATGGTATAGGGTGCTGGATTGCTGATCCTAGGGTTGCGGGTTCGAGTCCCACTCTGCACAGGGTTGTCACTGCCCCCCCCAGTACAGATAACGGGGTTATCAAAGGCTGGTCATGTCTCTCACTGTCCATGGTGAGAGGCACGTAAAAGAACCATTGCCGACTTTCATAAAGAGTAGCTGCACAGCCATCAGCATGTTTCTGTCCCTTGCTAAAAGGGTTGTGTCAGGAAGAGCTTCCGGCGTAAAAACCTCAGCCAAATCAAACATGCGAATCAGATGATTTTCTGTGGCGAGCCCTGAAAAGGGAAAAAGCTGAAAAGAAACTACTACATGCACAGAAAAAAAGTCTAGAATAGAACAAGCTCATATAGTTCATTTTCTGACCCACTTAATCCTAATTAGGGTTCAGTGGAGACTGGCGCCCATCTCAACCGACTCTGAGCAAGGTCAGGTTGCACCCCGGATAGCTCACCAGGCCACAAGCTTATTAGCTGAAATTGAATTTACTTCGGCTATCTCAGCCAACTTGTGACGAGAATAGCCTACAGCCTGAACATGGGCATGTCTTTGGACCGTGGGAGGAAATCATATTACTCCAAGGAAGCCCATACAATCACGGGAAGAACATGCAAACTGCACACAGAATCCCTTTTCCAATCCTGGGAACTCAAACCTAGAACCTTTTTGCTGTGAAGCAGACATGCTAACGCCTACGCGATCATGTCCCGTTCTCATAATGGAACCATTTAAATGCTGCATAGTGGACCTTTAACCTAATGAGAACTAAGAATAACCCTCGATGGGGTTGTAATTCATTCTCCTATTTGTCTCTCTAAAGCAGAATAGCATTAATAGCATTCACGTACAGTAAGAGACTTCATTGTTTCTGGTTTGTAATGTGTTGTATGACCTTTTACTTTTGATGGTATGTCATTATATTACATCTTCCTTCCTTTCATTCGTAATTAAAAAGTATGTGTGCTTGTATTTCATATTATATATATATATATATATATATATATATATATATATATATATCTTCTTCTTCTTTTCCTTTCGGCTTTTCCCTTCAGGGGTCGCCACAGCGAATCATCTGCCTCCATCTCACCCTATTCTTTGCATCTTCTTCTCTTACACCAACGACCTTCATGTCCTCCTTCATCACATCCATGAATCGTCTCTTTGGTTTTTTATATATATATATATATATATATATATATATATATATATATGCAAATGGTGCAAATCATGAAACAAGAGCCAAACTTTGCACGAAAATTGACTGTCTTCATTGAAGTGCAACTCTCTGCATGCTGCCTTAGTATGTGCAGATGACTGGCTGTAGTTTTATTGGGTTTCTAATACATTTCACTTCATTTCCCAAAGTGCTATATCCTTAATTCGGGAAGGTTCTCGCTCATCCCAGCTGTCTCCGGGTGAACACACAGAGCAACACACACACACACACACACACACAGACACACACACACACACACACACACACACACACACACACACACACACACACACACACACAATTTGCCTAACGTGCCTTTGGACAGTGGGAGGTAACCAGAGCACCCTGAGGAAATAAACTCAAGCGCATGGAGAACAAGCAAACTCTACAGAGAAATGTCCTCACTAGGCACAGGGCTCGAACCCAAGACCTCCTTGTGTGAAAAGCGCTAATCACTACGCCACTGCGCCAACCAAACACAGCGTTCACTTCCTCACTCACTGATTTGCCAAGTTACTTAATCTTACAAGGGTCGCAGAGAGCCTGCAGCCTATCTCAGCCATCCGAGGACAAAGATGGTTTCACCCTGCACAGTTCACCAGGCACCCTGGACAGTTCGCAAGGGCCATCGCAGGGCAGAAACATACATCGCTATGCAGCTACTCTCGACGAAAATCAGCAATGGTTCTTTTACAGCCTCACACAGTGAGTGGCAGTGAGAGACATGGCCGGCCTTTGATAACCCAGTTAGCTGGACTGTGGGGACAGCAGTGACAACCCGTTGACAGTGAGGCTTGGACGCCGAACCATGGGATCGGTAATCCGCCACCTTACCATCAGGCCACTACAAGCATTGCAGGTTAGACAATAGAAATAAAAGCTGATAGATGGAATGAGTCGACTATTGTTATATGAACTGCGATGGTCTGACGAGCTGTCCATGGTGTATCCTTCCAGCGCCCAGGAGATGGGCGCCAGCCTCTCCGTGACCCAAATTAGGATTAAGCGGCTTAGAAAACGAATGGATGAATAACTATTAATCTATAAAAAAACTTTTTTTTACATGATTCATGCTTCTTTACACATGATTTTCATCACACGATTCTTTACACATCCTGCATTTATTTTCAGACATGATTAATGTACACGGAATGTATTTGTTTTTATAGAACATCTAATTATATTCACCACACTTTTTTCGCAAGATGTCAGATGTGTGCTGAAGTCAACATGACCCCCTACTGCTCTCGTAATCACATGTGAAATTGATGTGACTTTTCCCATAAAGGGTTGAGGATATTTCACACAGAGGTTGGACGCACCCTGTGGTCCCAGAGCACTGCTGCACAAAGTGAATTTCTTGCAACCTATTTAAAGACGCAGTGTGTACTATATTCCAGACGGCACGCTAAGGTTGCTAAATGAGGCAAAACACAAACAGCTACAAACAGCTGCTTCCCACTGTGCTGAATACTCTGCATTTATTCTTGTAGAATTGTTTTTAGCTGTGAGGAGCTTCGTTATTTACTCCTATATGTTCCCTGAATTAATCATTATTCACCAATTAATTAAAAGTGAACAATTTTTAAGACTACTACTACTACTGCTGCTACTACTACAGGGCAGTAGTGGTCTAGTGGATAGGGCGCAGGGTCGCTGATCCTAAGGTTGGGGGTTCGAGTCCCCACAAGGTTGTCACTGTCCCCCCATTGCAGCTAACTGGGTTATCAAAGGCGGGCCATGTCTCTCACTGTCTATGGCGAGAGGTTCATGTAAAAAAAAAACATTGCTGACTTTCATAAAGAGTAGCTGCAAAGCCGTCAGCGTGTTTCTGTCAGTCTAGGAACCACCACAACCGACTCAGCCAGCTGAGCCACCGTGGAACGGACCTAGGCCTAGAGAGCGGGGATCAGCCAGCGCGAACTGTCTCTCGCTATACAAAAAAAATATACTCAGTGCAGGTGAGGAGAAATAACTTTTCACTATCTTCGAATTCGAAGAACAGAGCCATCACTACTACTACTAAGAAAGAGAACACTTTATCTTTATTTTAGCAGCAAAAGGTACTATTATTATGAATAGTTTTAAAAATAAGTGCAGGGATCCCTGGCTACTTCGCGCTTCTATTCATACAGCTTCAGTGCATCGCTTTTTTATTTTTTTTAATATTCATCGAATTAAAAAAGAAGGAAGAAAAGAGGAGAAAGTTAAGGAAAATGCTACAATAACAAGGTAAATTATGCAAAAAAGAAAACCCTAAACAAACAGAAAACAAAAAAAACAACCCAAAACCTCCCATCAAAACTACTGACATTTTTGTGAGGTGTTCATCTGAGTGTGTGTGCGGCGCGTCTGTATGTGTTTGTATTTATATTTTTACACCTTATGCATTGTTTTTTAATGTTTAATTGTTATTATAAGCATGTATAGCATTGAATATGTATTTATTGATATTATATACACATATACAGTACATGTACGTATACCTCAGTCAGGGGGGTTGGGGGGGGGGGGTTGATTCTACTTCGCAGAATTCAGTGGTCGCGGGGGAATCTTCACAAAATCACTTTTAAAACCCTTCAGATTTTTTCAACTTTATCGCTTAGATTGGTTTTCCTAAGTCTTTGCTGGCTTTTTGTTATAAATTTACGTTTTCCTCAATTTTTTAAAATACCATAGGTAAGTAGGTCATTGTTATTCTTGCAGCATCATAAAGAAAATACCAGACCTGTTTATTTCCCTCTTTTATTGTTGTTTTATATCTCAGATATTTATTCAAAGCTATCGCACATCAGAAGGAAAAAAAAAAAAAAAAAAGTTCTTTAATCAAAAATTTCAGTCGATCTGGGGTTTCAAGCTGGTGCAAGCTGTGTGACATCACAATAGGAAGTCCCGCATAGTGCAGCCTGCAGTGAAGCCTGGCTGTCACTGGACATTTAGTCTGGCTGTTGGAGGATGACTCCAGAACATTGTTAATTCACAAGAATTACCTAATGCCTGTTGAACTGTCATCAGACGGCTTTAAAACCGCCTCTGTTTTTCTTCTCTATTATTAATATTATGCGACTCCATAGCCTGATACACAATAATAAAATGTATCTTTTCTTGATAAAAGATTTTTTAGGCCATGTCTCTCACTGTCTATGGTGAGAGGTTCATGTAAAAGACTTTCTTAAAGAGTAGCTGCAAAGCCGTCAGCGTGTTTCTGTCCCTTGCTAAACGGTTGTGTCTGGAAGAGAATCCAACGAAAAAACCTATGCAACCCGTCTTCACTTTAAGTTGGGTGAGATAAGCGACAACCTCCTGGCGACCCCATGAGGGTTCAAGTAATTTGAAAAATGAATAAATTAATGAACCTAAACCAAAGCTGCCAACTATACCATCACTTGGCCAAGACAAACACACAACCAGCCACACTCACACTCAGTTCCAAGACTTTTGCTCACAGGACAAATGCTCACAACCTTCATGAAAAAAACAGATATTTGCTCACAACATAATTTTTTTTTTTTCGATTTTAACCCGAAGCCAAACCCAAAACCCTAACCCTAAACCTAACCCAAACCCTAACCCTAACCCCTAACCCTAACCCTAAACCCTATCCTAACCCTAAACTCTAACCCTAACCCTAACCCGAATCCCGATACTAACTCGAAACCCTAAACTTAACCCTAAACCTAACCTTAACCCTAAACCCTAACCCTCATCCTAAACCTAAACCCTAAACTCTAACCCTAACCCTAACCATAAACCCTAACCCTAAACCTGATACTAATTCGAAACCCTAACCTTAACCCTAAACCTAACCTTAACCCTAAACCCTAACCCTCATCCTAAACCTAAACCCTAAACCTACCCCTAACCCTAATCCTAAACTCTAACCCTAAACCTAAACCTAAACCCAACCCTAAACCCTAATCCTAACCCGAACACTGATCTGAACACTTAACCTGACCCTAACCCTAAACCCTAACCCTAACCCTAAACCCTAACCTTAATGTATAATGAGTTAAAGTAGCATTCTGTATTTATAAGGATAAAGAGTTTTTATAACACATTGTGATCTTTTTGTATTATACATTTATTAGAACAAAGAAAAAAGATGTCGTGAGCAAATGTCTGTTTTTTCATTAAGGTTGTGAGCGTTTGTCCTGTGAGCAAATGCTCACGCACGCACCCTCACACTCACATCCTGGAGCAACCAATGGGCCTCATGTACATGTCTATGGACTGTGGGCACCCAGAGGAAATCAGGGAGAACATGCAAACTCCACACTAAAACTCCCAAGCACAGGACTAGACCCCAAGTGCTCTTTGGTGTGAGGAGGACACGCGAATCACGAGGCCAACATGCCGCGTAAGTGTTACATTCTCGAATGTTACACATCAAACTTCAGAAACAGACGCATGGTAGCAAAGCAAGCTTCAACATTTACTTTCAGTTCATTCATGCTGATGTCTTGTTTCCTTTGCTGTGCAAATTCAGTCGATTTTCTTTCATCTCCTTAGACTGACCTGACACCTCAAGCCCTCTTGCTGAGCTCGATTTAAAAGCGAAATAAAACAACCACTGAATACTAATTCACTATAAATTCTTCTGAATATAACAGCTTGTGTTGCGCAAATATTTAGCAACCATTACAAATAGCACAGCATACCATAGGTACTGTATACTGTATATCTATATGTTTGATCCCTGAGAGATTTAGTGCACCTTCATGCTTTCAGTTGCTGCATTACACTTTCAGTGCTGCATTACACTTCGCTTCCGGGAAATAAATGGATCAGATTAAAAGCATAGTCCTGAAGTGCACATGAGAAGCTTCTGCATGGACGTAATGGCGGTGGAGCTGCGCTTGTCTTCTCCACTCCTCTGTATCCATAACCCTGTGATTGATGATAATTGACATATGGTGCCTTGGACTAGTGAAGCAGCCCCTGGGGGGGTTGGAGGTGGGGGGAGGTGAGGCGGGTTGGGGGAGAACCTGGGAAAAGCCCCAGAGTGGAATTATATTCTGATCCGCAATGCGGCTGAACTCAGTACAGCCTGAAGTGGCGCATGCGCAACTCCAAAAGCATGGCAGGTTACAGCCCCCCACACACACACTCCCCCCACCCCAAACATATCCCCCACCCCCACCCTTCAAAAATATGAAAGATAGAATTATAAGACAGAAATTTAAATGTTGTAATCAAAGGTAATCAAAGTGTTCTCAGGTTCAACTGAGTTAAAGATGTAATATTTACCCCCGTCCTGCCTGAACTCCCTGTATAGAACTTTGGACACACACAAGAAGTGGTGCATTGCCGGAAGGTGGACGTATAGGTTAAACCCAGTCAGAAAAACAAATGATCCACTGTGTTCTGTGTCCTCAGAGTTTTCCTCAAATAGCCGCATGGACATCACACGCACACATGCGCACACACACACACACACACACACACACACACACACACACACACACACACACACATATATATATACATATGTGTGTGTGTGTGTGTGTGTGTGTGTGTGTGTGTGTGTGCATGTGTGTGTGTGAGCATTGCAGCTTGTTATTTTAAATATGGAACAGAATTGGATTGAATGTCTTCTATTCAAAGGTCACAGTATTTGGTGTGTGCATGTATATTTGTGTGTGTGTGTGTGTGTGTGTGCGTGTGCGTGTGCGCGCGCGCGTGTGTGTGTGTGTGTGTGCTGCTCAAGTGACACTAATAATAAATGTCAAAAACCATAACACACACACACACACACACACACACACACACACACACACACACACACACACACACACACACACACACACACACACACACACAGTGCCGCATTCTTATACGTTTGTTCTTAACATGACCTCAGCATTGCTAATTTATTTGTAGATAATAAAAAGGCCTCTGCACATTTTCTCTCCTCTTATTGAGCTCATCGCCTTTTCGTTTGCTTTAAACATGGATTGGTCGAGACCATTAAAGGAGCAAAGAGGAGCAGCTGTGGCCTCATCAAGACTTCATTAAATCAGAGAAACTATCTCTTTCTTCTCTCATTTGGTCTCTCGACACCTGTGGTGTGTTGTTCTTCTGTTTACCGATACAATGTGAGTAAATAACTCACATCACAGCAGTTCAACAGAAGATAGCCTGTGGCCTAGTTCAGCCTTATGCTTTCTCTTGCCTCATCATTCCTCTGGTCAAGGGACCTCTGAAAGCCGGCTAGGAGATAAAGTGGTTTTTGAAAAATATTTTCAAATGTAATTGATGTTTCAGAGCCAGTGGTGTGCTGGTGGTAAAGGGACTGGATCACTGATCCCAAGGTTGGGGGTTCAAGCCCACTCTCAACAGGTTGTCACTGTCCCCCAGTGCAGCTAACTGCCTTACCAAAGGCTGCAAATGTCTCTGAGTGTCTATGGTGTGAGGTGAATGTAAAAGAGCCAGTGCTAACTTTCGACATGAGTAGCTGCATAGCTGTTAGTTTGTTTCTGCCCTGTAATGGCCTGGAGAGGTGTCCAGGGTGTACTCTGCCCTTGCCCGAATTGGCTGAGTTGGGTTCCAGCCTCACCATGTCCCTAATTAGGATTAAGCAGTTCAAAAAATGAATGCATGAATGTTGTGCAGCACCTCTATCCTCCAAATTCTGTCATCTTGATATTATTCCTAAAGCTCCTCACTGAGTGATGAATGTTGATAAAGGTTGCAAATTCTGGGTTTTATAAAACAATTCGCAAACAGTTTTCCTTGTCGCCAAGAAATTTTTAATTTATTTTTCCACAAATATTTGCAAACAGTTGTAACACAAGCCGCTAAAATCGTTTTTGGTTCGCCAAGTAGTGAACACTGCTGGGGAGGGTCTGCTCACCGTATTCTTTTTTTTCCCCGAGTCCATCAGTACAGGTGATGGTCCATCAATAGGAACTCCTAAGCACTAGTTCTTTAAGTTGAAATGATTTTCTCCTCTCGTTTAACAATCTCGCTCATGTTTAAGAATTCACACTGCTGTTAGCCGCGTTTGAGTTCTGGGGAAAGTCAGCGTGTTTCACCTCCGCCAAGTAATATTTATGCGAACATAACTTTAACACCAAAGTACGCTTTAACCTTTTGCTTTTTTTCCCTCTGGATAACATTAAGTATTTTACAACTTTCAAGCAGTTTTATAAATCTCTGGTGCAATCGGATGCCCTGACTCTGCCTTCCAGCCACATATCGTAATAATAGACTTTTCTTCTTTCACTTCTTCTTCTTCACTCCTAAATTCACTCCTTTCCCCAATCATGCATTTTGCTCAAGGCTTTCTTCATTTATTTCTTATCATTTACGTGCCTCCTTCCATCATTCAGTCAAACCTCTACCTTTTACATTCTCACCATCCCTATTTGGATTTGAATTTTGCTGGAATGGGGTCTCACAAAAAGACAAATTTCTCCAGGCCTGAGAGTGCACAGTGGAGCCAAATTGCAGGGGAAGAATAGAGATTGAGAGCAAGAAAGAACCATTTTTCATAATGCCTTTGCCGTGTCCTGCTGGCAGGGTCATGTGATAACCTGTGGATGCCAGCATGTGTCTCATAACAGCCGAGTTAGCTGGAGTCTTGCCATCTCATCATCAGCGCACCTGACCGTGACAGCGCAGCACTGTCTGTCTGCCCACTGCATTCATTTACAAGCTTTCTTTCTGTTATTAAAGTTCAATATTCCATTTGTGGGCTGTGATGGATTTTTACAATCATTTTGAAAGTGACACTGGTTGACTATAACAGAGATTATCTTCTACTTTGATGGCTCATCTAACTGCTCTAAAATCATTTCTCTGCCAGAAGCAGAGGTCTCGGATGGTCTATCAATGCTCAGTGCTCTGAAACACTCTGATAGGATGGCATCTGTCTCTCTCGTGTGCGCTTTCGAGCTGGGATGTGTTGGTTGTTTGTGGATGCTGTGGAAATATCAGAGCTTCTCTGCGCCCGTTGTGTCAGAATAAAAACATCTGAAACCTGTCACGGAGAAACCGTCTCTAAAACTTCCCTTTTTCATTCTCGCACTGCAGATTTTTTCCTTCTCTCTTAGCACAGACAGTGCTGGATGAGGGATTTGTAATCGAGGAAACTTTAAAGAGTTCATTCTGAGTAATTATCCATTGCCAAATGGGCCAGATGGAAACAAATAAACAAACAAATAAACAAACATAATAATAATAATAATAATAAGAAGAAGAAGAAGAAGAAGAAGAAGAAGAAGAATGAATCCATTCATTCATTCATTCATTTTCTGAAGCGTTTAATCCTGATTAGGGTAGTGAGGCGGCTGGCACTCATCTCAGTCGACTCAGGCCAGAATATTATTATTATTATTATTATTATTACTCCGTGATGCCCTGGCGAACTGTCCAGGGCATACTTTGCCCTCGCCCAGAGTCAACTGAGATGGGCGCCAGCTTCCCCGCAACCCTAATTAGCATTAAGCAGTTCAGAAAATTAATTAATGAATAATAATAATAATAATAATAATAATAATAATAATGATAATGATAATGATAAATGGTGGCACAGTGGCATAGTAGTTAGTACACTAACAGAAAGAAGGCCTGGGTTTGATTTCCAAACTGGCGTTTCTGTGTGAAGCTTAAATATTATGCTAATGCATAGATGGGTACCTCGAAGTACTGTACTTCCATTTCCTGCAACAATCCAAAGACATGCACAGTCAGCTAATTGGCTGCTTCAAATCAACTCTAGGTGTGAATATGAGTGTGAATGGTTGCATCTCTGTTTGGCCCTGCTATGGTCTTTTGAGCTGTACTTTGCCCTCACCCAGAGTCGGCTGAGATAGGCCACAGCCTCACCACAACCCTAATTAGGATTAAGAATATTAGAAATTAAGTGAATGAATTAATGAATGAATTAATAATAATAATAATAATAATAATAATAATAATAATAATAATAAATCATTTTAGCTATTTTTTACAATACCACATCGGCAACAAAAATCAAGATGTCAATTTATGTGTACTGCTCTGTAAAGTTCTTTCTTAATACATAAATAATACATAAATTATGCAAAAAAATACACTTCCAGAACAGATGAACACACTGCAAGGAAGCATATTTTTCAAAATTAGTTTTTAAAATACTGTGTCTGACAAACATTTTACCTTCTTGGAGCTTTCTATGCTGGGTATTGACACAACCCAGAATCGAAATGGACTTAATTGGGGATTTATGTCAATATATTTGCACAGTGAAGCAGAGTTCATTACAATTTGCACAATTTATCAGTTGCTAAATCTATGATTATTTATTTTTTACCTCCAGGACTGGAGATGATTCAGCCCATAAGGAGCTTTGAACATCTTGAACTATAGCATATATATATATATATATATATATATATATATATATATATGTATATATATATATATATATATATATATATATATATATATATATATAAAGCACACACACATATTTTATATATATATATGTATATATATATATATATATATATATATATATATATATATATTCTTCTGTAATCACCTGAAGACCTGAAGAGAGAGGATGGTTTCACCACCCCTCGAAACAGATCTGTAGTGATAAATAGAGTTTCAATCGAAAGTCTTTGTCCTGTCCTTTTATTTTTATTATATGTATATATATATATATATATATATATATATATATATATATATATTCTTCTGTAATCACCTGAAGACCTGAAGAGAGAGGATGGTTTCACCACCCCTCGAAACAGATCTGTAGTGATAAATAGAGTTTCAATCGAAAGTCTTTGTCCTGTCCTTTTATTTTTATTATATGTATATATATATATATATATATTCTTCTGTAATCACCTGAAGAGAGAGGATGGTTTCACCGCCCCTCGAAACAGATCTGTAGTGATAAATAGAGTTTCAATCGAAAGTCTTTGTCCTGTCCTTTTATTTTTATTATATATATATATATATATATATATATATATATATATATATATATATATATATATATATATATATATATATATATATATATATATATCACACAAATATTTTATACATATATATATATATATAGATAGATAGATAGATAGATAGAGAGAGAGAGAGAGAGAGAGAGAGAGAGAGAGAGGGATTCCTCGCTACTTCGTGCTTCAATTCATGCGGCTTCAGTGCATTGTATTTTTTTTTTTTTTAATTAATATTCATCAAATTAAAAAATAAGGAAATTAAGGAAGAATAGGGGGGGAAAGTTATGGAAAATGCCACAAAAACAAGGCTAATTATGCAAAAACAAACACAAAACAATAAACAACCCAAAACCTCCCATCAAAACTAGTTAAATTGTTTTGCGGTGCGCATCTGTGTGTGCACCAGTACAGTATATAAAACCTTTGGTCTAGAAATCTATAAGCTAAAATTACTCTTTAATCTGCATTGTTTACCATAGAAATTAAAATTCACCATTATACATCAGGGGGAACCTTGCTATTCCTCCTTCCCGTTTTGCTTTTAAAGCTTCCCTACCCTTATTGTAAAATGGGACTTTCTCTGGGAAACATTGACAACTTCAAACTCTGAAAAGTTCTTTAGTGCATTTTATTCCAGTTGTGCAAAATCCTGGAGGAAATTCTATAGAATTCATCCCAGTGGTGTGGCATGAGGTTTTGGGGGAGCACTAATAGATGCCACTGTTTTGAGGGGTTCTTTGAAATGTCACTTTGCATTGCCAATCAGGTGGTGAGTTCTGAATCATCACATTTGAAATTTAGCTTTTGACATTTTTGTTTTCTTCAGTGAGCAGCTTTCACAGTGGACTGAAATCCAAGCACCTTGTTCTTTTGCCTGTCTTATGCCATTGGGCTGGAAGCGCCCACCGTCACTTTTTCTGTTTGGCATTCCGTCCTTGACTTATTTTCTTTTTGACCCCTGTCTTAAAGGAGAAATTAAAAAAACATGAAAATTTACTAGCAGAGTTTCTATCAGAAAAGTGAATGCAGTACCTAAAAAATTAATCTCTTTTATAACCACAGTGAAACTTAATTAAACATCCAGATGTTGCTTTTGTTTAGTATTTTATGATACACACAGGCGTACGTTTTAGACGTAGATGGTTGTTTATGGAGTTTAGCAACCGGATGTAATTCCATCTATGTACATTAAAACAGCTTATAGTTCCACTGGATATAGTGTCAGTGCTCATATCTATTCATACACGAGCTTTTCTTTAACTTCTCTCATACTGCTAGTACTACCGCTAATATATATATATATATATATATATATATATATATATATATATATATATATATATATATATATATATATATATATATATATATATATATATATATATATATACCAGTATATAATGGCCTGCAGATGGTCTTAATAGCTTTACTTGTGATAGAGAGGTACTCTGTATCATGGCTTGTCAGTGGGAGAGATGCTTAAATCGAGGTTGGTGTTAATGTGAAGTAGAATGTAAGGAGATGTAAGAAAAGAAAAGTGAATGCTCAAGCCTGCAAGGACAGTTTCACCATATACAGCCAATCAGCAAGACCCAGATTGTGAGTGGAGGAAAATGCTAAGCTCCGAATGTTGAGTACGAATGGGATGCACAACCTTTTGTGCCATTTGAGTCAGTTATTTACATTCAGAGTAATTCTGATCATTCATGAAGTTCTATTCATGACACAAGGCAGAAGGTTACGGCAAGGCTAACAGTATGACAAGGGCAATAATACACACATTGTTATTATCTACAGCCTTATATTGCTTTTGGTCACTTGATTTTACAGGTAACATTTCCTGCTACATTTTGAATGAGTCAGTTGATTGACACAAGGCAGGACGTGGATGGATGAATTTGCTGACTGTCTACTGATTGGTTCATGCTGGTCAGTGTGTTTAGCATAATAGTTCAAGTTCTCCAGCACTGGAAATAAAGAATATGTGGGAACAAAGAAAAAGAATCATATTTTGAGATTAAACTTTAAATAAAATGTTTATTAGATGATTCTGCGTGCAGGCTGACTCCATCTTGAAGACTACTCAGCGACATCCACCTTGACTTTGTCACAGAATTGGTAATTATGGTAATGAATGGGATAGGGCTTTTGCATGGGTTTTCTCCAGATACACTGGTTTCCACCAACAGTCCAAAGCCAATCACATTAGGTTAATCTGTTGGACCGAATTTCTACTTGGTGTGAGTGTGAGTGAGAATAGTTGGGTGTGTTTGCCCGGAATGTCTCTGGCTCCTAGTAGGATTAAAGGATTGGTTTTCGGGGTTTTTTCCCTGTCCACTTATATTGATTGATGACACGAGGAAATACAGGCATCTCAGGTGGCCTGGACGAGAGGCAACTTATGAGCTCTGATTCTATAAGCCACAGAGTCGCAGAAACATCGTCTTGGTCTTCCCCTGACTCTCTAATCAGAGTATTTGGTGTTGTATGTCAGAAGGGCTGGCTGGGAGGCATATATGTCAGGTGACCAAACCTTTTGATTTTCGTAGGATTAAGTCGTTTGGCAAATGAGCGAGTGAGTTCGTGAATAAGATGCCGATCGGCAGTGGTTGTTTTACAAGTATGCAAGCATTTTTTTAAATGCAAGAGAGAGATTTCCTTTCAGCTTTTTCCCTTTATCAGGGGTTGCCACAGATTGATGATTCACACATTTGATTTGGCATAGATTTTTATGTTTGATGCCCATCCTGACACAACCCATTAGCAAGGGAGACAAACACGTTAATGGCTTTGCAGCTGCGGGTTATGAAGGGGGGGGAGGGGGTGTGGAAGACAGTGACAACCTTGTGGACAGTGGGCCTTGAAACCCCAACCTTAGGATTAGCGATCCACACCATATATCACTTGGTCACCACATAACTTTGAAAAGAGACTTATATTAAATTCTGATCATACAAAACATTATGAACTCACAACTAGCTGTGTTACACAAACTGTTAGCGGGGCCAACGCTCTGATGTGCTCTGTAAGTGCATTATATTGTTGCCATCCATACGTTTCGATTTGAAAAGTGCATTTCTGTGCGTGGACTTTAAAACCGAGCCGCCTTTGTGCCACAAACATGCGTTACAGAAAGATTTTACAATATTTTTGCTTCACTGTTGTCTTAAAAGAGCTGCTTCTGATACTTATTCTTGTTTTTCATTCAAATATCTCTCTCTCTCTCTCTCTCTCTCTCTCTCTCTCTCTCTCTCTCTCTCTATAGCTCTCTCACTTGCTCTCTCTCTCTCTCTCTCTCTCTCTATACAGTATTTATACAGTCTATATATATATATATATAGGGGGCGTTGGTGGTCTAGTGGTATAGGGTGCTGGATCGCTGATCTAAAGGTTGGGGGTGCGAGTCCCACTCTCCATAGGGTTGTCACTGTCCCCCCCCCCCAGTGCAGCTAACTGGGTTATCAAAGGCGGGCCATGTCTCTCACTGTCTATGGTGAGAGGCATGTAAAAGAACCATTGCTGACTTTCGTAAAGAGTAGCTGCAAAGTCGTCAGCGTATTTCTGTCCCTTGCTAAAAAGGGTTGTGACGGGAAGGGCATCTGACGTAAAAACCTCTG
Organism: Plotosus lineatus; assembly: GCA_024760905.1. Lineage (NCBI taxonomy): Eukaryota > Metazoa > Chordata > Actinopteri > Siluriformes > Plotosidae > Plotosus > Plotosus lineatus. The sequence continues at coordinate 22,546,762 of CM045738.1, forward strand.
CCAAATCAAACGTGCGAATCAGATGATTCGCTGTGGCGACTCCTGAGTAAAAGGGAAAAAGCTGAAACGAAGACAGACAGACATATATATATATATATATATATATATATATATATATATATATATATATATATATATATATATATACAGAAGCGGGATGTTGGGAGATGGCCAATGGGAGAGCAACTCGTGCATTGTTTGAATTTTTGAGATGGTGCTTTCATAACGTGAACTTGTTTCATATCCAGAGAAAAAAATTTTAGAAAAATGTTTTTCGTAACTATGATTTTTCATTTGCTGGGACTACCGTAAGGTGATGGACCACTGTTTCTGTCTATCTATCTATCTATCTTGTCTTTGTGACTGATATGAAAAGAAAGAAATGTGCTGACACTTGATCTTTGTCCACTGATTATATTTCTGTTTTTATTAGTTACTGGTATTGCCTATCCCCTTATCAAAAAAAAAAAGAATTAGGAGAGTTGCTATGTACATTTGAATTAATATAATTTTAAGAATATAAAAATCTCATTTTAATCAGTAGTTATGTTTTATTTGGAAATTCTAATGTACTGGCCAACGTTCTTTACATTCTGGTTGCCCTTTGGACAGGACGATGATGAACATCAGGAAATTCCCAACTAAATCTGTATTCTAACTTCTCATCAAAGGTAACTGTCTTGTGCCTAGCAAATAGCACCATACTTGAGAAATTATCAACTTGATTTTGGAGGAAAGGTATGTTTGTGATTGGTTCAGTGTCCGTACACATCTCGATGATGATTGGTTGTTTTTATTTTTGAAAACCTTTAAGCTGAAGTTTATATGTACTGCATATATGTATGTACAGGGATCACTCGCTACTTCGTGCTTAAATTCATGTGACTTCAGTGCATCGTGGTTTTTTCCTAAAAATATTCATCGAATTAAAAAAGTAAGGAAGTTAAGGAAGAATAGTGGGAAAAGTTAAGGAAAATGCTGCCAAACAAGGCCCCTATCAAAACTACTATACTTACATTTTTATGTGAGGTGCGCATCTGTGTGCGTTCGTGTGTGCGCGTCTGTATGTGTGTGTATTTATATTTTATTTACATCTCATGCATCTCATATTTTTGAATGTTTAATTGTTATTATAAGTATTTGTAGCATTGAATATGTATTTATTGATATTATATGCACGTATACGTCAGTAGGGGGGGGGGGGGGGCAATCCGACTCTGTGGAATTCGGTGGTTGTGTGTGTGTGTGTGTGTGTGTGTGTGTGTGTGTGTGTGTGTGTGTGTACACATGCATGTATATTAAGTGTTAAGTGTAAATATTTATTCCATTCTGCATCCCATGATGCATTGGACCACTTCCGAGGTTTCTGTTGTAGTTTTTGTTTTTACCTGAGTAGGGACCTTTGCAGAACCTATTTACACTTATGTGGAGTAGCCACTTAGCCTAATGTATAGGTCTGGAAGGAAACCCGAACTTCCTGGGAAACCCATGAACATGAGAAGGACACACAAAGTCCACTTCTTGTTATGAGGCAGACAGGTTACCCATTTCTCCATAATGCCTGCAAATAAATAAATAAATATACATAATTATACATAGTTGTATAATTTATATATATATATATATATATATATATATATATATATATATATATATATATATATATATATATATATATATATATACTTAATAATTAATATATATAATTAAATATAAATTAATAATATATAATGAATATAATTTATAATTATACATAGTGTGTGTGTGTGTGTGTGTGCAAGAAGGTTTAAATACTTCTGTGTGGAGTTTGCAGGTTCTCCTTATGCTTGCATGGGTTTCTGCTGGTTCCTTTCCTTCTTCTTCTTCTTCTTCTTTTCCTTTCAGCTGTTCCCTTCAGGGGTCACCACAGCGAATGAGCTGCCTCCATCTTACTCTGTCCTCTGCATCTTCTACTCTTACTCCAACTACCTTCATGTCCTCCTTCACCACATCCATAAATCTCTTCTTTGGTCTTCCTTCTGCCTGGTAGTTCCAACCTCAGCATCCTACTACCAATATACTCACTATCCCTCCTCTGTACATGTCCAAACCATCTCAATCTAGCCTCTCTGACTTTGTCTCCAAAACATCTTACATGTGCTGTCCCTCTGATGTACTCATTCCTTTTTTTTTTTATACAACCTGAGCAATTGAGGGTTAAGGGCCTTGCTCAAGGTCTCAACAGTGGTGAGAGTGGGGATTGAACCGCTGACCTTCAGATCAGTAATCCATATCAGTAACCACTAAGCCGCCACTCCGCTATTTCCTCCAACTATCTAATGTGGTTCTAATGACATTAGGTTAGCAGACTGTTTCAAATTGCCACGAGGATGGGTGTGAATGGTTGTGCGTGCATTGCTGCAATGCGATGGCCTGGCGAGCTGTTTGGAGTCTACCCCAGACTTTGACAAGTGTCGGGCTTAGATAGGCTCCAGTGTTTCCATGACCGTAATAGCAGGATTAAGCAGCTTGGCTAATGTGAGAGTGAGGGAATCTTTTTTTGAAACAGCTAATCAGAAAACAGGATTCAGTTCTGAAAAAAGCAAATGCAGTATTCAGGAATCTTTTCTTCATCCTCCACTGATTGAATTCTGTTCAACATCTGTGGCGGTGTCGACTGTTCTAAATTCAGTCTGCGCTCCTCAGACACTGCACTTGCTGAGTGTACAGTACGGCATTGGGGAAGAACATTATCACCCCTTACATGAGCTCTTTACTTTTTTTGCCATCTGGAATACAATACCAAAGCATCTGCTCTTGTAATACTAGACTGTGCAATAGTTTTATACCACAAGCTTTCAAGTGCTCTCAGTGCACACATATGTTTATTTCCTGTCTACCAGAACCCTTCTTCCTGTGTGCCGACACAGTTCAAAGGAATCAGTCGAGAAATTAAAACAAATCTGTTGATTTATTTGACAAAATGAATGAAAGGGGTGGGCAGTGGTAGCCTGTTGGTAAAGATGCTGGATCACTGATTCTCAGCTTGGGGGTTCAAGCCGCATTCTCAATGGTTTGTTACTGCCCCGCTCCCCCCCCAGTGCAGCTAACTGGGTTATCAAAGGCCGGCCATGTCTCACACTGTCTATGGTGAGAGGTTCATGTAGAACAATCATTACTGGCTTTTGACAAGAGTAGGTGCATAGCCGTCAGTGTGTTTCCGCCCTGCGATGGACTGGCGAGCTGTCCAGAGTGTACTCTGCCCTCGCCCAGAGTTGGCTGGGATGGGTGCCAGCCTCCCTGTGACCCTAATTAGGATTACGCCTTGTGCAGTAGAGGAATGTAAAATGTAAAAGTAGAGGAACGTAAAGCAATGCGGGTGTGGTCAGTTTAAAGGAAGCGCTACATATAGTTCGCACAGGCTAGGCTAGTTACCGTAAGGTGATCAGAAGAGGTGTGGCTAGTTACAATTCTTTCACTCTCTGCTGGGTCTCTGATTGCTATATGTGTGTCTTGGTTTATTTCTTATTCGGTCCTTTCTTATTATGTAACCTAGTCATTAGCTGCTGCTATTTACAGCAACGTCGTTCACATTTGCATTGTTTTCCAGATTGTTTTGATGGTCTGAGCAAATGCTTTAATATAACATTCTCTAACATGCCATGTGTCTTCCATTACGTATATCTGACAGTTTGTGCATATAGTCTCATAACAGCTCATCAATTCTACTTATTGATTGAGATTTATCGTTGTGTATCTCACAACCCAAAGCGCTTGTCTGTAGGACAGTAGGTAATGCTGACAGCAGCTTATTCCCCTGAAAAGACAGTGAGATTATATCAGGACAAGCATCACCAAGGCCGCTCAGAGGTCAGCACTCGGATGCGAATCAGCAGCCAAAACAAAAGCTGTCCTCTCTGCACCTGAACATCACCTGCTGGAACAGGAGCTCTTTGAGATTTTTTTTTACTGCAATTATACACCAAAAAAATTAATAAATGGATTTTTAAAAGTTTCCTCCTGATCTCTTTATCTATTTATAATCTCACAGCCAGTTCTTAACAATCTCTGTTCATACATTCACTTACTGAACCGTTTAATCCTACTAGGGACGCAGGGAGGCTGGAGTCTTGCTCAGTTGACTCTGACCTAAGGCAGGGTACACCTTGTACAGCTTACAATCCATCACGGTACCAACACACACACACACTCACAGAGAGAGAGAGAGGGAGAGGCATTCACACTCATGCTTAGGGTCAATTTCATTCATTCATTCATTTTCTGGATTGCGTAATCCTATTTAGGGTCACGGGAGGCTAGTGCTCATCTCAGTTGACTCTGGGTGAGTGCTGGGTACATCCTGGACAGCTCACTAGACCATCACAGGGTCAACACTCACACAGCCATTTACACTCACACACACACAGGGGCAATTTGGAGGAATCAATTATCCAACTGTGCATACATATGAGTGTGGGAGGCACCATAGCAACCAGAAGAAACCCACACAAGCTAATGGAGAACCTGCAACGACACAGAGAAATGTTCTAGCCATGCATAGGACTTGAACTCATGACCTTCTTGCTGTGATGTGGATGTGCTTGACGACTACACCAACACCAGTCCTCTTCCTTGTTCTTTTCCTTTCGGCTTTTTCCCTATTTCCAGAGTCGCCACCGCGAATCATCTGATTCGCATGTTTGATTTGGCAGAGGTTTTTACGTCGGATGCCCTTCCTGACACAACCCTTTAGCAAGGGGCAGAAACACGCTGACGACTTTGCAGCTAATCTTTACAAAAGTCAGCAATGATACTTTTACATGAACCTCTCATCATAGACAGTGAGAGACATGGCCCGCCTTTGATAACCCAGTTAGCTGCACTAGGGGGGGACAGTGACAACCTTGTGGAGAGTGGGACTCGAACCTCCAACCTTAGAATAAGAGATCCAGCGTCAACCCTATCTAGTTCTAACTAAGCATAAATGTGTTTTTTCTATGCAGTGAATGCAGTGGCAGGGCTGTATATAATAATAAAAAAGAGTCAGTTCCTATTTCCCCCATGTTTTATTTTGATATCAAATCCTTCCACCTTTCAAAATGATTCATGTAGGTGGATTGGCTATGAAATGAGTGAATGAATCAATGAATAAATAAACATATTCTGTTTAAATGAATGCAAAATCTATAGGGGAAATCAGATCGGCAGACAACACACACACACACACACACACACACACACACACACACACACACACACACACACACACACACACACGCCAATAAGAAAAGCAGACAGGAGGAATAATACAGGGGTAGAAACAATATATACAATAAAATAATAAGCATAATTTGATTTATAAATGATGAAAATGTAAATATAATTTAAATAATGTGCTGAAACCAAACAAAAAAGTTTAATATTCTTCATGACTCAGTTTTAACCACAGTTTTGCTAAAAAGTAATAAATGTTTTCCTGATGCGTCTTCATCCTTGACCCAAAATGCAGACGACCTTATTTCCTATATACAAATGCCCCTGTGGGGGAGTTCGCACTGCATTAGCATTAGCTGAATACTGCACAGTTAGAGCAGCATTGCTTATCAAAGGTCCACAACACTTCCAACCTGTCAGGTCATCTCAGGGCAACAGCACAGTTTGCATCACAGGACAGACGATATGCAGATGACGGCCACAACGTGCAGAAGTGACATGAAGGAAAATCTTTGGTGGTGCGCTTTGAAGGTGGTGTGTTACACGGCCAGGGAGGAAATAACACTGAGGTGGTACTAGCAGTGGAAATTTAAGAGTAGGAAGATTGTGCTGTTCCTAAGAAGTGAAATCAGTGTAGCGGAGACGTTAAGCAGTGCATAGGTTTGCGCCTGTGTGTGGGTGTGTGGGAATGAACTTCTGTGGAACACTGCATGTCTCATTTCTGCTGAATAAGGAACTTGGTTCCAGCACCATATTAAAAAAAAAGGAGAAAACGCCTTCACGCAAACTATAAACAGACATCATGGTTTTCCCCATGTTATTATCTATAGATTTATTACTTCATTTTCTTTATTCGTTTCAATTCTCGGCTCAGCCTATCCTCCACTCTGTTTCCCTTTTTTTCTTTTTGTCTCTATGTCTCTCACATACACACTTTCTCTTCTTTCTGTCTCTGCGGATAGCTGCAAAGATGGCAATGAGCAGCATCCTGAACGCTGAAGACATTAAGAAAGCTCTGGATGCATTCAAAGGTAAAATACGGATCCCATCCCCCAGACACATTTTCACAACAGATTCATCTCTGCACCTGATTAAAGCTGGGGTTGGTCATCTTCAAGGCAAGCAAAATTTAAATGTAGTATCTCTTCAGGGCTCCGATTAAACCCTCACGTACCCTTGGAGGCTCTTTCAAAGCCACGCCGACCTCCACGCACCCTCTGACTGCAAAATTGTGCTCAGTTGAGCAGCAGGACAGGGGAGCATTTGATTTGATATTTCTCAGGGGACCATGAGGCTGTGATTAGTCAACATATTTTAAAGGATCAATCCCCATTATGTGACAAACTTTCGTAGGTGTCATATGCTGTAATGGTGTAAAGACACATTCAACAAATGTTAGAGTTTGTGTAATCAGCCAAAAATTGACCAATCCCAGCTTTAAAGCTTTTAAAGGAGAATCAAACTTAAAAGTGATACCTGACCAAAATCTCGGCTTCATCTACAGCATTGACGGTGGTTTTCAATCATTTTCTGTGACTGCACTGTGAAGTGAACACATCATAAATTTCCAATGATGATCAATAGCTGTGTTAAGATTTCCCACATGTTACAGTACTATAACCTAGTGGGGCCGGTGGCATAGTGGTTAGGGTGCCGGGCTCATGATCGGGAGGTTGTGTGTTCGAATCCCAGTTCGACCCCCACTGTGCGAAGACCCCTGGGTAAGGTCTTAACCACAAGTGTGCCTCTGTTCACCCAGCAGTATAAATTGGTACCAGTAAAAATATACTGGGAATGTAACCACAATGAACTAGTGTCCCATCCAGGTAAGAGGTAAGTCTGTTGGGTTTTTACAGCCAAGCGTAGTGGCTCATCAGGCCAGTACTTATTCCCAGTTTCTGTAGCGTGACGCAACCAGGAGTTCAACTCCCCCGGGATGGGACGCTAGTCCATCGCAGGTTACCGTCCCAGTATATTTTACTGGTACCCATTTATACTGCTGGGTGAACAGAGGCACACTTGTGGTTGAGACCTTGCCCAGGGGTCTTAGCACAGTGAGAGTCTCAGTGGGATTTGAACTCACAACCTCCTGATCATGAGCGCAGCACCCTAACCACTACGCCACCGGCGTCCCATCCAGGCTCAGGTGCAAAAAGAAAAAAAAAATATTATGAAAAGAAGAATTTGTGCACAATTTCCCCAGTCTAATTTTAAGATATTGTTATAGCTGCTGATTCATTCGACCATAAGAAGTTCTTTGAGATGGTGGGGCTGAAGGCAAAATCAACCGATGATGTGAAGAAGGCTTTCCATGTACTGGATGCTGATAACAGTGGCTTTATAGAGGAGGAGGAGCTAAAGTAAGATGTGCACAGAGATAATAGATTTCATTTGTTCAAACAGTATTGGTTTCATATTCATTTTTAATGTTTATGATATATGTGTGTGTGTGTGTGTGTGTGTGTGTGTGTGTGTGTGTGTGTGTGTGTGTGTGTGTGTGTGTGTGATATGAATAAAGATTCGTCTTGAAAGGCTTTGCTTCCAATGGAAGAGATCTGACTGATAAAGAAACCAGAGCCTTCTTAAGGGCAGCTGATAAAGATGGAGATGGCAAGATTGGCGTGGAAGGTGAGATATGCAACTCCTGGTAGGAGATTAAAGTAACGGCAGGGTGCTGGGTTAGGACCTACTAAAGTCCTAGTTAACCAACATACTGTTCTATAATGATTCCCTCTCACTCACGCACTCATTTGCAAAACCATAGTGGAGGCTGCAACAGATCTCAGCTGACACTGGGTGAAGGAGGAAGGCACCTTTTGCAAACAGTTCTGAAGACCATTGCAGAGCCAACACATACACAACCATTTACACACATGCCTAGGGCAATTTGGAGCAGAAAATTGGCCAAATGTTCATGTCTTTGGACTGAGAGAAATCCAAACTGCCATAGGAAACCCAAGCACTTGAAGAACATCCAAACACCTCATAGAATTACCTGAGCCCGGGAACCCAGGACTGACTTGCTGTGAGGCAAACATGCTTACTACTAGACCACTACACCGCTGTCTGCAGTGAGTTGCAAAAGGAAACTGTAATGAGGTTCATCTGTCCTTTATAGAAGCACTTGATGTAGGTGACAGGATGTCTGCTTGTACTATTGTATGTACCAAACAGAATTACGAGCCTGTGTATGTCGGTTCCTTTTTTAAATGAGTACATCAGAGGGACAGCACATGTATGAGGTTTTGGAGACAAAGTCAGAGGGGCTGGATTGAGATGGTTTGGACATGTACAGAGGACGGATAATGAGTATATTGGTAGTAGGATGCTGAGGTTGGAACTACCAGTCAGAAGGTCTAGAGGATGACCAAAGAGAAGATTTATGGATGTGGTGAAGGAGGTCATGAAGGTAGTTGGAGTAAGAGTAGAAGATGCAGAGGATAGGGTGAGATGGAGATGGAGATGTGGCAACCCCTGAAGTGAAAAGCCCCACAGAAGCATAACTAAGTTCATGCAGTGTCTTTGCTTTGAGGAATAAAGACGTTCAAAAATTTGTAAATTCAAACCCAACTTAATGCCACAGCCATCTATGGCTGGGAGTCCATTGGAGCTGATTTACTAATCTCTAGAGCAGGGTCTCAAATCTTACGCACAAAGGGCCGGTGTGGGTGCAGGTTTTCACTTCAACCAAACAGTAGCCACACCTTCCGCCTGTTTCCACCAATCACTGATGATCAAAATAAAATAAAATAAAAAAAAAACTAGATTGGACATTATTGTTTCAATTCTGAAGTGGGGCCATCTTGGTAAGACCTTTAAGTCTTAAAGAAAGATGATCTCATCAAGATGGCCCCACTTCAGAATCAAAATAGTAATGTCCAATTGAGTTTTTTTCTTTTCTTTTGATGATCAGTGATTGGTGGAAACAGGTGAAAGGTGTGGCTACTGTTTGGTTGAAGTGAAAACCTGCACCCTCATCGGCTCTTTGTGGATAAGATTTGAGACCCCAGATCTAGAGAGAGGAGTGGCTTTGCTGTCACAGTGAACAAAAGTCAATCATGGACGTCCATCGCCCACCCCCGCACAGACATTACATGTACACAGTGTACAGGTTTGTGGTCAACAATGCATTCATTTCTTTATTTTCTAAACCGTTTAATCCTAATTAGAGTCGTGGGGAGGATGGATCCCATCTCAGTTAACTCTGGGTGACGGTGGAGTTCAGACCATTGCAGGGACAACACAGTACAACCATTCGCACTCACACTCACATTCACACCTGGGGGTGATTTGGAAAAGCCAATTAGCCTATTGTGGAGTATTTGGACTGTGGATAGAAACAGTCTGGTATGCAAACTCCACACAGAAACACCTTCACCAAGCCAAGGACTCGAACCCATGCTCTTCTTGCTGAGAAGTGGACATGCCGTCTATTTCATAATGAAAATATAATCATGACATAGTAGAGAGAATGTAAAAAACGATTAATTCATTCTTCAATTTTTGTAGTAATACTAATTTCTTGCAAAGAAACATCTAATTAAGCCATCAAACAATTGCTCTCTCTCTCTCTCTCTCTCTCTCTCTCTCTCTCTCTCTCTCTCTCTCTCTCGCTCTCTTTCAGAGTTTGCTGCTCTGGTTCATGAGTAATCAGTGAATCCAGGACCCCCATGCTACAATGATTCCTGACACTCACTCACTCCAAACACACACACACACACACACACACACACACACACACACACACACACACACACACGTGTGCATGCACACACACACTCACACACACACTCACACAACACACACCTTGCACATTTTCACTCACCTCCTATGCTATTTTTTTCCTTTTTTATACAAATGTGTGTGTGTTTGTGTTAGTGTACAGGTGAAGAGGTGCAAAACATTCATCATGGACGTATGTACAGTAGATTCAGTACTTTAAGAGGAATATCCCACCCCTTTAAAATGTAATATTATGCATTGCATTTTCCTTCTCTTTCTCATCTCTTTCTCATCTCTCTTTCTCATCTCTCTTTCTGTCTTTATCAATGGAGCAATTGTTTTTTCCTCCACTATTAAGCATTGCTTTGCCTTTGTCCTCTCTCACTCTGTTCTCTCTGGTACAGAGCTGTTGTGAAATACACTAAATGAAGGAGGTCAAACTGTGAAAGAAAAAAATAAAACAAGACAATATGCCTCGAATGCTCTGACTCACAGTGGACTTTTTTACTTTTTATTTTTTTTACTGTCTGTTGTTTTTGGTGTTTATAGTTTGTTTGTTTTGTTTTTTTTGTCACATATAATAATATAATACTAATAATCATGAAGAGCTTTAGGCTGATAGAGAGAGAGAGAGAGAGAGAGAGAGAGAGAGAGAGAGAGAGAGAGATTGATTTGGAAACCTAATCCTTTCAGCATTAAACACTCATGACCACTTAATTCCAAGAGGGTCGTGGGAAGGCTGAAGCCTATCTCAGCCGACATGGGGAAAAGCACGGTATACCCCAAATAGCCTGCCAGACCATTACAAGGCCAACATGCAAACAACCATTCACACAAACACACACACACACACACACACACACACACACACATACACACAGGAACAATTTGAAATAGCCAATTAACTTAATGTGCATGTATTTTGGCTGTGGAAGGAAACCTGAACACCCAGAGGAGACTCACGCAAGCAAGCAGAGAACATGCACACAGAAATGCTGTGGCCCGGGATTCAAACCTATGACCTTCTTGCTGTGAGGTGGACATGTTAACCACTGTGCCACTGTATGGCCAGAAGTAAACACCGTTCCCTAAATTATTTCCACATAAATATTTCCAGCAGATCAGGAATTCTGAAGCTTGTCGAAGTCGATAGTGAACCATTAACACGAAACTAGCCATGTTGTTTTAATAGCCGTAGGATGCGTCATGTGGGAATAACTATAATCCCAGGAATTATTTACGCCTTAGTAACTATTGTTTTATTAATGTGATCAGTGCTCTCAGTGGATACAGATAAAAAATAAATAAATTAACATATTGGCTCAGTGGAAAACTACATCTCCTTCAGGCTGTGGCACAAACAAGACAACTTCTTCTCACTCATTAGAAATCTTGTTTACTTCCCCCGTGTTAAATATATTATGGACACTTATGAAAAACATTAAAAATCCTCTTGGAAGTCCTGTCAAGTTCATCATGTTAACGGACTAGCATTAGCCTTAGCAATTATAAACACTTAAGTATGAATAGGAGATTCTGCCAGAAATCTTTTCAGGTTGGCCTCAGCCGCTGTTACAACATAGAATGGTTTTCATTTTGATTCACAGTTAAACCCAAAATCACTCAAAACTTCAACAAATATTCAGCCCAAGCATAACACACCCATAAAGGAAAAAATGTCATCAGGAAATCGTGTGGATATTATCTTACATTGGAGTATGTTTGGAGTACAGCAGACATACTTAAATTAGAAAAAAAATTAAAAACTTAATATCTTTATCACTTTCATTTGAAGACACTATTCTATGAGAACATTTATTTCAGAAGAAATGAAACTACACAAGGGAAATGCTCAAGAGGTGAGAATTTTATTAAGGAAATCTTAGTACAGATAAACTACAGGCATTCATAAAAGTGACTCAGTGGAAATTAAATCATAAAATAAAACATGACTTATCCCATATCAGCATGTTTCATATTGCTTTAGTTAAACAGCAATTACAATTTTTAGGTGGTAATGAATAGTACGAGGTTTTTTTTCTTGCTTATAGGAGGACAAGTTCCTCTTATAACTTCTATTATAAAATCTATGAACAATCATCCCTTCACTGGCCTCTCTCTCTCTCTCTCTCTCTCTCTCTCACTCTCTCTCTCTCTCTCCTCCCCCTGTTTCCTGTGGTTACCGATATCCAATTTTTGGCACAGTTATAGAAAGAAATTAAACTACTTTAAATTAGTCAATTTTATCTATCTATCTATCTATCTATCTATCTATCTATCTACAGTATATGTATACACACACACACACACACACACATACTTTGTGTTTTTATTCACAATAATGTTAGATTGCGAAAATGTATCCAATTGCAACAACCTTTAAAACTGCAGGTTTCTCCATAACTAATAAGCACAATAAGAATGTAGATGCACAATGCTGTGTATTAAGCAAAAGCATATAAAGTAAATCAGTGAAATGTTGCCCATTTGCTCTGTCATGGATCGATCTCAGACAGCAGAAAATCATTTGATGGTTGTCGGAAATTATTATTTTTCTGCTGCCATAATTATATTTCAAGCAATAATCAAATCATTTACATTTTTTTTTCTAAGGAAGAATGGATAAAAATAAAAGCAAGGTTACCTAATTGCTGGCAAGAACCATCTCACCTTTCAATCTGTCATTCTGTCTAAGCACACACAGCAAGAATTTATAGCTCATATCCTGAGCTGGCAAAAGCATTCAATGTCATTTTCCTCTCAAAAGGCCCTTTCCAACTGGAATATGAGCAACAGCGTCCAAGGCGGTCAATTACAGCTGCTCATTCTGCAGCATGCATTGAGCTGATTTATGATGTGCTGCACTCTGATAGAACCGAGTTTTTAGATGGCTCTCAGCTCAGACTTGTGGAATGTGCTAGCTTATGCGTGGAGCTGATCTGTCGTTGGTTCTCGTTGGTTTCAGCTTTACAGTTGCAAAAGGATTTGTGCCTCTAAAAATGCAACATATAGAGTTGAGGATTAACAGTATTTATAGAAAAGATTAGATAAAATGTTTGTCGTGTCAAAAAAGTGTACCTTGGGAAAAGTTCTGGACGAGAGCCAAAGTTATCTTGTTTCTGAAAGAGAAGGAATAACACAATAGAGGTGTAGTTAATAAATTCCACCTGGTTCAGTGTCTTATTATTATTATTCAGTTCAGTTCATTTTCTGTAACCGATTAATCATAATTAGGGTTGCGGGGAGGCTGGCGCCCATCCCAGCCAACTCCAGGCGAGGGCAGAGTACACCCTGGACAGCTCACCAGGTCATCGCAGGGCAGGAACATTCTGACAGCTTTGCAGCTACTCTAGTTGAAAGTCAATACTGGTTCTTTTACACGAACCTCACACCATAGACAGTGAGAGACATGGCCGGCCTTTGATAACCCAGTTAGCTGCACTGGGGGGACAGTGACAACCTGTAGTGCGTGGGGCTTGAACCCCCAACCTTGGAATCAGTGATCCAGCACCCTTTGCCACCAGGCCACCACTGCCCTCATCATTATTATTATTAGTAGTAGTAGTAGTAGTAGTAGTACTATTGTTGTTGTTGTTGTTGTTGTTATTATTATTCTTCTTCTTATTATTATTATTACTATTATAATTATTATTATTATTATTTCTGAACCACTTAATCCTCATTAGGGTCACAGGGTGGCTGGTGCCCATCATTATTATTATTCTTATTATAGAGGGATATCTGGACCTCACCGCTTAGGCTGTTGCCCCTGTGACCCAACCTCTGATTAAGTGGAAGATGAGTTTATTATTATTATTATTATTATTATTATTATTATTATTATTATTATAGCCCTTATTTAAACAGAGAGTCCCTTGAAATTAAAATCACTTTTCCGAGAAAGGCCTATCCAAGGAAGCACACTGTAACTATTGTATAACAAAGCAGAACAGAAACAGACAAAAACTTTTTGAGCCGATCATTCCTAAGAATACAAATTCATTATAATGTTGTGAGTTCTGAAACTTATTCTATGCCTAGGACACAAATCAGGATCAAGCCATTCCTCTAAGTTGTAAAGTGAAGTGATTGTACAAAGAAATGTTTCCTTGTCCTGATGATGATCTTGATGTTTTGAGGAATTTTTAAATTGATTTATTTATTTACTTATTTATTTTGCTTCCCCCTGTGTGGGTATTTCTTTACCTTTTACATCAGGCATCTTATATCCCGATGCCATATAACTTTTCATGCACACACAAAAGCACAACACAAGGAAACTACATGAAATGAGCTAGAATTAGAACAACATGAAAAAGTACACCATGCAAGAATAACACACACACACACACACACACACACACACACACACACAAAAACAGACCATCAGCAGCTGGAGCTGCCACCCTGCATCCACCAAAACGAAGGCTGAGGTGTCATGGAAAAGAGAACTTTGCCACAGTGCCTCTGTTGGCCAAAGCAGTGAACTGCAACTTAGCATTGAGCATTAAACACAGCTCTTCAAATAACTTTTAAACATACATATTGACCACAAATACTTTCATTTACAAACAGTTACAAAAATGTAGTGAAATGTAAAAACCTGTTCGAAATGTGAAAGATGGAAGAAACATCAGATGCTGTAATCTTACAAAAAAAACCTTGCTAACGTTTTAAAAGTATACTGTAATTTTCCTGTTGAGCTCAGTACATCACAGGTGACTCCAAATTGGCTCAATATGTCACTAATTATGCGTAAAATAATACATCTATCACGCTTGCTTCAAGGCCGGTGGCGTAGTGGTTAGGGCACTGCTCTCATGATCAGAAGGTTCTGTGTTCAAATCCCAGTTAGACCTCCACTGTGCTAAGACCACAAGTGTGCCTCTGTTCACCCAGCACTATAAATGGGTACCAGTAAAAATATACTGGGAAGGTAACCTGCGATGGACTCGCGTCCCATCCTAGTCGCTTCACGCTATGGAAATCAGGGACAAGCACCGGCCTGATGAGCCATGAGGCTCAGGTGTGTAAAACCCAAAGGACTTTACCTTTACTACGATATTTACTGGCTTATTATCAGTGAGTGACAAAATAATGATGTAATGTCATAATGTGTCTGAGTGTATTTTAAATATACTTGATCAGTTATGACAATACAGAGAGAAATCTTGAAACTGGCAATTTACTTGTGTCTAATTACAGCAGCTGCACTTGGGATATTTGTGGCATTACTTTTAAAAAAGTCAAGTTTCCGAGTGCGTCATTCAATTACTTCCATTACAAATTAATCAATACTGAAAACAATCTATGTAAACATCTTTATTTTTTATTTTACCCTTCACTTTATCGTGACTTTTCCCACTTCTTTTCCACTTACTTTGTTTTCGAAAGAAGTAGGTGTGACCGAGTGTGAGCTGTTCGATTTGCTTGCAGGTGGAGGAGGAGGAGGAGGAGCAGGAGGTGCATTTGTTTTGTTGCTGGCTGGTTGGTTTAGATGGTTGCTCATGCTGTTACTGCTTCGTGGTAATTCACTGATGAAATGGAGTGTCAAAAATCAGAAACACAAATGACACCATCTTTGCTATACTGGCTAGAAGCTTTTGGCTCACCTGTGGTCAGGCTGTCGAAATGTGTCGTCTACTGGTCCAACATATGTAGCTGGAAACCAGCCTTGTCTAAAAACATAACATATCATAACATAACATGCATATACAAAAGCATTCTTTCATTTATTCATTCAATTTCTGAACCGTTTAACCCTAAATAGGGTCACAAGGAGGCTGGTGCCCATCTCAGCCAATTCTGGATGAGGGCAGAGTACACGTACACCCTGGATAGTTCTCCAGTCCATTGCGGCTAATTACATCATTTATGCAGAAAATGTTTTATTCAAATATTTATTAATTTACTTATTGTGAGCTGACCACATAAAATGTGCATATATTAATATCTGATGATATTTATACAACCCTGCTTTTAAATAGTCAGATTAATCAGAAAATCTTTATGTTCTTTTTTCTTCTTTCAATTGACCCCATTTGGGATCACTACAATGGATCATACTTCTCCATCTCGCTTCTTTCTGTGTGTTTTGCCATCACACTGTTCATCTGCATCTCCCTCCTCACTGCATCCATAAATTTATTTCCTTTTCTCAACCTACCAGGCAGTTCAATTCTCAACATTCTTCCACCAATATACCCTTCGTCACTTCCAGACTATCTCACTCTTACCTTTCTCCGTTTATCCCCAAACACTCGTACCTGTGCTGACCTTCTCAGATATTAACTTCTAATACCGTCCAATCCTGTCACTCCCACAAAAAAAATCACAGCATGTTTGTTCCTTTAAACTCCGCCTTATCGTCAGCACTGTAGTCTCACAACCTTATAGCAAGCATAGCTGGCTTCACTGCTGTTTTATAAGCATCTCTCTTCACTCTTTCATATACACTTCTCTCTCGAATCACTCTTCTCCACCCATTCCACCCTGCCTGCAGTCTCGTCTTTACTGCTCGACCTCACTCGATTACCTCAGATAGCTGATCCCGAGGATTTAAATTCATCTATCTTCATAATCTCTTTTCTTTGAAATTACACTCTTCTGTCTGCCTCCCTCTCTTTCACACACATGTACTCTGCCTTACTCCAGCTGATTTTCATTCATTTTCTCTACAGTGCATACCTCCACCACTCCAGACTCATCTCCACCTGTTCCCTGCTCGTCCTACAGTTTGTATAACACTGTTAGATATATATATATATATATATATAAAACATATAACATATAATATATATATATATATGTATAACATATATAACATATAACATAAAACATATAACATATTATATATATATATATATATATATATATATATATATATATATATATATATATATATATATATATATATATATATATATATATATACAACCACAAGTTCAGAAGATCGTTAGGAAATTGTTTATACGAGCAGCCCTGACAGTAACACTGACTGACATTCAAACAACACGTTTATATTAATGCGCTTCTTCAAACAGGTTTGATGAAACAGTAAATTTATATCTACTTCTGTTTTCAATCACTGCAAATAATTCAGAAATCAGTATAAATTCCATTAATTAAGTATGAGGTCTGTACAGAAAATTTTTTGCCAAAGGTCTTGGTACAGACCGAGCTAAAGGCAAGATCTGTGCATAAGCCGAAGGGCTGGGATTTCTCTGTACTGACCGAGCACATGAGTTTCATAAGCAGTTTATTATATGGCATTTTAAAATGGCCCAGTTCAGTTCATTTTCTGTAACCGCTTAATCCTAATTAGGGTCCCAGGGAGGCTGGCGCCCATCCCAGCCGACTCCGGGCGAGGCAGAGTACACCCTGGTCAGCTCGCTAGGTTATCACAGGGCGGAAACACACAGATGGCCTTGCAGCTACTCTTGTCAAAAGTCAGCAATGGTTCTTTTACATGAACTTCTCACCATAGACAGTGACAGACATGGCCGGCCTTTGATAACCCAGTTAGCTGCACTGGGGGGGACAGTGACAACCCGTGGAGAGTGGGACTCGAATCCCCAACTTTAGGATCAGCGATCGAGCGCCCTTTACCACCAGGCCAACACTGCCCCTATTTTTTTAAATGGTGGCCTTTTTAAAATTCACTTCATTCCTTGTCACTTTTTCCATTCCAGCTGAGGCGCTATCTTCAAACTGACCATTTTGAAAAGAGCTCATGATCTGGGTCTATGAGGGCTGTGGTGGCTTTCAGCCTGTTTCCCTTCCCATAACCTACACAGGTTTTCTGACAAACAAGAAGTAATTAGTGGGAATTTTTAGATTCTTTAATAAAAAAGAAAGAATATTTACAGTACAATTTAAACTTTTTGTTTCTTCTTCTTCTTATTATTATTATTATTATTATTATTATTTTCCTTTCGGCTGTTCCCTTCCAAAGGGAAGTAATGTGGTTAAACCAGTTATATTTATCCTAATCTCTTTGCGATACAATACAATGTCATATTACAGAACCCTCATATAAAATATGCCTACAGAGCAAATAATGCAAAAAATTTCATTGAAAAAAAAAAATTGAACACTAGGGGAACTCCAGTTAATCTTCTTTTCCTTTCAGCTGTTGGGGTCACCACAGCGAATCATCTGCCTCCATCTCACCCTATCCCCTGCATCTTCTCTTATACCAACTGCCTTCGTGTCCTCCTCCACCACATCCATAAATCTTCTCTTTGGTCTTCCTCGAGGCCTTCTGCCTGGTAGTTCCAAGCTCAGCATCATACTACCAATATATTCACTATCCCTCCTCTGTACATGTCCAAACCATCTCAATCTAGCCTCTCTGACTTTGTTTCCAAAACATCTTAGATGTGCTGTCCCCCTGATGTACTCATTCCTGATCCTATTCATCCTCGTTACTCCCAAAGAGAACCTCAACATTTTCATCTCTGCTACCTCCAGCTCTGCCTCCTGTCTTTCCCTCAGTGCCACTGTTTCTAAACCATACAACATCGCTGGCCTCAACACCGTCTTGTACACTTTTCCCTTCATTCTTGCGATACTCTCCTATCACACATCACACCGGACACTTTTCTCCAACCATTCCAACCAGCCTGCACACGCTTCTTCACCTCTTTTCCACACTCTCCATTGCTCTGGATTGTTGAGCTTATTTACTGTACAGTATGTGTTTTTATCTTCAAGAAACACTAAATGCTTCTCTGGAAGCTGATAAAAAAATCATAGTGGGCAGTAGTAGATTGGTGGACAATGTGGATTAATTTGAAGGTCAGCGGTTAAATCACCACTTTGACCACTGTTGGGCCCTTGAGTAAGGCCCTTAACTCTCAATTGCTCAGTTGTATAAAAAAAAAATGATAACTGTAAGTCGCTCTGAATAAGCGTGTCTGCCAAATGCTGTAAATGTAATACTGCTGGTAGTTATACGTGCAGATAGTTAATAGCTAGTTTTCTAAAAGCAAAATAAATTACCTTTTGGATATGCACTGATCCAGACATGTGATTTATTGCCTGTGCATTAATTAATGTGATTGCAGGTATTGTTTCTGCCATATAAAAATGTCTGATAATTTTTTTCAGATAAATATCTACATATGGACAGATATGTGCTTCTGGTGAAGGTTTCTTTCAGAAGATTTCTTTTTCTTTTTCTTTTTTTTCTACATTTTCTCCCTAATTTTAGTCATATCTAATTCCCACTCTTCAGGTATTGCCTTCCCTATCACATGACCACCACCAACCTGGGAGGACCGAAAGCATGCTTACGACCCCTCCATGATGTGCAATGCTATCCCCCAGCCTCCTTTCGAACAGCAGCACCCTGTGCATTTGGGGGCGGTCTAACACACTTTGAGAGAAGGCAACAGTGCATGAAGGCTCACCAGACCATCACAAGACCAACTCACACAACCATTAAAATTCTACTAACAACCAGGGGCAATTTGAAACAACCAGTCAGCTTAGTGTGCATGTCTTTGGATTTTAGGAGAAAACCAGAGTACCTGAAGGAAACCCATGAAAATACAGGAAGAACCTACAAACACCACACAGAAACATTCAAGCACAGGACTAGAACTTATGATCTCCATTCTGTGAGGTGAACATGATAACCACTATGTCACAACAATAATTAAAATGTAAATGAATGGCAAATTTGATGTGATGAAAGAGATTGACTCTCCTTACCGTGCTGAACTCTGTGTACTACCATACAGCCACCCATTTCGGGGCTGTGGCACAAGTATTTTAATGGTCTCTCCTTTGGAAAATGGCAAGAGGGTGGAATTAGGAGAGGGAGTGTGTGGCACCAAAGCTCGCATCACCCTGCCACCACCTGATCCACGAGTTTCTCCAAATGAGTTGGATCGGGATAGAGTTGGTTGAGGGGATGGAGCTAGAAAATAGAAATAGAGAGACAGAGAGGCAGACAAGAATCAATCCATGAGACATGGATGATCTTATAGACTGAGGACTAAGAGTTATGGGGGTTTTTGTGTTCTGTGGTCTCACCTCTGGAGGGTACTCTGCCTAGAGGCTGTTCTGCCCAGGCTTGACCTTGATTATCGGCCTAGACAGAAGTAGATAAAGGAACAACATTATCCACATTTGTTTTTCCACCTTTGGAATTAAATCAGTTTGATTTCAATGGAGCATCTCACCATAATGCCTTCAGGTCTGTTTGTGATGCTTGGACGGGACCCCCTTGTCTGATTCACCTGCTCTCTCCAATCGTCTGCTCTGTGCTGTAAGCTGTTTCCTGTCTTTAGGAACAACAAAAGAATGTTCAATATGGGTCTACCCATTTTTGCCAGGAATTAACTGCTATGATACTTAAGTATTGTGGGCTGAAAAGTTCATAGACTGACTAAGAAGAAGTTATGCCAGACCACTGACACTCGCTCGCTTCTCTGCCAGTGGGATTCAAGCATAAACCAATTTTGGTCAAATTCAATCACCTGATCAGCCACCACCAACCAATGACAATGATGACAATGACAATACTTTATTGCCCGAGGAGGGAATTTGTCTTGCACGTACACAGGCTCCATAAACATACATACATAACATATTACAACATGAAGACATAATACATATATAACATTAAATATTAAATATTAAATATCTTAAGGTGCAATGTAAGAAACTAGCACTAAAATTTCAAAAATAAAATTTAAAAATACTTTAAAGAATACTGTATGTTAAACGGACATGTAACGACTTAAGACATAAAACTGAGTTTTTGCAAAAGCATGTACATGTCCCATCCATGACATGCAACACTAACCGCTTGCCTCTTTACAAACCAGTCCGCATGCGTATTAGGGGCTATCCACCCACTTCGTACAAATGAGCTCACAGATACCCATGATTGGCTGGCAATCGTTGTGAGTGACAGGGAGGTGAACATATGCCATCCCTCCCTCCCTCCCGTGAGAGCTCAGTCAATTAGCTCCCATGGACTCCTGGCTACAGATGGCTGTGGCATTAACCCAGATTCGAACTTATGACCTCTTGGGTTAATAGTCACGCACCTTGTTGAACCGCCACTCGGGAGCTCAGCTTATGAACTGTTCAACCTTTCCTCAAAAGCCACTTCCAAAAACCACTGTGGTGCATCTTAAGTGTAATACCTTAGAAGATATTATATTACTGTTTCTGCAACTCATATTTGTGTTTGGGTGCTTGAAAAACTTAATGTGAGAAACTCCAATTTGGACATCATAGTTTTCAAGAAGACACTTGCAGGCAAAGCTCTGTACAGTTCTTTGTTCATTGGACATTGATCATATAAAGATAAGAGATGTTTACCTTGTTCATGAGATATATTATGGACTGACTGAGTCCACAGTGTTTCTCTGCCAGAAAGCGATATCTTCTCTCTTGTTCTTTCAGGGCCTCCCTCTGGCTTTCTCTCAGGAATTGCACGTATTCATTACTATCCTACACACCACACACACCCACATTGCAATGATATTAATATCATCTTTCTTCATACACACACCTATAAACCAATACCAGCTTATCTTATCTCATCTTCATTTAAATGACTATCAGGTTATTATATGTACACTGTGTCTAAGTATTTGATATGTACTAAAATTTCCCTTTGAGTATGTTCTAGGTCAGGAGTATGGAACCGAGTAGTAAACCTGGGTTTCACTGGGGCCACAATGCCTGTGATCTCCATGATTTCAGAGAATCGTTATGAGCGTGGGGAGGTCATGAGCTCAAATCTTGGGGGAACTGGGTGGACTCGTGATGATGGTAATAAGCACAGTGTAACAGACTTGATGCAACA
This sequence comes from Plotosus lineatus, assembly GCA_024760905.1. NCBI lineage: Eukaryota > Metazoa > Chordata > Actinopteri > Siluriformes > Plotosidae > Plotosus > Plotosus lineatus. The sequence continues at coordinate 22,568,507 of CM045738.1, forward strand.
TCATAAGGAATCTTGATGAACTTATAAATATAATTACTTCAAGTTTTATGTCTTGGATGCACCTTGCCTTCTTTTTATTTCCCAAGCATGCTGATAAATTGTGGAGAGTTTTTTTTTTAACTCTGACAGTCACAGACATCATTGTCTTGGTGTGAACCCAGGTTAAGCATCTAACTTTGACATTACCCCATACTAGGGAGCCACGAACTGAGAGAGATTTCCTTAAGTTGAGTTTGGTTCCTTAACATACTATGTCTGTCTTCCTTTCGGCTTTTTTCCCTTTTACTCGGGAGTCGCCACAGCGAATCATCTGATTCGCACGTTTGATTTGGCAGAGGTTTTATGTCGGATGCCCTTCCTGTCACAACCCTTTTTAGCAAGGGACAGAAACACAAACACGCTGACGGCTTTGCAGCTACTCTTTACGAAAGTCAGCAATGGTTCTTTGAGAGACATGGCCTGCCTTTGATAACCCAGTTAGCTGCACTGGGGGGGGGACAGTGACAACCTTGTTGGAGAGTGGGACTCGAACCCCCAACCTTTGGATCAGCGATCCAGAGCCCTATACCACGAGACCACCACTGCCCTTCCTTAACATACTATATATGTTGGAAATCATTCGGGTTACTCTTGACTAAGTATCCTGAGAATTTTGACATTCTTTGCACTATTTTTTGTGAACTAAATGGAAGTATGACTATTCAAATGCGGCTGTAGACTCACCTGTGGACCCCCTCTCCTCATCTGTCTCTCCAGAGCCATTACCTGGTTCCTCACCTCCATCTCATAGTTCCTCCGACTGTCCTGGAGAAATGATGTATGATCAACATTTAAGCTTTATTGTTTACATTTCTGGAGAGTTTTAATGCTGTGAAGGATTGTGCAAGTGCTACTAACAAGTATGTAGTCTTTATCCAGTCTGATGTTGTGGCCCATTTCCTGAAGGACTTCGTGATGGAACCAGCGAAACTAAAATACAAATGTATACAACCTCAATGAAAAATGTACAGTAGAGTAATGAAAACTACAATCGGCTAAGTATACTGTACGATTGAAAAGAAAGAGTCTGTAAAAGAAATGATGAATTAGAGATGATGATCTGATTTCTACAATTTTTTTCATTCATTCATTTTCTGAACCGCTTTATCCTAGTTAGGGTCATAGGGAGACTGGCACCCATCACAGCCGACTCTGGGTGAGGGTCAGGTACACCATGGACAGCTTTCCAGCCAATTGCAGGGCATTGCTACAATTTGCTCAACTCAATTCCTAAGTGTGGGAAAGGTCATGATTTGGAGGTGAGGTTAGCAATCATAGCTTTCTATCACACTTAAATAGCAAAACAGTGTTTATGGAGCACAGGAATGGTGAGCCTGAATTGGTCTGCTTTTAGTGGATTTTTTTAAATTATCCTGAGTAGATAATGTTTGAATCAACCTACAGACACTCCCAGTTTATCAGAGTCGCTTGGAGTAGGACGTGTTGTTACTGACCCACAATAAAATAGAAATATACACCATAAATATCTCGTTTCAATGTGTCTTTCGATGTAATGTATACAAGAACTTTGAATGAGTATAAAAATATATATCTTTACACGGTGCCGTTTACATCTATTTCTGTGTAGGATACTAAACTCTGAATGAGTACGCTATAAACAAGTGCTGTTTATGATGGCTTGGCGCACACAGGTCACATGAGCTGCCTCTGTAATGGTAATCATTCATTAAAAAAATAAATAGATAAATAAATAAAAGCTCTATTCACTACTCTCTAAAATCTCATTTTAGTTTTCTTTTGTTTATGATTCCATGTAGTATATTCTAAATATCTTAAGGTGAGTTAAAGAGATGCCCTTATATAGCTCTCGTGTACTTGCGAACATGGAGCTCATCCTTCCTTCTGCTTTGATTTTTTAATGTGAAAAACAAACCAAAAAATTTTGTTTCAGTGTGCTTTTTTCCCTTTTTTCCCCATGTAATATATACAAAAACAATTATTCTTCCAAGCACAGAGGGTGTTACTGTATTAAATAATAGTCCATTCATTTGTCCATCCATTTTCTACTACTGATTGGAAGTCAGGTCTCAAAGGCAACAGGTCTAGGAGGGAGACCGACAAATCCCTCTACCCACAACCATCTCCAGCTCTTTCTTGGGGGATTTCAAGTCTTTCTCAGGTCAGAGAGGATGTATATAATCCCTTCAACATGTGCTGAGTCCGCCCCGTGTAAGAGACGGTGGATGAGATTTGTTTATACACAGCGATCTCCGAATTAAATAACTCTCCTCCCAGTGACAAAATAAAAGACTGGGTGTGGTTCAGTCTCCGCTCTGAGAATGGGTCGGTCAGTGCAGCATTAAGCATTAATATTATTTAAAAGAATTTTGAGCAGACTCCTTCTTAAAATAAGTCTTCATAAACTTTTCTGTGTTGCTGTCTTTTTTGTAAATTAAAACTATGATAAAACAACATTAATATAATGAATAAAGTAAAAAGAAGATCCCACGAAGGGCGTGATGGTGAGGTAGATACCCAACCAGTAAACACATCTGGCTGCACCCCATCCCTCGCTTCGTGGGATAGATGTTCTTTTTCTTTATAAAAATACAAGAAGGACTCGAACACATTCATTCATTTTCTGAACCACTTAATCCTAATTAGGGTCGCGGGGAGGCTGGCGATTTTTTTTTTATTATTATTTAAATGTTTTTGTTGCAAGCAGAATTGTATTTTAATTGTCTCTGCAGTCGTTTAAATCAATGCAACACATTGTTGTTTTATATTAGCATGTAGGAAAAAGGGTGAAAACATTATATGCAGTGATATTTGATTTTAAATGTCAAAAAAGCATTTGTGGCTCCCAGTGTTTTCTTTAATGTGGAAAACGGGTACAAATGGCTCTTTGAATGGCAAAGGTTGCCGACCCCTGGTCTTTGGCATGTTTATTGGATCATGATGGGTCGATGTGAGAATTTTATAAAACTGCAAAGCCCCTGGGATTTTCTATAAACAGCCATCTCTAAAGTCTACACAGAAAACCAAGCAGCAGTTCCTCCAGTTCCTGTACTTCAATGGCAGGAGAGGTTCTTGATGTCTTCCACTGTTTAAGGTTTCATGGGTTCTGTGCGCTGAGATTCTTTTCTGCTTGATAAAAAGTCATCCTTGAGTTCTTCGAGCCTGTCAGTTTCGATCAATCCATTGTCCTCCGACTCCTCTCACCAACAAGACTTTTCAACCCACAGAGCTCTCAATCGATAGATAATTTATTTGTATGCTTGTTTTTTGCTCCATCGTGCAATAAAGTCAATAAAGTGGGAAGTGTATATAAGCATTACAATTTAACCAAAGTACTCTCCACTTCTGCACTCCAAAAACTTTCAAGTCCTTTTGTGTTTTTATGGTTTCATTTTAAAATCTGCAGACAATTCTCATTGAAATAGGGGGTTGTTTGTTAAATTTTATGAAGCCAATCCAAAGAAATCAGGCTGTTCATGGTGTACCTCGTCTTCACCCAGGGTTGGCTAAGATAGACTTCAGCCTCCTCATAACTCCAGTAGCATTAAGCAATTTGACAATCAAAATAAATTAGTGAAAATGTTTAAATCCCTGTGAGAACCTCACCATGCTATAACCCTTGGACAGAGTCCTAACCTGTAAAAAAAAAAAAATATATATATAGGGATCCCTCACTACTTCATGTTTCAATTCATGTGGCTTCAGTGCATCGCGTTTTTTTTTTTTTTAATATTCATCGAATTAAAAAGTAAGGAAATTAAGGAAGAATACGGGAAACGTTCAGGAAAATGTCACAAAACAAGGCCAATGATGCAAAAAAACCACAGCAACAACAAAAAAAAACCCCTAAACAAACACAAAACACAAAACAACCCAAAACCTCCCATTAAAACTACTTACAGTTTTATGTGAGGTGCGCATCTGAGTGCGTGCACGCATATCTGCGTACGTGCGCACGCACGCATCTGTATATGTGTGTATTTATATTTTCTTTACGTCTTATGCATTTTTTTTAATGTTTAATTGTTATTATAAGCATTTCTAGCACTGAATATGTATTTATTGATATTATATACACATATACATGTAAGTATACGTCAGTCAGGGGGGTTGGGGGGGTTGATCCTACTTCGCGGAATTCAGTGGTCGTGAGGGGGATTTCGGTCCCAATTAACCGCGGAAAGTGAGGGATCCCTGTACTTCGAAAGTATATGTAAAATACACTGGGAAGGTAGCATGTGATGGAATAGAGTCTCATCCAGAAGAGGTTGAACTCCTAGTTGATTGACGCTCCTGAAGCGGGGATAATCTCCATCCTGATGAGCCAGTAGGCTTTGGTCTAAAAAGCCCAACAGACTTTTTTTTTTTTTTTTTTTTTTTTTTTTTTTTACCATATTTTAAAGAGAATTAAACTCAGAAAAAAACTTTTATGAGTTAAATAAAATGAACGAATGGCACAAAGTTAGTTAACCTATGGCATAATATTCATTTGAAATCCGAGTTGTTTTACAGTACTGTATAATATTTGGTTACAGAGTCATTAAGGATTAAGGAATTAATTTGGAGCAAAATTTAAGAATGAAAAATATATGCTTAGTATTTTTGACACACTCTTGCTAATGTCTATACCTTCTTGCTAAACTTTACTACACCTGAATTATGTGGTGATGAGACATTTACCCATCAGATAATTGTGGAGTATATAGAAGAATTTGAAGAAAAAAAGAAAAGGAAAAATGAAAAGGGGGAAAAAACTCCTACCACCCCTTTCAGCTCACTGATGAATCTTCTTTGACTCTCAGAAATCTGTATGAGTATGTCACCTGTTAAAATACAAATTATACAATTATACTTTCTAACATAAATAAATAAAAGGAAAGCTGAAGAACTGTGTCTGTGTGCGCGCGCGCAGTTCAGTTCATTTTCTGTAACCGCTTAATCCTAATTTGGTAGCGTGGGGAAGCTGGCGCCCATCCCAGCCAACTTTGGGCAAGGGCAGAGTACACCCTGGACAACTCGCCAGGCCATCGCAGGGCAGAAACACACCGATGGCTTTGCAGCGACTCTTTACGAAAGTCAGCTCTTTACGAAAGTTCTTTTACATGGCTCACACCACAGACAGTGAGAGACATGGCCGGCCTTTGATAACCCAGTTAGCTCTACTGGGGAGGACAGTGACAACCTTGTGGAGAGTGGGACTCGAACCCCCAACCTTTGGATCAGCGATCCAGCGCCCTATACCACTAGACCACCACTGCCTCGCTGTGTGGAGACTGGGTGGTTCTAAGTAATTGTCATGTTGTGGGGACTAAATCTGCTTACACAGTCACGTTATGGGAACGTCTCCTTCTTACAGGGGCGAAACACAAGTTCCCATATTTTAACATTACATTTCAACATGAAGCATGCTTTAGGGTTACGGTGAGCTTAACATTAGGTTACAGTAAGTGTTGGGTAGGTTGTTAGGTTGGGGTTGGGCTAGTAGTAGTTATGATTAAGGGTAGTGTTAGTCTCCAGGAAATGCATGTACATCTATTGTATGTATTGTTCCCTGAAGTTATGAAAATAAGACTGTGTGTGTGTGTGTGTGTGTGTGTGTGTGTGTGTGTGTGTGTCAAGTGTAGTAGACTTTTACAGGTCGCAGTTGTCGGTCAGTTTTCATGTATAATTTATGACCATACAGTCATCTCCATTACTTGATAGTCCAACCCTGTAATGCACACGCATACACACGTGTCCTATTTCACATTCACTCGTGTTTGTGCATGTGTGTGTGTGTTCTCTCTCTCTCTCTCTCTCTCTCTCTCTCTCTCTCTCTCTCTCTCTCTCTCTCTCTCTCTCTCTCAGTCATCTATTAATAAGTACTTGAGGAGGTCTGTTATGATGATGCTTAATGATATGATTAAAAAGAGGTTGACTCTAAAGCCCACCCAGAGACAAAACTGATATGTAAAAAAAGACCAATCAGAATTCTCTCTCTGGATTTTCACCAAATACAGTATTCAAGATCAGCACTGGGATCTTTGCTCTCTCTTACACATACACTTATTTGAATTTTGCAGAGGAGGGACTTGTGCCATGGGATACATAAAATAAAAAGTTGAGGATGTATGTATTCATGTACATATTCTATATAAAATATCAGTCACCTTTTGGGCTTTTTGAACTAATACTTCAATTTCTCCACCATGTCCACTCGTTTAATCAGTAGGTTTTTAGAGAGATCACTTCACTGTTTAAAATATACCACTGCATATACACTTGTTTAGGAATACAGCGAGAATACAGTGTGAAACTTGCTGAGGAAACACGTCTTACCTAATACATGGGAGGACATGGTCTGCATGGCCTGTTCACCCATCTTCCCAAGAGCGCTAAAGTAGGCTTCGCTGCTTGCGGCTAGAACTACAGAAATACATAATCAATTAAAAATATAAATGATTGCTCTCCAACATTATGCATGATGTTCTGTATGTCGAGAATGTAAATATAAGCAAAGTTACAAAATTGTCCTCTTTTACATGGGCATCAGGAACAAGTATTCCTGGAACAATTTGCGCCCGGAGCAAGTTGTGTCCACTTTTCTTCGTGTTTATGGTCACGCTCAATTCAGTGGCATGTAGGAAGCCAGGGAGACAAACCACACAAGCGAACTACAGGAATCTCATAATGTCGAGATACCACCTAAAGAGTCAAAGATTCTGTAGTGATGAGCAATTGTGCCAACAGGCAACGGCAAACTGATGGAAATGAACAACAAATAAGCTGTTGACCAATTGCTTTCACCGTTTAAAAAGTGTATGTGTATTGTGAGTCGGCGTGGTGATGTTCCAAGTACAGTATATTTATAATTCTGTTTATAATGTAGTTTTTCTACACATCCCTTTCAAAATTATGACTTGGATTCTAACAATGGTTCCACCTTAAAACATAAAGCAATGTATGGACTGTTCTTTTTTGTGCCTATACAAGTATTACAGTGTGTTATGTGTTGTATGATGTCATTCTACAACTACTTGAATGTTACTGTCGTTTCATAGAGGTCTTGATCAGAACATCTATTTTAAAAAGTAATAGTAATAGAAACTTTATTTTCCTGGAATTTGATTTAATTTATTTATTGTTCTCTTTCATCACAATTTTTTTTTTGTTCATTTGTTTTGGTTTGCTTCTAAATATTCTAATAAGGAAATGAACACTGGTCTCCAAGTGTAAATAATGATTTTCCTTCAGATTGGGAATTACGGTATTTAGCAATTGCAACCATGTTTTTAAGACATTTAACTAAATTTTACTTATACAATGTGTATATATATATATATATATATATATATATATATATATATATATATATATAGTATATACACTATATATATATATATATATATATATATATAGTGTATATACTGTGTATATACTGTATATATATATATATATATATAGTGTATATACTGTGTATATACTGTGTATATATATATATATATATATATATATATATATATATATATATATATATATATATATATATATATATATATATATATATATATATATATATATATATATGGTTTCCATGGTAATATTTATTACTGCTACCAAGAAGATTTTATTTTTGGTTAAGTTTGTATGTTAGCAGAATTTCACAAACATTTGTGTGTGGATTTTCATGGTTTTACCAGAGAAAGACCTTTGGCCATCAAAGTCTTCATTAAAATTTGAAGGTTGTCCAGCTCAAATTTTGGCTCCAGAAAGTTTTTAAACGATTGGATAACATTGTGAGATCACATGATTTTTGACATTTCTTGCTGAATTATGTCGTTGTTGTTGTTGTTGTTCATTTAATTTTTTTTACTGATATGAAAACACTTCTTATCTTTTATCGATGCTCATGCAAGGCATCTTTATTACCTCCTGTGTGTTATATATTAGTAAACTGTTAACAGCATGAATCCTTTGGAACCATCAAGAAGTCAAAGTCCAAAGTAGATTTTCCTTTTTCCCCCGCCATGTTCACCAATTCACTTCACCCTTATGATTTCACTTGAATCTCCCCAGTTTCATACAACACTCAGTACTAACAATTTCACTTTACCTTGGAAGGCCTGAATGTAGTTATTCCCTAGTGCCACTAAACTCTGAAGGCTGGGATTGAACTGGTCCATTAGAGACTGAGAGCAAGAGAGAGAATGAGAGAGAGAGAGAGAGAGAGAGAGAGAGAGAGGTTGAAATCCACACATTCTCTAAGCAATGGAGTTTCTATTGCACCAATCAATCTACAGTTGAGCAAAAGGGAAGCCAGCACCCTTCAACCAGATCTGTAATGATGAAAGTTTTTTGGCCTGAAATATTTTACAGACTAGACACATTGAACAATTGAACAATGAACTTTGAATAATTCCATAGCTTGCAATAGGCAAACCAAAAGAGCAAAAGATCCACTCGTTCCATTGTTATAGTCAGTAAATTCAAATCTTGTTTGTGTTCAAGGAAGTTTTCTATCACTAGTTGTTCTACACCGGGCTCATTGGAAACCCACACTAAACATTTCCTTGTTGCTGTGGTGGTTCCTTTACTGGAAGGGTACTTTTAGAATATCGCTTCAAATCTTAGAAACGAGAATGATATGTACATTGTATATATACAGTGCTTATTATCATTATTATTATTTTATATATATATATATATATATATATATATATATATATATATATATATATATATATATATATATATATTTTTTTTTTTTTTTTTTTTTAACATGCACTGTGTTAATGTTTCCTCATAAAAAATACATAGTAAGGGACCAAAGAATTAAGTGTACAACTCCAGCAACAAGGAAGGTATACTTTAATACCCTTTATTTTCTGACAGTGTACTGTTCCTATTTCATATTATTATGGGAGCATTTTTAAAAAATAGCATTTTCTTTAATCCAATTATATTCCACAGGTTGTAATTATTCACATTATAGTAACAATGGTGAAGTTGTACATTGCAAAATAAGTAATTAATTGAAAGAATCATGGGTATGGATAGTGAGGCAGAAAATTTTGACACTCACCATGTATATTCCCAATGTAGACCGATGGAGCTGATCGGTGTTCAATCCTGACATCTTGTAGTTCAGTTATTATCAAAAGCAAACAAATGAAAAATGTTCTGAAAACAATAAATTATCACTCAGACAAGTAGCTGTCCACTATCTGTAGTTCCAGAAAGCTATGGTCTGTATCTAAGTGTGTGTGTGTGTGTGTGTGTGTATGAGAGAGAGAGAGAGAGAGAGAGAGAGAGAGTGAGAGAGGGTTATTGACACTGGTCTGTGAATAATTGAACAGTGGAAGACAGACAGGTAATGGATTGGGTGTGGACGTAACCACCTGGAATGGGGAGATCATCCTGTCCAAGCTGTAAAACACTCCTCTATATTTGTGCAAAATAAATATGATAGCGTTCATTCCATGATTGATCCAATATATCTGTCATCACTGTAAAGGTAAATGGAAGGCAGTCATATTCCACACTTTGTGTCAATGCCTCCATGTGCCTGCTTCATATTTCTTTTTCAGTCTTGACCCTTTGACATGCCCTTCTATCGCCACAATTCCTCAGGAGGAACTGAAAAAGGATTATCCAAACATTATACAGTACACTGTTCATTTATCCTCAAAATGCAGCCTCTTGAAGTGTTTGTAGGAATTTGGGGTTGAATCAGTCTACTACAGTGCTGTGCAATAGTCTTAGCCACCCTATTTTTAGTACAAAATTTGTTATGAATGTTATTTTAATATGTCTGCAATTTTTACGTGAGAACAAAAAATATATAAGTTTTAGAAACAATAATTTCCAACAAAAGTGTTGAAAATTTTTTGTTAAAAAAGTAATATATTATGTAACAGGCCAATTTTCAGACAGAATGAATAATGAAATATAATTGAAGGCTGCTGGGTTCTGCATGCAGAAAATGAAGCAAGTGCAACAGCTGAAAGTCTCCAAAACAAATGTGATACGTCTCTGATAGTCAGTTAAACATACCAGCCAATTAAATCGTGAAATTGCATTTTGTGTTGTTAAGTTTAGCTGAGTATTGCTAAGTGTGACTGTTCTTTAATTGCATTTTTACAGAATAAGGGATTCAAATTTATTATTATTATTATATAGCACAGGACTGTAATTTAAGGGGCAGTGGTGGCCTAGTGGTATAAGGCGCTGGATTGCTAATCCTAAGGTTGGGGGTTTGAGTCCCACACTGTAAAAAGTTGCCACTGTCCCCTCAGTGCAGCTAACTGGGTTATCCAAGGCCAGCCATGTCTCTCACTGTCTATGGTGAGAGGTTCATGTAAAAGAACCATTGCTGACTTTCGAGTGACTGCAAAGATTTCAGCATTTTTCCCCATGCTTATGTGGATTCCATGCAGGTACTCCGGTTCCTTCCCACAGTCCAAAAACATGCACATTAGGCTAATTGGCTGTTCCAAAATCTCCCTTAGGTGTGAGAGGTTGTGTGAGTGTTGGCCCTGTGATAGCCTGGCGAGCTGTCCAGGGAGTACCCCGTCCATGTCCATAGTCAACTGATATATATATATATATATATATATATATATATATATATATATATATATATATATATATATCAGGTGACCCCTGAAGGGAAAAGAAAGTGTGTATATATATATATATATATATATATATATATATACACAAACATATAGTTTTTTTCCCTTCAGGGGCCGCCACAGTGAATCATTGCATGTTTGATTTGGCATAGGTTTTTATGTCGGATACCCTTCCTGACACAACCCTTTAGCAAGGGGCAGAAACACGCTGACGGCTTTGCAGCTACTCTTGTCGAAAGTCAGCAATGGTTCTTTGACATGAACCTCTCACCATAGACAGTGAAAGACATGGCCAACCTTTAATAACCCAGTTAGCTGCACTGGGGGAACAGTGACAACCTTGTGGAGAGTGGGACTCGAACCCCCAACCTTAGGATCAGCGATCCAGCGCCCTTTAGCACTAGGCTACCACAGCCACATCAATCAATGAATGAATGTGTGTGTGTGTGTGTGTGTGTGTGTGTGTGAATTTACCTCACAACACCTAAATGGCGCCACCAGCTTTTCCAAGTAAATGCAGAGGGTTACCTTGATTTTATATTCATTTCAAAATAAATTTTCATCAGGATCCAACTGTTTATTTAAAGAACACTAGAAATCCCACTGAATAATTTTAATCAGTACAAATAAAAAAAGTGTAATGTTTATATGTGAGAGCTGCCATGAAAAAAACTTTTTACGGTATTTTAAACCAGAGAAATTTATGTCATCTTATTATTCCCACGAGGAACAGGATAATATGCTAATATAAGATCATTAAGCAAGTGATTGTTATACTTTGCCAAATCTGCTTGCATATGTCTGCCAAAATAGTCTAGTTTATGCTAACACTTGAGGCTCAGGGAGGCTGGTTTAGTGGCCCAATGTATTTTTAAATCTATAAAGCAGCCTCGGAATAAAATCATTAAAAAAACACTCTTTCCTTTTTTCCATTAATGTAATACTCTAGATTTGTTATTTTTGGTACTGTGATAAAGAAAGAATATCCATGAGAAAACGCTTCACAAAGCGACTGATACATACAGTAGACGAAAAGGATTCTATTATAGATGTTTATAGGATCATGGATCTCAAAGTGGGGTCCATGCAACATAGCCATGGGCTACTCAGTATCCTATTTGACAAAGCGCTGATTGAAAATGTTATTATTAGTGTGCTGATGCACACTTCACAGTCTCTCACAATGATCGCCGGCCAATCATAGGCATCTGTGAGGTCATTCATACAATGGGGTGGATAGCACTTTCCCTCTGAGTGTGTTAGACTGCCCCTTCCCTTATAAAAGAGATGAGTGGCTAGCAATGCATGTCACACAGGGGATGTGTGCATGTTTTCACCCCTCTCTGGTTGGTAGTGGTCATATGATAGGGAGTCAATACCTGATTGGTGGGAAATGGATACAAATCCAAAAACATATAGTACAGGGATCCCTCACTTTCTGTGGTTATTTGGGACCGCGATCCCCTCGCGATCAGGGGTGGTCTAGTGGTATAAGGTGCCAGATCGCTGATCCAAAGGTTGGGGGTTCGAGTCCCACTCTCCACAAGGTTGTCAATGCCCCCCCCCAGTGCTGCTAACTGGGTTATCAAAGGCCGGCCATGTCTCTCACTGTCTATGGTGTGAGGCATGTAAAAGAACCATTGCTGACTTTCGACAGCGTGTCAGCGTCAGCGTGTTTTCGCCCTGCGATGGCCTGGCGAGCTGTCCAGGGTGTACTCTGCCCTCGCCCTGAGTTGGCTGGGATGGGCATCCCGTGACCCTAAGTAGGATGAAGCGGTTACAGAAAATGAATGATCCCCTCGCGATCGCCGAATTCCACGAAGTAGCATCAACCCCCCATCCCCGACTGACGTATACGTTCATGTATATGTATATAATCCCATTAAATACATATTCAAAGCTATAAATGCTTACAATAGCAATTAAACATTCAAAAATACTGCATAAAATGTAAATAAAATATAAATACACACACTCAGATGCGCACTTCTTCTTTTTCTTCTTCTTTTACTTTCGGCTGCTCCCTTCAGGGGTCGCCACAGCAAATCATCCGCCTCCACCTCACCCTGTCCTCCGCATCTTCTTTTCTGACTCCAATGACCTTCATGTCTTCCTTCACCACATCCATAAATCTCTTCGGTCTTCCTCGAGGCCTTCTGCCTGGTAGTTCCAACCTCAGCATCCTACTGCCAATATACTCACTATCCCTCCTCTGTACATGTCCAAACCATCTCAATCTAGCCTCTCTGACTTTGTCTCCAAAACATCTTACATGGGCTGTCCCTCTGATATACTCATTTCTGATCCTATCCATCCTCGTTACTCCCAGAGAGAACCTCAACCTTTTTATCTCTGCTACCTCCAGCTCTGCCTCCTGCCTTTTCCTCAGCGCCACTGTTTCTAAGCCATACAACATCGCTGGCCTCACCACCATCTTGTACACTTTTCCCTTCATTCTTGCTGACACTCTCCTATCGCACATCACACCGGATACTTTTCTCCAACCATTCCAGCCTGCCTGCACACGCTTCTTCACCTCTTTTCCACACTCTCCATTGCTCTGGATTGTTGAGCCTAAGTACCTCATATAAAAATGTAAGTACGGGAGTTTTGGGTTGTTTTTTTCTTTGTTGTTTGTTTGTTTGGGGGTTTTTTTGTGTGCATAATCAGCCTTGTTTTGGCATTTTCCTTAACTTTTCCCCCTATTCTTCCTTAATTTCTGTATTTTTTAAGTTTTCGGTGAATATTTTTTAAAAAATCGCAATGCACTGAAGCCGCATGAATTGAAGCACGAAGTAACGAGGGATCCCTGTTTATATTACAAACACTAATAGGTGACATGAATGACATTGACTCGTATATACTACATGGGAAGGCCACAACCCAATTGGTACAGTATCTAAGGATTAAACAAAAACATTATTTCAAGTGAATAACACTTGACTCAAAACTGGACAATTCCAGTCACTTGGAACAGGCAAAGTTATAATTGATAAGTTTTACTTGATGCTGACCTCCTTTGCTCAACAGTCCTGTCTGATACATTCTTATGTCATATTTCTAATAAAGTTTTAATCATGTCGCTCCTGCTGAGGAGGGCCCAACATGGACAGCCTAAGGATATAGGTTTTGGACTGCAACTGATACAAACCATTTTGGTGCAAATACTGAACATTGTAGTGAAAATCTTTGGACTGCACAGTCATAGCCACAAGGTGCTGTCAAAGTTATTCATTCATTCATTTTCTGAACCACTTAATCCCGATTAGGGTTAAAGGGAGGCTGGTGCCCACCTCAGGCAATTCTGGGCAATGGCTGAGGTCACCCTGGACATCTCCCCAGCTCAACACAGGGTAAAAACACACTGATGCTATGCAGCGACTCTTGTCGAAAGTCAGCAATGGTTCTTTTACAGCCTCACACCATAGACAGTGAGAGACAAGGCGGCCTTTGATAACCCAGTTAGCTGCACTGGGAGGACCGCAGTGACAACCACTGACAGTGGGGCTTGAACCCCCAACCTTAGGATCAGCAATCCTTAGCACCAGGCCATCACTGAACTTTCAAAGTTATTTATAAACATGATATCCAGTGCCTTCCTCATTTCACCTCAAGTAATTTTTCCTTTCCACCAATGCCTCAGGCTGGCTCATTGGAAATAAAATTTAATATACAGATGTTGGCTCTACTTAAAATGGAATGTTCTCATGTTTTTTTTTTTTGTATTTTTTTTTTTTTGGGGGGGGGGTAATATGTTTTGTTTTCATTTTTAATTAATTATTTTGTTGATCCTTTTAAAAGTTTAATCCATGTTCTCTGGGGGGGGGGGGGGGGGGAACCTAATAGTAAAAACATCACCAAATGCTATCAAATTATTTACATTTGTATAGAGTCGTAATTCTAGAGAATGTTGGGCACTAGACAACAATTCACAAGGGGTACCTCCAACTGGTGTTTATCACCTTGTCATATTCCAACATCAACAAAGATCTTTGTACTACATGGATAATGCCACAGACATCCATAGCCGGGAGTCCATGGAAGCTAATTGGCCTGGCTCTCATGAGGGGGGTAGATGGCATATTCTCACTTCACTGTCACTCACAGCGATCGCCAGTCAATCATGGTTTTCTGCGAGCTCATTTGTACAAGAGGGCGGATAGTGCTTTTCCTCCAAGTGTGTTAGACCGCCCCTAAATACCTGTGGCGCCACAGTTCGAAAGGTGGCCAGCATTGCATGTCACGGAAGTGTATGAGCATGCTTTTGCCCCTCCCTGTTCAGTGGTGGTCACGATAGGGAAGGCAATACCTTATGGGACGGAATTGGACATGACTAAATTAGGGTGAAAATAGGGGTAAATAATAATAATAATAATAATAATAATAATAATAATAATAATAATAATATAAAAGATCTTTGCATACTGCCACGGTTGTAGTTTAAAATTTATCAGCTCCCAATAACAACCTACTGGCCTGAGCTCAAACCACTTGACTGCCTTGCCTGTTGGAAAGTGGCACGTCTGCATAGCCCAGGGGTGCTCAATCCTGCTCCTGGAGATCTACCTTCCAGATGACTTTATCTCCAACACTAATGTGGCCCATGTGACATGTAAGATCCAGTCAGGTCTTGATGAGATGATTGGATGGTTAGGTGGGCGTGATTAGGGTTGGAGCGAATGTCTTCTGGAAGGTAGATCTCCAGGAGCAGGATTGAGCACCCCTGGCATAGCCTTTTTTAAGGAAAAAAAATACAAACAAAACGAAATAAATTCTTGCCAAAGAGTGAACATCCAATCAGTATCATGATGCATACAGCCATACAGATTAAATTCTGTAAAAGTAAATGTACAGACAAGTGTACAACTCGTGCAAAAGCAAGGGGATGGCTTCTTAACCCTTTGGAGGCCACGCCAGGAAACATTTTGAACAACAGTATCAGTCATGTTTAACCTGTTTATTCAAACAAACAAATTCAAACAAAAGGCCTTTACCAAATGACTTGGATTTCTTTTTATGGTAAAACTGTGAATACATAAATAAATTGAGAAAAATCCCTCAAAATGTTCAGTTCATTTTCTGTCAGGGGTCATTCAACATTTTCAACATTTTCCTAAACGTACAAAATGTACGCTAGGGGAGAGGGGGTAAGATGTCTGTGTACGCTTTTTAATATTATAAAAATGTCGACCAACAATAATACATGAGCTCGTGAATATATATATATATTATATATGTATGTATGAATATATATGAATACTACCCATCCCAGTATCAGCTGCTGAAACATCAGAAGACAGCTGATCATAAACTGAAGCGTGGTCGTCCAAAAGCCAATGACCAATAAAAAATGCTGACATTTTGAATTATATTTTAATATAAAATAATATTATTAAAAACAATGTCATTTTTCTTATTAAAACCAAATATTACTATTAAAGCAGGTGTTCATTAAAAAGAATTCTTTAAAAGTATAATTTTTTTATTGATTTCATTATTATTTGACTGGTGTATAAAAGAGTTATTGATCAAGGAAATACATTGATTTATTTAATAAAAGAGGTTTGAACATTGTTTTGTTTAATATCTTATTTAAAAATCCTACCCAGAGATTATCAAGATATATTTGTACACTTTCGGGGGGGGGGGAGGTGGGATAAAAAAAAGAGTACTCTCGGGAAAATTTTGAACCACCCCTAACTGCTTCGCGTCACGCGGAGGCTGGCACCCATTCCACCCAGAGTACACCCTGGACAGCTCGCCAGGACATCGCAGGTGTGGAAACACTGATGGCTTTGCAGCCTAGTGTTGTCAAAGGTCAGCAATGGTTCTTTGACACCTCACACATAGACAGTGAGAGACATGGCCTGACCCAGTTAGCCCAGTTAGCAGCACTGGGGGGGACTCGAACCCCTAAGCTTAAGATCACTTAAGATCAGCGCTCCAGCGACCTATCTATCCCACTAGGTTACCACTGCCCCGCCTAAATTTCGCACAACTAAATTAACTCTATGGTTGAGTGCAGACATGATTGGCAGTTACCCCGCCCTCAGCTCCGCCCACCACTGTCTCCTAGCTGCAGCATTCCCCTACACGTGACAGAGCCGGCCCACAGTGACTGTTCGAGTTGAGTGCGACTGTCTGCTTCTGTTTTCCCCGATCACCGCGGGGTTCCTTTCCATCTTTTCACCGGGCGCAGCGTCGTCTCCTGTCCCAAAATTATGGAGCTTTCAGCGGCAGGGGACCGCGTGTTTGCCGCCGAGGCGATCCTGAAGCGGCGTATCCGCAAGGTTAGCGTGTTTTCAGTCACAGGGAGATTTGCGGCCTGCGATTAAACTTTGCTCCCTCTCTCGCGCTCTCTCTCTCTCTCGCTCTCATTATACACAGTGATTTCATTTCAGTGACAATGTCCAACGCCGTGTTTTAGGTGCGGTTTTGGTTCAGGCAAAGCAGGGATGTGTTTATTTTTGTGTTTGTATATGTGTGAAACTCTAACTTGGTGTTTAATGTCTAGTCGCGGTGTTTGGATACAGTTAGTTCTGTCCCTGTTGGTTTTAGATGTAATTGTTGTGATGCAGAAAGCGTTAGCCAGCATGCTAGTCGTGTTGCTAGCCGTTAGCATGTGAGACCGAGACAGCTGTTTTGTGTCTGCCCGACTTGCTAATTTTGACAAAGAGCAGTCCGCCTGTGCTCGGGACAAGGCCAGGGCTTATTTAGAGAGAGGGAGAGAGAAAGAGAGAGAGAGTAACAGAGAGAGAATAAGCTCAACTCAGAACATTTGTATCTCGAACTCTATACCCAAAACCCCCTTTTTATGAGCCTTTTGTTGGCAAACCGAGACCTGCAGAAATTCTATCAACTGACACCCAGTGCAGTGGTTTCAAAATCTGATAAATATGAATTACACTATACATTATCTGTATTTCTTTGTTGCTGACCTCTGTGCTGGAAATCATAAACACCCCCAAAATGTGCTTTTGTTTTCATTGCAGGGTCGCATGGAGTATTTGGTGAAATGGAAAGGCTGGGCAATAAAGTAAGTGCTTAGCCAATCATGTCTTTTCAGCTAATAATAAGTAAATGTTTAAGAAATAACTAAATCTTTTGCATCTTGCTAGGTACAGCACATGGGAGCCAGAGGAGAACATCCTGGATGATCGTCTTGTAGCAGCTTTTGAACAAAAGTGAGTGTAATTTGCATTATTTTGCAGACACGCTTATCAAAAACAACTTAGAATTGTACAACTGAGTCATTGAGTGTTAAGGGCCTTGCTCAAGGGCCCAGCAGTGCTGACAGTGGTGCTTCAACTGATGACCTTTGGCTTAGTAACCATCATCTTCACCATTACACCATAACTGCTGTAAATTGTAAATGTGCATTCACTAGTGAGTAGTCTGTGTTTTATCATCAGTTACTTCTGGTTGAATACAAAGGTTTTTCTGCTGGAGCAAACCCCCCACCCCGCTCAAGGCCATATTATCTCTTAATTATCTGTTTTGATTCTGTGTGTATTTGCAACATAAGACATGACTGGAACGACCTTGTGCATGTGTGATTGTTTGGCAGTGCAGCGATAGAAAGTGAAGAAATGTCTGAGATCAAGTGTTAAGAGACAGAAAAATGGCATACGATTTCATGAGATATTAAAAAATAATTCAGTACTAATAACATTGCGCCCAGTGCAGGGGTCATTGATGCTGACCTACACAAGTAAGCAAATTTTCAGGGAAAAAAAAGAGAAATAACAAAAGTAATCATATTTTCAGTTTCAGATAAACATTGTGGCTGTTTCCATTTTATTGTATATACCTGTGAAGTGTATGGGCCCCTTTGGACCTGTATATTGTATCCTTGTCAAGGATGTAATAGGAATATAATACGGTATGAAAGTGGTTATGACAATGTTAACCATGTGAATTATACATGTTCACGTTTTAAGTTTGGGTTGCATTGATCTGATACAGATTGGTACAATCAGATTTGACAACACCTGATGTGAGGATGTGCTTGTTGTTAATGCATGCTGATGCTCAATGTTTGGCTGATGCTCGAATATAAAATCGAATATAAAATATAAAGAATATAAAAAGAAAATAGAAGCATTAAAAATGCATAAATCCTACTTTTTGTTGATGAGCATTTGATTTTTTTTAGTATGGCTATATAGTATGAAAATTATTATACTTTGAAAATAATGTTGAGGATATTATGTGCAAATTTAATAATGGATTTCTTGATGTTGATGTAATACAGATCCTTATGGAAAATGGTATAGAGCTATTTATTTATCTCAAATTAATATGCATTCCTGATTTGTTATTTGTTTGTGTATTTTTCTGCACCTGTGCATGGTACCTCGATTTGTCATTGTTAATGAATAGCCTGACTGTATAAACACCCATTTAGAGCTGACAATTTAGTTTATGGTGGCAAAAGTATATGAGTATTGCAGTAGTGCAATAATGATTATATGTAAACAATTTTGACCAAAGGTTAACATGTAACACCCCTTCAGTTTAAGTCAATCAATAAGGTTCTCTACCTAGTTCACATTGCAGGTCTTTGGATTTGCCCCCTATTTTCTCCCTAATTTATTTGTAGCCAACTCCTACCCATCCAAGTATTGCCTCCCCTGACATTACCACCACCAACCAGGGAGGGGCGAAAGCACGCACATGCCACCCTCTGTGGCATGCAATGCTAGCCACCAACGTCTTTTTGAACTGCTGCGCATGCATATTTGGTCTAATACACTCGGAGGGAACTCACTATCGTACGAATGAGCACATAGACGCCCACAATTGGTTTGCGGTTGCTGTGAAGTGACAGGGAAGTGAATCTATGGTATTCCTGCCTCCCGTGAGAACTTTGCCATTATCTTCTATGGATTTCCAGTCACAGCATTAACCTGGATTCGCACTTGCGATCTGTGGGTTATTAGTCACGAACATGTGATACGCTTGTTGATGGGTCAGGCAGTAGTCCTTAGACGTCATTTTTATGAAGTTGATCAAAGACAACTTGGTGTCAGTGGGTTAATAAACTGACTGTCTGTCTTCCTTTCGGCTTTTTCCCTTTTACTCGGGAGTTGCCACAGTGAATCATCTTGATTCGCATGTTTGATTTGGCAGAGGTTTTTTACGTTGGATGCCCTTCCTGTCACAACCCTTTTAGCAAGGGACAGAAACACGCTGACGACTTTGCAGCTACTCTTTACGAAAGTCAGCAATGGTTCTTATACATGCCTCTCACCATAGACAGTGAGAGACATGGCCCGCCTTTGATAACCCAGTTAGCCGCACTGGGAGTACAGTGACAACCTTGTGGAGAGTGGGACTCGAATCTCCAACCTTTGGATCAGCGATCCAGCGCCCTATACCACTAGACCACCACTGCTCCTGGTTAATAAACTGACTAACTCTGCAAAATTATCGAAGATTTTTAAAAATTGTCATTAATTTTAAAAGAATCTGATACTCCAATTTGCATAAATAGATTAGCATAAATAGAAGTCAATTGGAGTGCACATGTGATTGTAAAACGTCTATATCTGTGCTGCTTGCATGTGCTATAAGAATTATGGTAAAAACACGGGATGTTGTCTCAGAAATTGCCCATCAGTTCTCCCTCAAGTTGAGTGTGAATTTTGTGAAATTATTATTGATTGGGTTAACCTTTAACCCTGTAACAGGGTGGAGAAGAGGAGAGGTTCAATAGTGGATGTTGAGTAAATCCTTTTTTCTTAATGTCGTTATTGTTAGCTGCTGCCTGTGTACTTTAATTTTAGTCTGCAATTAATGTGCATTTAACTGGATATAGAACAGTGCTTTTAATACATTCTCATGAAGTACCCTGCTAGTACAGTACACAAGTCTTGTAATGAGGAAGAGGAAAGTAGCATACAGTAATTCCTATAGCATGTGAAGGCAGCTTTTTCCACATGACACCTTGAGGGAAAAAATGCAGACAACTTGGTCAATCAACTTTGGAATAAATCCAGCTTCTCTTTATGAAAAAGTTCTCAACAATGAAAAATACCCCAAACATCTGTATTTTAAAATAATGTGTGCAACTAAAGAAAGGCACGTAGGCACTAGATCATTCAGTAAAAATGCACAAAATAAACTCCCAGTGATCAAGGAAATTTTTTACCAAAGATTTAACCGAGTCACAAGACAACAGCAACAAAGGAACTGCTGAAGGAGATCGAGGTATCAGGTACCAAATCCACTTTCAACTTTGCAGGTGATTCCAGCCATCTGAGGGTGTGGTCTCTTGTCAGATGAAACAAAAAATGTTACTGTTGGGCCATAGTTATCAGTTCTGTATGGAGTTTGAAGGGTAAGGCTTTTAATCCTTAGAACTCCATCCTGACTGTGAAACACCGAGGGTGGCGATATCAGCATGGGAATGTGTTGATGGTGAAAAGACTGGTGCATGTCAGAAACTAGATAGTATCTGAAGGAAGGAGAATTATCTACAGAAATTGAGGCAGGACTTTATAACCTCGGGTAGCAATTCGATGATCTGGCTAAAAGTGAAAGTCGTGGCTTGTTTTGCATCACAAAACATTTACTTGAATCTCATTGAAAACTTGTAGACTGAACTGAGCACAGAAGCTCAGTCACACCCTTTCTGTCCAAAGGTAGAAGCAAAATTTCAAGCAAAGTATAGCGAACCATTTGTGCAAAGCTACCACAAGCATACAATTCAATTTAGGCATCTAAGTAAAAATGTGGTCTATGCATAGAAAATGTAATATAATAAAATGCAAGTGTACTCAAGAGTGCAGACCGACACCAAGGTATTGCAAGCTTGTATTTCAATGGATTCTAGTGGCTAATGATGTCGAATTGTGGTACCCCTTTGTGGCCTGTTATGCAATTTCTTGCAGCATATTCTGGGTGATTTCCATCTTTTTCACCTTATTGAGCAACCTTTAAAAAATTCCTCCAAAAATGTCTTGGATCCAGATCACATCCAAAATTTACGTACTTCCTTGAAAACACCCATTTGGTTGAAATTTAATGTGAACTAATCCATTAGTTTTTGGGTTTTCATGATCGCCGGCACACATAGTCACACATTATTGATGTCAACCATATTATGTAGTTCTTTTTAGAAGATTCGCCCTAGATGCTGGTGTCGTTAATCTACCATCGCTCAGCAACATTTGCGGTGTGAGAAAGTGCAGAATCATGTAGAGTCAAGTGAATTGGGGGAAGTTGTCATCGCTCACTGATCTCTGGTGTCTATTGTGAGATGAGTGTGCTGTCTGTGCCGTTATGGCTGTTTGATGTGAGTGTTTTGAAGTGGTCTGTATGAGTCAGAGTATCGCAATATGAAAGATTCCTACAGGAAGTAATCAGTCAACCATACCCACCTAAGAGCTCTTCTCTGCTCATTTCAGTCCAGCATTGCTAGACCTGAAATTGTCAGTTGGCTTGTAGGGTTAGGAGAGGAAATGGAAACGTGGCAAGTCCATGCATTGATTAATCAGTGAAATTGGTTTTCTATGTAGAGTTTAACCAGAAATATTAGTTTATTCTAAGTAAAAGATCTCAAAGAAACCTGATTGAACCAGGTAAATCTGCAGTTTTATCTGATACTGTCTATGAAAATGGTATGAAAGTGGTAACCAACCCTGTTTAGTGAGGACTTGAGGTGATTGGATGGTCAGGTGAGCAGCAGTTGGAGCTGAAGTCTTCAGGGAGGTAGATCTCTAAGATGAGAGCTAAGCACTACTGATTCTGTTTTAAGGAGAAACATGGAATTTCTGTTTTTTCAGGATTTGTCCAGCACTGGAGTCCAACAATTTTAGAAGACCAAGAGCTGTTTCTTGTGGGATGCCTTTTGTGACAGGGCATAAATGAACTGCCAACTGACGGCTATGGATTGGAATCAATCCAGAATCTAAATTAAAAGCAACATAATGGTAATGAGGAAGAAAGACTTGACAGCAGAATGTAATGGATGTTGCTAAAGGCCGGAGTTGATCTGATAGAAAAATAATGTTAATAGCAACAGTGTCATGATTTCAGAAAGAAGTGAATAATTAGTGACTTTCACGAAACAGTTTCAGTGTTATGTTAAATTGAAAGGCTTATATAGTGATCCCTCGCTACTTCGTGCTTCAGTTTCTGCAGCTTCAGTGTATCACAGGTTTTTCAAAAATATTCATTGAAAATTTTTAAAAGTAGGGAAAAAGTTAAGGAAAATGCCGCAAAATAAAACCAAAAACAACCCAACAAAACTACTTACATTTTTGTGAGGTGCACATTTGTAAGTTTGTATTTATATTTTATTTACATCTTATGCATTATATTTGAATGTTTAATTGTTATTATAAGCAGTTATAGTGTTGAGTATGTATTAATTGATATTATATACACATGTACGTATACGTCAGTTGGGGGGGGGGGGGTCAATCCTACTTCACGGAAATCGACGGTCGCGGGGGGGTCTCGGTCCCCATTAGCCACAGAAATTGAGGGATCCCTGTATGTGTGTGTGTGTGTGTGTGCATATACACTGTATATATACACAGATGCTCCCCGCCTTACGTTCATCCATTTTATGTTTTTTCGATTTTTCATATACATACAAGTTTCAAAATTTTAACTAGCCATGTGGGTGCAGCTCCCTAATAGCCAATGGGAGGGAGCTGCATCTCCGTAACGAACAATGGGTTGAAGGCACATGAAAAGCATCATATATTATGGAGATACTGCTCTCTCCTAGCCAATGGGAAGCCAGCGGGGCAGGGTGTTGGGAGATCGCCTATGAGAGAGCAATTCAAGCAGTGTTTGAATTTTTGAGATGGGCGCGTTTCGTAACATGATTTTTTTTCGTATCCAAAGACAGAAATTTTAGGTAAATGCATTTCGTAACTTGGATTTTTCGTTTGTTGGGTCTTTCGTAAGGTGAGGTACCACTGTATATACACACACACACATACACATACATATACATATAGTAAGCCTTCATTATTCATGGGGGTCACGTTCCTCCCCGACCCGTGAATCCCGAAAATCCACGAATTACTGATGCAGTTTTAAAACCTTATGTATGATATTACATACACTAAAATAAGCTTCTTAAACATATTCTATATACAGTCATAGACATCTGCAGCCAATCAGTAGGAGGGAGAAACAAAAGCTCTCAGCCATTGGCTAAATTTGAATTACGTGCCAGTAATGTTGTGATGATGCATATATATTATATTGTATATTTTGTACTGTACAGCACAGTAATTTATTGAAGAAATTATTGTATCATGTTTCTCTCGTTACTAATTTTTTTAATTTTATATTAAGTTAAATTGTTATTTTAAATGTATTAACCAGTTATGGTGAATGTGAGTGTTTTTCTGCAGAAAACAGTCTAATTTTTGTAGTGAAAATTTGCGAATTTTCCGGGGCTGCCACTAATTTCAAAACGTTATGAAAAAAGCCTTTGAGAACAAAATCCACGAGTATGCTGGGCCACGAACAGTGAATCGTGAATGGGAAAGGGCTTACTCTACATGTATAGTATATCTGTATATATGTATGTATGTATGTAGTCTTGTAGTTAAGAGGCACTGGGTCTTTTTTGAGCTTTGGACAGCTGTTGAAGATTTTAAACTTTTAAATTATTAATAATGCTGTAAAATGAATGATAAAAATAGATACTAATGTGTGATTCCACAACTGTCATGATACCTATATCTAAGCTAATATTTATGAAAACTGTTTCTTATTTTGTTCTCCAGAGAGAGAGAACAAGAACTTTATGGACCGAAAAAGAGAGGACCCAAACCTAAAACACTCCTTTTGAAGGTTGGTAAAATACATGAAATATGCATTATGCAATGCGAATTATCTGTTGTGAAAGTACACTCCACATTAACGTGCTTTATCCTCCTCCCTAGTCTCGAGCTCAGGCTGCTGAGAGCTCACCCAGAGTCCTAGAGTTTAAGCCTAGTCGGCCCCAGCCGTCCTCCAAACCTCCACCTCTAACTTCAACTGCACCATCATACCATCCCAGTGGCCCTTCAAATGCAAAGCTGCAGTCTGGAGCTGCTCAGCCCAAATTGAAGAAGGACATCCACCGATGTCATCGGATGGCTAGACGTCCTTTGCCCCGCCCTGACCCCTTAGCTCCGCCAATTGGTTCTTCTGGTCCCTTCTCATCACGTCCTACAGTCAGCCCCTTCTGTGAGACAGTCCGCATCCTTAACCGAAAGGTCAAACCTCGTGAGGTCAAGAAAGGACGGGTGATCTTGAATCTAAAAGTGATGGACAAGACAGGGCCAGCCAATAATAAAAGGACGCCAAATTCCACCCATCAACCTCATATCGCACGCCAGAAAGTGCCCTCTCGGAACAGAGTGATTGGAAAGAGCAGGAGGTTTGGGGATGTATCTTTTAGATGTCTGCAGCAACCCATGAGTGGTTCTGGATTTTCAGTTTTTAGAAAGCCAATCGAGGCTTTTCAGATGGACCCGTCTGAGGAAAAGCCAAAGGCTGAACAAAGTGGTCACAAACCAGGTACGAATCCATCGCCGTCTTTCTCCCAAAGCTCAAAAGTCAAGATCTCAGGTGTGCCTGAAGCACTTATTGAGAGACCTCGATCTGCTTCGAGCTCAGAGGTCTCAGATGGCGAACCTCATCCCCAACCACCACCACAATTCCACCCAAATCAATTAACCCAATCCGGTGAGATCAAGCCTCAAATATCACATGCTGTCAAATCCATTCCTCAGCTAACAGACTCAAAAGCCAAATTGACTCAGTCAGCAATGCCATCTTCTCCCATGTTCTCTTCCTCCTCCTCTTCCTCCTCATTATCATCTTCGTCTGAAGACAATGAGCACATCCTGGATCTCTCTGTGCCTCATGGAACGGACATGCGAGGCAGACAGCGCCAACACTTCCGTGGTCGTCGGCAGCCCAAAGTTCCTGAAATTCCCATATCCGAAGAAGCCTCAGAAGAAGACCAGGATCTGGACTGGCATCCTGAGATGGCTGCGCAGTGTGCTAACGTGGTCATTACGGACGTTACAACCAACCTCCTAACAGTCACTATTAAAGAATTTTGCCATCCTCCAGGACTGCCAGCAGTGGCTTCTTCTCCCTGCTGTGCCAATAATTTATCATCTTCAAAAAAGACAAACCCTTAACCATGACAACCAAAAAAAAAAAATACTCTTTGAACTCAAATGCCACATTTACTGCCTTTTACAGTGAAGCTTTTCATAATTGACTTACAAATAACATATTTTAAGTATATGCAAATCGGTAATAGCTCAAACCATACATGCGCCCACTGTGTGCCTGCATTTGCATATTGGAACACGATTGGCTGTTATATTTTATGATGTAACAACACTTCACTTTTCAGACTGCTCCAGTGCTCATTTTGCCCTTTGATAGTCAGTGCACTTGAATGAATTCCGACATAAGGATTAAAACACAAAAAGTGTGTTTAAAACTTGACCATGACTTTCTTTAAGCATTGCTTCACGTCACAGGCTTGTAGCGAAACAAGAAAAAGAAAAGAACGTGTAAAAAAGATTCTAGTGGTTTTTTGCCCCATCATGTCTGTGCCGCTTGACAGTGAAACTGGAGTGACACATCTGGATCACTGTGACTGTTTTGGGTGTCCCCACCCCCCTCCCTTTTTTTTTTCCTCTCTTTTTTTTTTTTTTTTTTTCCCCCCTGGGGTTCGTTGTTGTCTCCGTACTTTTAATCGGCAACTGCTCCTCAACTGGTCAATTTATTTTAACCAAACCTTCAGAATCTTATTTACATCATATTATTGTGCTCCTCCAACTTTATTTTTGTATTAAATTAATCTTTGGTCTTTCACATAGGAAATATATGGGTTTTGTGACAGCTTTATGAGGGGGTTGCCACCATTAAGCCGCAGCTCCTCCTCCATCAGTGAATCCATTCTTACATAATCATCTGAATATTATTTTTGTAGGAAATTAATTTTTTAATATTAAGATGTTTCAGTGCTGTTGGAAATAGACAGTCTGGTGACACAAAAGCTTTCCTTGATGACTCGCACTTTGTTTTTGTTTTTTTTAGTCAAATTTAGGATCCAATTTCATACTGATCACGCTGTCTTAATAAACACAGCTGCTGAATATTGGCTAGATTTGGAAGCTGAATAACCTGACCGCCTCCTCACCCTTTTCCAGGTGAAGATTAATGTTGCTCCTCCATTGAACATCTGCGACATCGTTAGCTCTTTGTGTACGTCTTGTGATCTTTGGTTGATTTGTTTTTCCTGACCTTTATCATGGCTCCCTGTGCAGAGAGTGAAGCTATACACTCAGTGATTTGAATAATTTGGCAAACTGAAGAGTCGAGTGTAATGATTAACTGCCTGAAAGCACCTTACACTTTTATGACTGTGTAGTAACAATGGGCTTATCGCAGTCGTTTATAGGGTTCAGTGTTGCCGCACCTCCCCCCACCCCCCAATCAACAGCTTGTAGTTAATAGATCGTTGTTTAGAGGTCCACCGCTGGAATATACATATTCATAGACTGTTTTTGTATCCTATATTCATGAAAACATCAATCTAGTCTCAGCTCTGGGGTGAAAGCTAAGTGAGTTTGAATTGTTCAAGAAGACCGTGCTGGAATTTAAACATTGTTCAGCGCCTACCTTTTTAAAAGCAGATGTAAAGTGCAAGCTTATTTACGAATTATTATTTACGCACTTATCATTATTATTATTAGCATCATTATTATCATTGTCCTACCATCATCTTAGTAATGCAGAAGGCCCCGGCTTTTAGATTTAAAACTTAAGCATTGGTGAAAAGATCTACTACACTGTGATTGTACAGCATGTTCTCAGGCTATGCTTCTTTACAACCTTGAGCCATGAAGTCTCCATAGCAACACTGGAATTACCCGTGTACTTTCATTTTGTTTCCTTGGGAAAGCCTTTGGGGGTAATCCAGTAAGGTTTAGTAGATGTCCATGGCGGACGTAGCTGTGCAGGGCTGTTCGCCATGTGGCGGTTGTAAAGGAAATGGCATGTTTGATCTCCTTCCCATGCTGATATAATTTTCTTTGCCTCCAGTTAGGTTGTAATTAAAGGCAGGCTCCGATGAAGCACCCAGTCAGACATTGTGCTCGCCAACACAAAGCAGAGACTTGGAGAAAGAAAGAGTATTAAGTTGCATTGTAGAATTAAAAATGGAGCCGATGCAAGCAAAGGCAGTCAGGTGATTTTAATTTTTGATATTTTAATACTCTGCTAAAAGACACCAATAACAGAATGGCATAGGATTACAAGTGATGTAAATGTGAATAACGACAAATGTAGTGAGGGTATTAATAAACGAAAATGAGAAATGCTAATGAGGGGTGGCGGCAGCTTCCTCATTTCTGATCGCGTCATCGTTTTCTCTGATAAAAGCAGAACATAAGTCATTTTCTTTAATCATAGGTCTGTCTTCGGTCTATAGTCTGACGGAGAACACACAGCATCTTGCAGAAAACAACCGAGGTCTTGCTGGGATCAGCACGTACATCTTGTACAAGTCAGAACCTTCCAGTGATGTCGAAGTAGCAACTCTGGAAATCTGAAATCAGAATTCAGTGAGTGCGTTTGTCTTTTTTACACAAAAGACTACAATGACAAAATGAATGTCTTTGCAAATTGACAGAAAAGCAGACTGCTTTAATAAAATACACTAGAGGGGCAAGTTACACCCGCCTTGCAGCATGGACAATGTCCCAAATAAGCCTTATATAGGTACTGGTTTCAGTTACCCATGTGACCGTCTTTCTGCATGTTTTCCACAATAGGTTGATGTACCAAATTAGCAACAAAAAAAAGCCTCGTTTGAACATTTTACAAGAAGGCTGGGGATTGACCTTTCAAGGTCACTTAAAGTCAAAGGTGAAAGTGCTTATATGGTTTCTGAATGCCATTCCATAGTAATAGTGTGGCTGTCAGCACACATTTGGACCTTATAAGACCTGATTTGATTTTTACCTTTCATACCGAAGTCCATGTATGGTTTCTATTTAGTGTTCCCTTGATGTGGAGTTTGTCAACACTCGTTTATGTATACAGGGATCCCTTACTTTTTACGGTTAATTGGGACCGAGATCCCCACCGCGACCACTGAATTCCGCGAAGTAG